>JAYKKT010000036.1:1545000-1865000 GCA_036023115.1 Brasenia schreberi | reverse complement strand
TCTGAATTTCTTTACATAATCATGGATAGATCCGGTCTACCTCAACTGTTGAATAAGATCTTGCACATGACGACTACTATTGGTAGGTCAAAATTGCCT
Source organism: Brasenia schreberi (assembly GCA_036023115.1). Classification (NCBI taxonomy): domain Eukaryota; kingdom Viridiplantae; phylum Streptophyta; class Magnoliopsida; order Nymphaeales; family Cabombaceae; genus Brasenia; species Brasenia schreberi. The sequence continues at coordinate 1,864,901 of JAYKKT010000036.1, read as the reverse complement.
CTCTAACTCCACCTTCAATTGAACCCATGAAGAATGGACTCATGACCATGCTTTCGTGCAAAAGTCTAGTGCATCCTCCACTAAAGTTTTGCATCCCCTTCCAAGAACAAGACAACAACTAGTTGCTTGACATAAGAAACTCGGGCTGCCTAAAAATATTTCTCTGTATCTCAAATAAAATTCTCTACTAATATATAGTCTCAAGAGCCATCAAAAGAGCAAAGGTTTAACACCTTCACCTTATTTACATGACTATAGTGGATGAGGACAAGGGTTACAATTCCACTCATACTAGCAACACTTGTATGAAAATCCAAAGTAGGAACGAGTGGTGGTGGAGTTGGTTGAGCTGTCATCATCAAGGCCACAATGTTTGTTATATTGGTTATCCTTAGTATATCATGCTCAATCCTCATTTGTTCAACCATCTCCAACCATTGAGAAATCTACCCAAGCAAAGCCGTCATGCTGGCCATTTTGAATTATCACTAAAATATGTAGCATTCCCTCGAGCCATCACCACATAAGAGGTGTTTCGGTTCTCAAACTTCCACCCGCCACCTTCCCCACATGACTCAATAGGATATGATACCAAGCACCTCTACTGGATCATGAAAACAATCCCTAAAAGCACTCGATAATAATGGCAACCACACCTAATTGCCTCAATCCAAACTCCCTCAAAACATAGCAGAATAAGCAAGCTTGAAACAACCTTTCTCCTCTCTAATAGGTCACAACCAACACCTTCATGTGGAGTAAGGATTTCCCATGGATTGACCTACTCAACTCTAGTCGATGGAGCCTTTTCTTTGCACGAACATAGACACACACACACATAGAGATGGAGGAGAAAGGAGAAAAGAAATTCAACCTTTTCCTCAAAGGTGAAATCTTGATTAAAAGCTTAAATAATAAAATCCTATCAAATGAAAATGAATTCAAATCAGTCGCTTTAGGCTCAAACTAAATGACACCCTAAATGATCGAGAACTAGAGTCAAACTACATTAAATTGAATCCAAATAACCTATACTCTCTAAATACCCTAATGTTGGTCACATATGACCACTTTTTACATAACCAAAACAACTATAAAAGACCTAATCAAAACTACTCAAAGTTCTGCCAAGGGCTCAATCTCAATAAGTGCCTCATGTGTCATACATGGCATATGCATGTGGAACACCCGAAACTAACGTTGCAACATCATGTCTCTCGTGGATATCTGCAGAGACCCATCGGGAGAAAGTAAGACACTCAAACACATATTGGAGCCCAATTTTTATTTGAAATGAAAACCTATGAAACGACGATGATGAATTCAACAATTAGAGGTCACACTTTTTTATGTCTTACATAGTTTGTCTTATTTTCAGATGAGCCTAACTTTCTAGAACAAATGGGAGGAGTGGTTGGGCCCGAGGACCTACTATCCACACCTTGATCCCCATAAGGGATTTCCATACTCTCCTTGTCCCTCATTTCTACTCCCCAAGTCAACCCCATTTGGGATGGATCCCCGTAGAGAGTGGGGGATCCCCTCTACATGAGCATCCCTATGTTGATAATTTCTTAGCATAAGACCGAGCTGAGTTGAACATACCAAATTGCCTTATTTAACTTAAATGCCGTAATACAATTTGCTTTAGTATTTGGTCTAGGTAAAAATTTTAGCAGTGCATTTAACGATTTTTAACAAAGCCAAATTGACATACCCAGTTCATTTTCAGCTCATATGGTTTAGCAAACCAAACATGAACGAGCCAGGGAGAAACTGGGCTAAGCTGATTTAACAGCCCCACCTGCTACTAGCTTTTGTACCTTCACAGGGAACCATGACTTTATATTCTGAAGTGCGAAAAAACTACTGTTGCTAGTTTCAGTACAAAGGTCTAAGGCGATAGCAGCTTTAGAGTTGACTAAAACATTACAGATTATTAGATATGGCATCACCAATTTACCACACTTAGAGTCTATATTACGATAACATAAGCAAATTCCTTTTCTTATAACAGATCTAAAGATATACATATCGATTCCTACCAAGCAGCTCGTGGATCGGATCAGTTCATCTCATACTATAGAGCTGGTAAGTGAACCGAGCTGCTCTCAGTTCATGTCCGATTCATATATTATACCTTACCTGAGCAGAACAAGAACGGTGTGTGTTCGGCTGAGGAAAACTTGCCGAAAAGGAGTTATTCGTGAGCTAAAACGAGTCCGAGCAAGTAGTTACTCGTGGATCGGATCAGTTCATCTCATTGTAAACTCCTAAACTCTTGTAAGCAATTTCTACACTGCTTGGCTCCTCCTTTGTTGCAGTAGATCAATTACAGGCACACTTTTTTGGGCACTATCAGGATATTGTTTTGTCAATGCGCTAAAACGAAAGCAAAGCACGAGTTCGAGCAAGCACACCACATAAAGACAAACAAAAACCAATCTAGCACCAATGCATTTTGCCTAATGCTCTTATAATTTTTGTAATGCAGATTATAATAATGTATTCTATCCATGGATGTGGACAATTTACTTAACCTGCAAAAGTATATAAAGATTATAATACTTCTAAACAAAAACAGTCAAAGCCCAAGAAACCGAAACACTAATAAGGACAATGTCATGTTATATGAGGGGTGCAAACAAGATGTATTGTGAAACTTGTGACAGTGATACAAGCAATGAACCAAGGCCACCTAAAGGAATCATACACTTTGTAGAATGAAGCTTATGCTAAAAAGAGAAATGAGGCACAAAAATATATGGAGCAAGGAGTAACACAAGGCCACCTATAGTGTTCGTATAATTAAGTGTAAAAGGTATAACATAGATCAACTATAAGTGTAAAAGATGTAACTGCATACATACATACATACATATATATATAGTTATATATTCATTATAGCATGTGAGATTTACGTTAGCGTCCATTCTTTGCTTAGTTTTTTGTTGTAGGGTGACAAATGATTGAGAAAGATCCCTAAAAGGCGTTATGTAGTGGTGTCATTCAATTTAGTATAGATGAAGTTAGGTAAGTTGATCCCCAACATGTTCTGGACTCTCCCCTTGTCCTACTGGATGCTCTAGACCCAATCTCCTTGTCCTACGTACTTGGTACATACCCTTTATAAAACTTACACTAAAAGATGAACCACCTTCACTTTGACGAATGATGTCATTACCCTAATCAATGATATTTACGACCCATCTATGCTAGGCAATTGAATCATATCATTATCCTAATCAATGATATTTACGACCTTATCTATGCTAGTTTTAGATGTGCTTGCTTTAGATATGAGAAAATAAAATTTAGGTATTTTTTCATTAGATGGTTACATATTCTAATGGCTCTTAAATGGTAAACTTCTTTGTACCTTTATCGTGAAGAAACACGTTCATCCTTAATGTTTGGTTTTCTTTTTTCTTTTCCTTTACGATGTGATTGTCGTGTATTAATGAATTTAAGGTTTTTTTATATTTTATGCTTGATTTGTATTATTAACATTCTTATATTAACTTTGAAGTTAGTGTATTTAATTATACAGCATACGCTATGCACTGCATAACTAATGTTACGCTATATACGCAATAAAATGAATAACTTTTAATTATAATTTTGAGGAATTGCATGTCTTTCAAGAAGTTGGAAACTGAAACAACCCAACCAACCCAATGTAAAACTTAAAAGGTAGGACCTATGAGAAAAGAGCCGGAGGTACTTTTCACAATGCTAACCCCCCTTCGACCATTAAGATTTTCTTTAAGAACAAGAAAATGTGGTAAAAAACATATCAAAGACAGCCTGCACCAAAAATTAGTTAAGGCCCCTGCTGGCCTATGTCAAGTATAGCATATCCATTCAACTGGGGGTTCATCTTGACATATCAAAGACCTGTTGTTTTATATTTCTCTGATATATATGATCTAATTTTCAAAGATCAAAGGCATTAAGACTAGCAAGCGACATGTAGCAGTTGGAGTATCATTAGATTTGTTTTCCTGCCTACGATGTCACTGTTCAGCCCTCAGTTATTATTGTGGTTGCTCTTGGTGCATGATTTGGCTGCAAGCCAGATTGTACAATGTAATTCGGAACATATTTTATAATCTGTTAACAAAAGAATTGAGTTCTTTCTAATTCTTGTATATTTTTTCTCTGTGAAGATGAGCCATGACAATTTCATCTATGCTTATCTGAGTCGTGTTATTGGTTCGACTGACTGATGGTATCACATGCTTTTGTTTACGGATCAAGATATCTACGATATCAGTAACAAGAACTTCTCCAAGCTTTGTCATGCTCGTTGGTTACAGCAGATTTTGAGCTCTTCTTTCTTCTTGTAGTCCCTAGGACTGAAAAGATTGAAACTTTATTCAACTTGTAACATGGATTTTTTTTTTATGTTTCTATGATGCTCATCTTGACGGCGATAAACTAACCTGCTGTAAAGAACCGAGGCCCTGCTGATGGTGTTCTGGGCGAACTTCTGTAAAGATCTGAGGTCCCGCTTTCTTCCTTGCTTTTGGTACACACCAACTTTCTTCTTTTGAGCAGCAGAATCACTCGAAAAGGTAATGGTTTTGAGTTTTTTCCCGATTACCATACAACCAAATTTTTCAACAGAGGGCTTTCTATTTGCTTTTCACTGTGTTAAATCCCTGTGTGCTACTCTATATTTATAGAGCAGTGCGGGCTCCTCTCTCTCAAGTTTTCCGACTGGGTTTTCCTTTTTGGAGCCTCATCCAGTTGTTATTGTGCTTATCTATAATAGCCAAACTGTTATGGATAGGTACTGTAACGCTCAAACGACTGGATGGCCAGTCGAGCCGTTCCTATGATAAGGTTACCGAGAATGGCCACCTTTACATTACATCTATACTGATTTTCCTCCCACTTTTGTAGGGTTTTCTTATTAATATCATTTCATGATTGCTATTGTAATCATCTCCCATTGTGTGGTTTTTTACCTACACAACAATCAAATATATCTCAAATCCATGTTTGTAACATGTTTTGAGAAAAGATCATCTATTATACCTTTAGTCAAAGGGTCTACCAACATATCATGAGTTGGCATGTATGAGATGGATATTTCCTTTCTCATAACCATATTATGAACATAATGGTATTTAACCATTATATGCTTGCTTTTGGAGTTGTTTGCTCCACCCTTGATTAGAGAAATTACTGCATTGTTGTCACACTAAATGACAACTGGCTCATCGACTATTTCTAACTTTAAATCTTGTATCAAGCGCCTTATCCAGATGACACTTGTTGTAGCCATATAGTAAGCCACATACTCAACTTCCTGTGTATACAATGCTACACAACCCTGTTTTTTACTTGTCCAAGAAACAACAACACCTCCAAATAAGAATATCTTTTCCAAGGTTGATTTGCTGTCATCTTTGCTTCCATCAAAGTCAGTATTTGAGTATCCTACTACTTTTAGTTCATCTGCTTGAAAATACAATTTCAAGTCTTTTGTTCCTTTGAGATATCTTAAAATCCTTTTTACAGCTATCTAATGCTGCCATCGAATATTACTTTGATATCTACTCATAAGATTAACAATAAAGTTATATTTTCAAGCTACCCACAACTTGTGCATAAAGAACGTTAGGCTTATCGTCTCCTTCACCAGGACAATCAACCTTACTTAGTTTGACCCCTTTTGTGATGGGTATAATAGCAGACTTACATTCACCCATTTTAAACTTCTTGAGGATATAGTTAATATATCTCTCCTGACTTAGGATAAGAGTTTAGACTCAAAATCTTGAGAGATTTTTATACCCAGGATATATGATGCTTCCCCATATCCTTTATTTCAAACCTTGAGTTTAACCATAACTTGGTTTTGACAATCATCTCATTGTCATTCCCAGTCAACAATATGTCATCTACATATAAAGATAAGATGACAAAGTGACTCCCATTGTTCTAGATATATACACAGTGATCAAGCTCATTAGTCACAAGCCCAAGTTCAATAATGATATTTTGAAAAGTCAAATACCATTGGCGAGGTGACTGTTTCAGGCCATGTAGGGATTTTCTCAACCTGTATACATTATCTTCTTGGCCTTTAACTATATATCCTTCGAGATGTTGCATATATATGATTTCATCTAAATCTCCATTTAGAAAGATTGTCTTTATATCTAATTGATGTAAGTCTAAATCCTAATATGCAAATATCGCTATGATTATTCTCATGAATGCAAATTTCGCAATAGAAGAATATGTCTCAACATAATCTATTTTTTCCTTTTGCGAGAAACCCTTTGCAACCAACCTCATTTTAAACTTGTCGATGGAACTTGTCGATTGAACCATCGACCTTATACTTCTTTTTCAGAACCCATTTACAAACTTGCCTCAACTTAATTTTTCTCAATGCATTCAATTTCTTCATCCATGACTTTCTCCCAATCTATTGCTTCCGATGAGTTTATAGTTTGTTGATAAGTCAAGTTATTAGTCAACTCATCTAAATCCACCGAATTACACACTTCTTCTGCAAGATAAGTGTGATAATACTTTAGGTAGGATAGTGTGACCCTAGGCCTTTTATGTCCACTTAAGGTTTCAGTTGTTCCAGAAAGATCTTCTATGGGTTCAAATGATGATTGATCAAGGTCTACTAGATCGTCAACATATTCATAATTATTTTCTAAGATGTCGTTCTTAGTATCTTATAAGAATTCAATATCTCTGCTCTCTATCAATTCGTGATCCTTATGATAAAACCGATATCCTTTTGATCCTTTAAGATATCAAACAAATATACATCTGAAGAACCTATTGTCTAGCTTATCTCTAGACTAATCAATGATCTTTATATAAGAAATAGATCCCCACCTCTTGAGATGATCTACGTTAGGTTTTCTTCCAAACCACATCTCATATGGTGTAATGAATACAACCTTACATCGTACTCTATTTAGTATGTATACCGCTGTACTCACTGCTTCTCACCAAAATATCATTCGTAGAGATGCATCTATTAACATGAACCTTGTCATATTTAGTACGGTCCTATTGTATCTTTCAACTACACCATTTTGTTGAGGTGTTATATGCATTGTATTTTGCTTTGAGATACCAAAGTCTTTACAGAATTTAAAAAATTCTGCCGAGGTATATTCTCTACCTCTATCTGATCTTAAAACTTTGATTGAATGCCCTAGTTGATTTTCAACTTCCTACTTATATTCTTTAAATGCTTAAAGTGCCTCAAATTTATGTGCTAGGAGATATATATATATATATATATGTATATCTCGAGTAATCATCGATAAAGGTTATGAAATAAACCTTTCCTCGATGTGACCTTATTCTTAAGGTCCACATAAATCAGTGTGAGTGATCTCCAACAAGGTTGTTGCCCTTGTTGACTCTTTGAGAAAAACTTTTCTCGTCATTTTTCATTGTATACAAGCTTTATACTTGTTGAAAGTATTTTCCTTAAATCTTAACAGTAAGTCAAAGTTAATAATTTCCTCAACTTTTTCAAACTGAGATGTCCTAGCCGTTTATGTCATATATTCACATCAATATTAAAGGCATAATCAATATAAGCAGAACTTTCATTTTCATTAACTTTCAATTTCAACAGTCCATGTTCAACATCAAATTTTCCAAAGAAAAATACTCACCCATGTTTCTCCACAGTCATCTTGTCAAGAACAAACCTGACCTCAAAACCTTTGTTCACTAAAGTAGGGACCAAAACCATATTGTGCCTTATAGATAACACAATCAATACATCAGTTAATATAACTGATGTGCCTTATACAAAAATCCTAAATGACCCAGTTCCCAAAACATCTGAGAAAGTATTATTTCCCATGTACACACAATGTTCTCCTAGTTTGTACTCCTTTAGATTTATTGTCCATTCCTTGGTATTCGAGATGTGTCTAGTCGCTCTTGAGTTAATCCACCAATCAATCACCGCGTGATCCATGTAGAGACATTCCAATATCGCGCAGATTATGTTCTTCGATTATCAACATTGTGCGTTGTGTCCTCCACTCTTCTTGTTGCGACAATCCCTCTTACAATGTTCCATCTTTTTATAACTAAAATACTTGATCTGAGAAGCGATTTCTTGCATTTTTTAAAAAGATCGACTATCTTTTTTTGTTATTTTTGCCAAACTTTTTGTTTGGTTTGTTTCTCCTTTGGTTGGGTTTGGAGCTAAACCCTATCTCATCTTATGTTAGTAGCGAGTTTTCTTTTCCGTTTTTACTCATGTGTTCTTCCTCAATTGCTAGTTTCAGGACTAATTCAGAAAGGTTGATTTTGGGTCCTAGTCTAAGATCAGTGGTGACCATGTTTCATGATGGGAGAAGACTGTTGAATATGGTGGATATTTGCATCGGTTCTAAGATGACTAATTTTGTCACAGTTAGATCGCTTGCCATTACCTGCATGTGGTTTATATGTTCTATTACATTATCTCTTTTTTTCATTTTGTAGGAGTTATATTTTTGTAGTAATAATTGAACATGTAGTTTGATAGTTGTATCATATTTAACTATTATAGAGTTCAACAATTCTTTCGCGGTCTTAAATTCCTCAAATACCCTAATTAGGTCATCCTCGATGTACGACAACAAGACTGTTCTTGCTATTGTGTCATCTTTAAGAAATATTTTATACATTTCTATTTGTTGCTCTGTTGCGTTTGGTAGTGGTGGATGCATTGTTTCCTTTAAAATGTACTGTAGACCTTCAAGTGCTAGAGCCAGTGATATTCTTCTCTTACATGTTTAGAAGTTTAGGCCATTTAGTTTTTTCGTCTTTGCAGTTTCGATACACATATTCTTGAGTTTATTTTTATGTATTTAACAAATTTAACAAATAGACGGTCTAAAAGGAAAATATTCACCAAGCAACACCATATATAGCATAATTCTAATTAACATGATGCACAATATCCAAATGATGAACTGAAAATAACTCATTATTATAATATAAAATGAAGCTGAGATAATTCTATAATTTTCCCAAAAAATTCTTGCCTTTAATAATTTTGCAAAACAACAGGAGTAAAACAATAATTTTATCTATTTGTTTGATTTTGTAATTTTTCAAAAAGACCAAGGATAAAAAAGTAAAATTGGTGTTTCATTTTTTTGAGAAATTCGTCACTGATTGGGGGTAAATGCATAATTTTGTCCCTTAGTTCAAATCTATAATTTTCACAAAAGACAATGGTAGTGTTGTCTTTTGATACAGTGGCAATACTATAATATTTTTATCCGGTAAGGGAAGGAAAGTAATTCAATCTCCTAGTTTTTCGTAATTTTCATAAACTGCTAGAGTGTAAAACAAACTTTTCGCCCGTCTAAGGGTAAAACTATCTTTTTAATTGAAAATATTTGGATATTTAGTAATTTTACAGAGTGGCAGTTCATGATTTTTAAAAATTAGCTGGGGTAGAATGGACTTTTCAGTCCACTATTGGCTTCCGTCGGCGGTTTTCCAAAGTTTTTAAAAGGGGAGGAGAGAGAGGGTTATTTTCATGAGGAAGAGAGAGAGAGGGGAGCGGAGCTCCTCCTTTGGCCACCGGGTGGCCTTTTGGTCGAGGCTTCGTCGATGGTTTTCCGGTCCGCCTATGGCCGCCCGCTAGCCTTTTGGTTGGGGCTCTACTGAGCGATTTTCTGGTCCTCTTGTGGTTGCCTGCTAGCCTTCGGGTCAGGGCTTCACTGAGCAGTTTTATTGCCGAGTGTTCTCTCACTTGGGTCAGCTTTTGCCTTGGCCCTGCCTTGTCTAGACCTAGGTCGGCTTTTGACTGCCTCTGTCCTGTCTCGACTTGGGCTGACTTTTCTGTAACAGGAAGTCTTCTTCCTCCTTCTCTTCTCTTCTCGTTTACTATATATTTTTTGTTTTAAGCGTACTTTGTTTTGGAGATCACAGAAACAAACCAGGCCCTGATACCACAAATGATGATAAACACAACCTGTTGTAAAGAATCGAGGCCCTGCTAATACCACTGACAGTGATAAACGCGACCTGCTATAAAGAATCGAGGCCTTGCTGATGGCGTTCTGGGCGAACTTCTGCAAAGATTCGAGGCCCCGCTTTCTTCCTTGCTTATGGTAGGCAACAACTTTCTTCTTCTGAGCCTCGAAATCACTCGAAGAGGTAATGGTTTTGAGTTTTTTCCTGGTTACCACACAACCAAATTTTTCCAAAGAGGGTTTTCTATTTTCTTTTCACTGTGTTAAATCCTTGTGCGCTGCTCTGTATTTATAGAGCTGCGTGAGCTGCTCCCTCTCGGGTTTTCTGGCTGAGCTTTCCTTTTTGGAGTCTCATTCGGTTGTTACTGTGCTTATCCTTAACAGTCAAGCTGTTATGGATAGGCATTCTAATGCCCACCACAGGTAACGGCTGGATGGCAAATCTATCCGTTCCTGTGATAAGGTTGCCAAGAATGACCACCTTTACGTTACACATCTGCCACAGATCATGCTCTCACAAGTTTACCTTGCGTTATTTAAACATTTAAGTTGAAAAAGTGAACTTTCATAAGACAAATGTAAGATTGATTTTAGTTTTGTTCTCATTGTGCTCAGTCAGCTTCCCGGATCCGCTTGGTCAGTGTGTGTGTGAACAATACAGCAGAATACAAGCACAAATTCCAGACACAATACAAAATAAACGCACAACCAGGTCCTCAAACTCAATCTTCTCTTTGACAAACAAATTGAAAGAGAAGATACGGAGAAAATCACAAAACCAAGATTTTTATGCACAAACAAATCCAAAGGGAGAGGGAAAGAGAGTACCACATATGGATTTCCGCTTAGTGCCACAGTTTTCAACTCGTCGAAACATGGAGAGCTGATTCACCAGAATACATATATATATATATATACAGAGAGAGAGAGAGAGAGAGAGAGATGATATCATGAAAGGGCAAACTCGCTCGAAGAGAGAGAGGAAGCCAATTCGCCAGAAAATAAAAAAAGGAGAAACAGATGGGGAAGGAAAGGGGAGTAGGGATTTCATCGGTTTTGAATATTTTCGGCCGTTAAGAACGGCGTCTATTGTCGCCTCTTGCTAGCTGTTAATATGCAGCCAACAGGAAATATTTTAATCCCATGATGCATATTCCATGACGAGGGCCTAAATATATGTAGAACACTGAATGCATGGACTAGTTTGGAGTTATCAACTAAAATAGACTTAAAAAGTCCAGCCCCATCTGACTTGACTTAGCCCAAGCTCAAGAACTTTGGCCAGATCTTCTTAGTCAACATTGGCCCATTCCATGGTGGGTTCCCAATCGGAAGGGGGCGGGGATCGCCTGTGTTCCAACTCCAAGCAGCAAAAACCTGAATATCTTTGACCTGTATAGGGTGGTGATACAGGATAAGAAGTGCCCAATCGCGAAACCGTATATATGTATCGTACAAGTATGTGTCACACACATATATTGACAATTAAGTTATTGAACATGCATCTTTTGATTGTTTCGATGATAAATGCATTAAATTGTGAATGTATATTACATATTTAGAAACCGGTTCTCTTTCATCGACCATGCAAATTTCGCTAGAAACTCGTTTTGGTATGTTCTAAAGACCAACTTTTTTTTGCCCTCGTACCCGTTTCTAGCAGCTACATCCTAAACACAAACCCCAGAAGAACCTCTTCAAATCCATGATAGGAATAATAATACAACATGGTTTACTCAAAGTAAAATGACTTCAAAGATTACGTGCACATGAAGATCAGAGGCATCAATAAGTCCTCATTCTGAAGTAAGCATCATAAACCAACGTCAAACCACAAAGCATATCATAATTCCACTCCCTGTTCGGCATTGTTCCAATAACCTCATGGTGATCAGAGACTTGAAACAAAATACCAGCATCACATGAAAACCAGCCAAGCTCAGGAACTCCAGTTCTTTTTGCGTTAATTGCACTGGAACTCAAGAACTCAGTTGCAGTTTTCCCAATATTGCCAAACAGGGTTTGGCTTTTACTTTCATTCGGTCATTGATCTGTAAATCATCATCAGTACTTGGTCCAAATTTCCTCAAATAATACAATGGAAATATAAGATGGTCTTTGCCTAATACCAAAAATTTCTAATTATTACAGCACAGGGTCTTTAAAAGTACTATCCATGGAAAGAAATCAAGTCCCAAGTTATATTTAGTACATAGAGATGAAACACAAAGGCCCCTTGTATTAATGATAGAAGTATTTCAAAGGATATGAATATTATTTCTAGGGAATGCAGTGAAGCATGGTATGAAATTAACTAAGCAGATGGCCTACTGTGGTTTTGGCAAAGGTGGTCAGAGGAAATGAACCCAGAGACCCAAAAATCTCTCCCTAGGGTCACCATCTTCTATGGTTGGTACTTCGTAGGATGATGAGGATGAGTTAATTAGCTACACGAAAAAAAGGAACTAATTGATCTATGGTGGAGATCCAATTCCAAAATTGGATCTCTGAACTAATCTCTAAGTGAAGTTGGTGACAGAAATAACAAGTTGAGTGCCAAAAACAAACATCAACTTCCTCCTAGAACTGCCGTAAATCGGGGCTAAACTTCCTGGAGTTAGCCGCGACTGTACAAAGGAATTACCAAGAAATTAGTGATCTTCCCTTTTCCTTAGGGATGATGATAAGTGGTTACACATTGGTTTACAGAGTTTGTTCCGAGTGATGTCAACGGAACATTGTTGGGGAAGGCTAAGATAAATTTAGCCTTTTGGTCACAATTCTAGGCTTGGGGTCATGCCAAACCTTGAGCAGGTGGTTCGTTCCCTAGTTTGAACTTAAAGCACGTCGATTGATGTGCTGAACTAAACAAACAAATTCAACTCCATGAGACTAAGTTTTGAAAGTTAGGAACTATGGGTTGGAGAATGCTTAATTAGTGACCCAAAAGTAGCTAGAGCTAGTTTGGGTGCTTAGTGCCAAACTGAGCCATGCATTAGCTTATCTAGGCTAAAGGTTCTTTTGGGGTGTTGAGCCCTTCCCATATTGGGGAGGTGGTTAGATGTAGAGCGCACCCAAGGTGTGGGGAGTGCACTGCACTGTATGCATGATGAAAGACACAACAGACTTTGGCAAGGTCAGTTAGTATACATGCATGCATAAAGGAGGGGCAAAGGGAGAGTTTTTTATGTCTGAGCTCAGCTACGCGGACGGTGGTTCGGATACGGTTGAAGGAGTGAAGGTTGGAATAACAGAGTGGAGACGGTACTGGTGCGGGGATAAGGGAGGGACGGCTGCAGCTGGGAGGGCCATGGTCAAACCTGTTTAGGAGTAAGACACACTGTTAAAGATATTAGTACATGTACCAGTTACTGAAGAATACTAAGAAATCAAACTAAAGCAACAACAGAAAACATAATTCAGAATTCAACATTCATGTAACAAGACCAAAACATTAAAAACTATAGGTACATATGTAAATATACACACACGTGTGTGTGTGCGCACGGATGCGCTTGCATGTGGGAGCCCCCATGCATGCTTAAATTATAATACAGTGTGGTTGGCTCCTCGCATATCACAAATAAGGTTTGCCAGTGCATCATCTATAGAACTCTTTTAGAGTAGAGATGAGAAGTGGTAGGCTAGGCGCGTGCTCTGCAAGTGCTCCTATCACATCCACCCTATAGTTAACAGAGGTCCAGCGGTATCATGTTGTCATCAGACCAGTTAAGCATATTCGAAAGGTACAAACCAAAGGCTTAACATGAGGAACACCTGGTTTAGGAGGTGTAGTCAGATTCCGGACACTGATTTGGATCTGACCTATTTGGAACCGAAATCCTGAAAGGAAAACAAAAATGAAAGCCAACTAAACCCCGTGGGATTAAAGAATGATGTGCACTAGAAAGACAGTCCAAAATTCCATGTTTGGGGACCAAGGGTATTCTCTCTCTCTCTCTCTCTCTCTATATATATATATATATATATATATATATATATATATATATATATATATATGTGTGTGTGTGTGTGTGTGTGTGTGTGTGTGCGGGTAATGGGGAGGCCGAAACCAGATGCGCTCACGTCCTGGGATGGAACTCACGACGTTCAACTTGTGAATCCACTCTAGCCAGGTAGCGGTCGCCCTTTCTGTAGGATATTCTTATTTGTACTTGCCATGCTCATAACCATAAAAAGCAGTGGACTTCATGACAAGAGGTCCTGTCCTCGGGGTTTTACGAGCTCGATTGTGCAACCAAGTCTCATGATCCGGGTGCAGTTTCCCTTAGGTCAACTGTGTTGGTTTGTGTAGGAAGGTATGCCAGCTCACCTAGCAATCAAAGTTCTTCTCAACTACTCTAGCCCACTCGGGGTAGCTCCCCCGACAAAGAAACTAGCTAAAAGGCAAGAGAGTTGAGGCTTGAATAGCAAGCACTACATTATCTTTAATTAAAGCGGGGTTCAAATTGGAGAAACTTTAATTTTCCAAGAGACAAATGAGCAGTTATTGTCATCTTGGGATCAACATGACATGATGTTCTTGATGCAACAAGATAGAAATTTAAAGTTGAAAGCAAGGCCATTGATCCCATTAGATGCAAAAATCCAAGAGACACTAAATTCAGCAGCTGAATTTGCTCGAGATGTTAAAACTTGGAGGCTAAGAATCGTGGTCTATCATATCATGTGTCGTCTAGCTTCATCTGGTTGGCACGTAAGGCATCATCATTGCCTCTACACTTGGAGTTCCAACTCAAAGAGAGTTCGTCGTCAATGCATAGGGACAGCGAGAGTACTCACACCTCTCTCTCCACATACATACACCAACTCACGGGAGAAAATCTGGGTCCAGAATATGCTTCCGAGTGCGTTTCACTTTGCCCCAAAGAGGAATGCAATAATTACCCCACGCTCTATTTCCTTTTCTTTTCCCATAGTGAACAAACTATACTCTATCCTATTCAAAGCCCTTTAATCTGTACCCTTTTCAAGAAGATCCAACTATATGAATTTATTTCTCATTCTTAGGGCTGCTAAATAAGGCTAGCTGAGTCGAGTTGGGCCTGGTCACGGCCTAACTGTTGTTGTGTGGTATGTCAAAAGAGTGTTTGTGTGTGTAAAATAATATAACATATACATATATGTATATATGTGTGTGTGTGTGAGAGAGAACCTGTTGGTGGTGTGTGGGGAGCAGCAAGAGAAAGGGCAACTCCATAGTGCTGCTGTGCAAAGCCGGGCAAGCCTCCAGAACTGGCCGGCGAGTAGTGAAAGAGTTGCGGTAACTGCCCGTACCCCTGTCCTTGCGCTCCATAACAGCTAGCGGTGCCCTGCCCGATCTGGAAGTAAGGATAGAAGGTTCCCCCGGCCACAATCCCGGCAGCTCCACCATAGACTGGGTACTGGGATCCATTCCCTCCATACACATTAAAATAACTCTGCTTTTCGTACACAGTACATGTAATCAACCATCTCTTAACAACATTCTCAAAAATAATGGATTTCCTAAATTAAATTAAGTCAATAATCATGTAAATGGAGGCAGATATCCCTGTTGATCGTAAAGTTACCGAATTAACGTTATGTATATTGTATATATTCATATATACGTATCTAGAGAGAGAGAAGCTGTTATATAAGATTGTTGGTCTCTTTCAATCAAACGGTCAGACATTCATCTAGTCCGTTTGTGCACAAACTGATTTGCAAATACCATCTCTCTCTCTATATATATATATGTGTATGTATGTATATTTTATTTATTTATTTGAAAACTAACTATTGGATATACGAGCAGTGGCCCATTTATTACTATGCTAGGAGTGCACGGCCATCTTATTATTTTTTCAAATTTTACTTTATCGTTATCACAACAACAACAATTAAGCAACTAAGCCTTTTTCCCATACTCCTATTTGCCATGTGTCATGTTAGCAGTTAACTCACAATAAACTATATCATTCTTTATTTTTTTTTTCAACACTTTTGTTGTCATTCTCTGCCTCTTTTAATACTTTCAAACATAATTGGCATAGTCTTTTCCTTATTAAAAATAAAATGGTACAGCTAGCACACTGAAGTTGATTAAACTTAGATTAATGAACTATGTAATACTCACCAGTAGGGTCAGACATAAAAGTTGGTGGCAATAAAACTAAGAGTATGAACCGGTTCGGCAGGATATCATCTCTCACTCTCTCTATTTATCTACACATATATATAGTTTTAAAAAAGATGACAAAATTTAGCTGTCTTGCAGTACTAAGTTTTCTCAAACTTTTATGGTTTTGGACACATCACTTGACCGTATTCCTATAGACAAAAGGCACTGCCTACCTCTGGCGGCTGGTGAGACGTGCCGACGTTATAAGTACGATGGCTGTGAGAGGGAGAGAGAGAGAGATTCAGTATCTGCTCAATGTGGGTTCCACGCAGTAGATTCATCTCATGACCCATTTGCATCATGGATCAAGAGGGTGAATGCGCATTCCACATGCATGTATGTTGTCATGGCCACATATTGCTACAGGCAGCATGTGGATCAAAGAAAAGCTAGCATATCATATCGTCGCCGTCCAGCTGAATGCATCTGGACGGCTAGTTTGTCATGTAAAAACCTAAACATTGTCACAACAGCAAGACGAGAGAGAGAGAGATGATTCGCTCGTTGCTACAGCATTTAAATGTTACTAAAAGAAGTGCATGCTTGAAAAGTTTAGTACCAACGAGAAAAGGTTTTAGTTAGAAATGTGCTCACCGTAAGATAATTGTAGTCGGTTAAGTATGGAGAGTACCTGAAAATAACAAACAAAAAGGCACATCAAGAACAACGACGGGCTCATCGATTCAAGTTCCAGAAATCAGGACGAAATTATATAAATATATATACATGTATATATGCATGTATCTACGTTTTCTTATAAGCCAGACCACCTTGGTCTTCTTTCAAAACAACAACGCACACACGCACAGGTAAAGGGACCAAGGGAAGGGTGGGAACTCTCAGATAAAAGTGCAGTTCAGAGAAAGATGCTTGCGTGTGTATCTATGTGTGTGTTAAAGAGAGAGTATGTCTGTATGAGTGTGTCTGAGAGACCGGGAGGGGGATTGTCAGAAATAGTGTAGTATGATTCTGCATGTGCGAGAGAGAGTGTCTTTAAATAAAAGATTGCTCAAGTGTATGCGCATTCATAAGATGAAGATTCATCTTCGCGTTCATCACGCCAAAACTTCAACGATCGACCCCTCTCTCTCTCTGATCACCGATACCCCACAGGCAACAAGGCGGCACACTCGATTGCCCGTGCCACCGGCCACCCAAGACATTAATGCCACTAGAATTCGGTCCATATAAGGACGGTTCATGACCTTATTCTTCTAATCATATTATTTTATAATAATATGCTGCAAAAATAAATGTTCTCATTTAAAAATAATAATAAGAACAATAACTCACCCATACACGTTGTAAGCGAGCCCTTGCTGGATGGCATAATGAGGGAATGTTGCAGATGAAGGATACGCTGTTCCCAGTCCACCTTGAAAACCTGTATGAAATGAATTCACCATCCTGAACCTGCTCCCACCTGGTTAACACGTGAACAACCCGAAACACACTCACATTTTAGTCATACAGTATCACTAAGCACGCTATCAGTCTTTTGAGAAACACAACGGACCGATAATACATGTTAGGAAAACACCTTAAATAGTTTGTTTTTATTTGTAAGAGAAAGTGCCTTTCTTGTAGTCCGAACAGCCCCATGTAAAACTTGGAGGATAGTAAAACCAGAATCATATCACAATACAGCCCATTGGTTAGTATCTAACTTCAGAAGTTTCATGTCATGGATGAACAACGATGCAAGTATGGATCATGTGAGCATACACTCGATATTCATATACACTCAATAAAATAACAGCATTTGCTTCGAAGGATACACCATGAACCAGTTGTCATTTTACTCTTTAAATGGTGATAGCTAGACGTGATGCACACTCCTCTTATCATAAATTGGTCCTTGCACACACACACACACACTCTTAAGGCACATTTTGACACAACAATATCTTACGAGAGTTACCAAAGCATACTATAGAAAAACAAAATGTATACAAAGATACATGTATGCGTATATATCTATAACTATACTATATATATATATATATATATGTAGAGAGAGAGACCGTGTTGGGGAGTAGAAGGCCTGGTTCTTTGAATTCCTTGCGACGCAAGGTTACAGTTGGTCCTCCTTCCATCAATGACAGGAGTGGCATCCGCACAGGCTCTCATGGCAGCCTGGGGCTCCCGAAAAGTCACCTGATATAACCAAAAAAATAGAGGTATGCATTAGACATCCAAAATTTCGAGACAGCCAAAAAAGAAAAGGAAAAAGCAAAAGATGATCCTTGGCCTTGTTTTCACATACAACTCCCTCGGATCTTGTATTCCCAGTTCCAAAATATCCAAACATGGATCACGAAGTATAATCACGAACTCAGGCGCATGAAATCACAAAATCCAAGAGAGACAAGTCTGTGTTTATCAGGAAATCCAGTTTAGATTTCAGACTGCCAGATTTCTTCTTTGGGGTTGGTCAATCATAGGGAATTGAGCTAGATTCCTTTGTCACCATGTCGGCTTCATACAATTCCAAGCTGATCATGTCCAATCATTCATCCTAGAGTCTGCTGCATATAATACATTAAACCTAACTCATTGGTTTCCTTGTATTGTTGGTCAATAAAATCTACAGTTTTTTTCAATAGAAAAATCTTATTTTTCAGTGACTAAAAGTACAAACAAAATAAAATCATAAGACATCAACAAGCAAAAACCAAGCATATATGGAGTCAAAGGTGATGATCTGATCTGAAGGTTACTCACAAAGCCATAGCCCTTAGATCTGCCACTGTTCTTATCAGTGATGACCACAGCCTCTAAGATCTCTCCAAACTGCTCAAAGTATTTCCTCATGGTTTCCTTCTGCGTTTCCCAAGCCAGACCACCAACAAAGACTTTGGTGTATGTGGTGTCCCCAAACTGGCCTGGAACGTTATTGCCTGAAGAGATCATTTCCACAGAAGAAAGAAAGGATTTGCCTTGCTGTAGCTTCTTCTCCCCCCCTCTTCCTACAACTAGTCCACTCTTCCTCTTGTTTTCCGCCTACAACTCTTCCTTGGATTCTTGTATCCAAACGGTCAAGTGAGATTCGATCAGGATGGTGATTACCAGATTTGATGATGAGAGATGAGCGACTGAGATTGAGATATCCTTGGTGATGGATAAAGGAGAGATTAGGAGATGAGGGGAGGAGAGGGATAGTGTCGAAGGAGGGGGAAGCAGCAGCGCCAGCAAGAAAGAGAGAGAAAGAGAGGAGGAAGAAAAAGAAAGAAAGAAAGCCAAGGGCGGAGAAAAAGAAAAACCGGCAGCATGATTTGTTGTATGTTATATATACTGATGCGTTAACATCATCTACCGCGTATAATTTCATTTAGAACAATAGCTAATTTTCTACATATATTTTTTTATCTAATATTAAGATGAATGATTACCAAAAACTCCACTGTTCTTTGCACAATTCTCATGAAAGTACGGTGGCAAATCGGCTCAAGCCCTCAGGTTTGGACTGGGTCACAATAGGTCCAGGTCAAAATCAGGTTTACCTGGAGTTCCTGACTGGATTCTTTTGTCGGGTACGTTTTCAAGACCGTGACACGACTCTAGTAAGGTTCGAGTAGACCCAGCTACAAATCTCTCTCTCTCTCTCTCTCTCTCTATATATATATATATATATATATATATATATATACATATATACATATAGATAGATAGATAGATAGTTAGATAGATAGATAAAGGGTCTACCCGGACCTGACTAGATAATGTTTGAAACTTTTTTTGGGTCTACCCGGACCTGACTTAGGTGCCTATACGTGTTTAGATACTACCCGGATGACTTTTTTTTGACCCGATGACTTTTTTTGCTCGGTCGGGTTCGGGTTCGGTCTAAAATTGCCGCCCTTTCTTACAGTTAGACTTTCGTTGGGTTCGTTGGTGTCATACATGTGTTACGGGATCTTGTATAATTTGAGCACATGTATAATACCGCATAACACGATGTGGTGTGGTGCTCTTATTTCTTGCTTGAAAGTAATCACGAAAAAGCTATAAAAATCCTACATCGAACACTATAGCAAACGAAGAAGAATTGTACAAGTACATATTGATCCAAGTGGCGATATTTGATACTATTGTATTGTATATCCTATGATAAACAGCAACGTTAAATTGAATGCAATTTAACAATTGGATTGAATACAATATTCATAATCTGGATTCGTTTGAATCGAAACCCCCCCACCATTCAAGAACAGGCCAACACAAAACTTAAGTCTACCACCATTGCTTCGGCCCTATGCTAATTGTTCACGTACTTAAAATGGAAGCTTGCATCGACATCGAAGGCCATTTTCAGTAAACTGACCTCCATTAGGCCCTTTGCAATGTCGTCGGCCCTTTAGAGTTCCCTGCCACCAACTTGGATGGGTTCGTTTAGCAGCCCTACTGATATGCGACCTCTCTCGGGGAGCCCCTTTCTGAAAGCTCTAAAATGCAAGATGGAGATCATATCCTAGCCGTTTATATCCATTCATTTAAACGGTGAAGATCTGTTAAAATCTTAGTCATTCGTATGCACTCGTATCCGATGCATGGACATTCCGTCGTATGTTTGACGACTTGATTCTATGTTGAAGTTACAAAATTGGACTCACCTAACCGGGCTCGTGGGGGTTTCAGTTATTGTGTATCCTTGGCTCACGAGACCGAACTCACCACAAATGAAGGCCAAAAACGATTTTCACGAGAACACAAAGCGCTCTAAGTCTAGCTGGTGGGCTAGACTTGGTTCGCCGGGCTCGGGACACAAACCCGACTTCATCCAGTCAGTCTAAGTCTGGCTTAGCACTTAGATTTGGATTTGAGAAGGACGGGAGACGCTTTGAAGCAAAATCTTGCTCAAAGTCAAAGCCCCGAGAAGGGCGTGGTTGTCACTTAAGAAAATGGAGTGAGTGGACAAAGATGAGGAGGATTTCGTAATTCCGTATCACGGATTGCAAAAGATCAATCTTTTCGCATCATGAGAGCAACAGCTTTTCTTTTCTGAATCAATTTTCTAACCTCAGATAATTCCCTAAAATTTGACCGGTCGTTATCTTCCTCCGGCGGGATCTGGACCTTTGGTGACCAGGAACCTATTTCCCGGCACCGGAACCGGTTTTTTTTCCTAATAAAGCGAAAACTGTTATCTGAAACCTTTTGCCAGTTTCATCCTTTTCTGAATAACGATATTCTCATAAATTATGAGACTCTCTCTCTCTCTCACGTGCTCCTGTTGTCGTTTCTCCCTTTCATGCCCTTGACCTACTTTAATATGACGAATTTGTCGCTTCCATTTAGCTAAGCTAATAACATTTGGGTGACAGCAATTCAGCTCGTACAAGCCCTAGTCAGGCCAAGTTCAAGAGGTGAAGGAGTAAACCTCCAGTCCCACAAGATACCACTACACATATGTCATTCTTTATCATATGATATATTATATACAACACTTTATTTTCTTAGACAAAATTAAAATATACAATGCAGGTATAAGACAGAACATGTATAATATCATTCAATACAATGTGATATTTACTGATAAATAGATGAATGCGGTGCAAATATACAAACTTTATCGGCCTACGGTTGGTGACTGAGGTCGGACGGATCGGGCCCGACAAACAACCAAATGATTCGCATCAATCAATCTCTGCTAATGTCTGGATTTAGTCCGAGCCTTCCTAATCTGGTTCTGGTCACCCATCTTCGGCTCTGAAATAATAGATTAGAACAATAACGAGGACAATTTAAGCCAAGTAAAACTAACCAATGGTGCTTTGGTAAAGCCACTTACCAATTAGTCAATTCCTGCTACAGTCAAAGGAGTTTTTGGCCCCCCCACACCACCCACTTGCGCCTTTTGACAGTTAATATAATAATTCTGCCCCTCTGTGCATCAATTCCTCATGTCCCCAAAACGCCACTTTCTTCATCTGAAATTCCTGAGGGTACCCCCAATACCTGCTGTCCACCCACTTGCTTGAAGCCAATCAGTCATGGAGAATCCAGTCAAAGCCTAAAGTCGTCCATCAATCGGTCCATGTTTACCTTAAGGCATAAGACCGGATTGTACCGTAATGATGATTAGCTGAGGCTTAATTGATATAATTAAGCAGCGTGATTAATGAAGAAGAAAACAATATCCTCTTTTCTTCCGTTCTGTTTCTTTCCTTTGAACCTCAGGTTCCCTTTGCTGCTTGCAACCTACCATAATCATAACAAGCAAAGCCTTTTCCCCTGACTGTGGTCCGTTTGAGGATTTCTTAGAGTATGATTAGGATCTGAATTATATTAATTATGCACTTAAATCTAAAAGAGCAAGAACATACTTTCATGTTTTTCATATATTACGGATCAAATTAATAGCACGTATATTTCATAGAAACTGAAAATAATGCGAAGAAGTTGGATTGTGAGACCGGTTCACAGATACGATATGGCGAGGGAACAAATGCACGCATCTTTCGGCCTCGCATGGACTATGCGTGAGCTGCACTTCATCTCCGCAAAGTTCTTGGTTAATCAATTGAGGACTCCTGCATACCAGAGGAGTCTCAGCGATGCTCTGTTCTCTTATGCAGCTTTACTCATGTGAGGGATCATCTCTACGTGGCGGGTCTCAAGAACGGATAAAGAAAGAAAGTTGCGTTGGTTAAGTCACAACCAATGTAAAACTTTGCTGGGTCTAAAAGAGTGTGACTGGGTTTTGTCTGAAACTCCAAAATTAAACAAGCTTAGGTGAGAATAATACCAGGGTAAGTGAACTCCTAGGAAACCTTTATGTTACATTATTTAGCCAAACCCATCTGGTGTGCAAAAAAGGATTAGGTAAGAAAAGATTGTTGAGTTTTCTTATGCCGTCTTGTCTACCAAAAAAAAAGCTGGTTGCTTTTAGAATATGTAAAAAGAAAACACAAATATTGATTTATAGGAAAAAAAGGTGATAATAAGGTACTATAAGCATGCCACCGTGACATTTTGCTGCCAGTTTCTTCCTTTGTGTTTTGGTGGTGGATAAGTGGATCCTACAAGACATGCACATCCTAGGTATCAAACTCATGACCTTTGACTCCCCCCAGTATTGAACCCTAGACCTTCAACTGGAACGTAAGTTTGAGTCAACAGTCTAACCGGGAGAGCTGCGGCTCGTTCTGCTCGTTTTGTTGGTTTACTAAATGGAGTTTTTCTTTTATTGTTTTAGAAGCCCCAATAGGGGTGCGTTAATCGGTTGCTTTCAATCTAAATTGGTTTCACGTCTACATTGATAAGTCAGATTTTATCAGCAAAGTACTGTGACGGTATTTGCGTTAAGAATCCAACTTTCTATTGAGTCTTGTCCTTTATCGATCAACCACACAATCCTAACAACAATTACATTATTTGCATATAAATATAACCAATTACTCTATTGAGAGTGGATTCTGTACTATAACTTTTACAGATGAGTCCACATATTAGAATTTTGTTAGGATATATGGATTCTTCCCATTGATCAAAACCAATATAAATCGATATATATATATATATATATATATATATATATATATATATATATATATATATATATATATATATATATATATATATATATATATATATATGCGTGTATGTGTGTGTAGCCTTACCTTAGACTAAGTGTTTAAGCTAGTCGATTATTCCTTGTATCAACTTGTCTTGGTACAATGGGGAGGCGGGTAGAGCCAGATAAACACCCTGCATATTGAACTCATGACTTTCAACTTGTGAGTGGAATTCCTAGCCACGTGAGCTATTGATTTATCTCATCTTATGATGACATCAACTTTTTAAGAAAATGTAAGCACCAGAATGATGCTTAGATGAAAAATATGAAAAGAAAATGTCGCCTTTTAGAATTTCTGAAAACTAGTGGGTTTTAAAAGTATTCCAAGGAAAGATTCCGCGTCTCTGAAAAAAACGAGACTTATGATGGGTTTCTGATGTAAAATATTGATTTATTCTGTCTTCGAAGACGGGTGAAACAACGTGGGTGCCCGTCCAGCTTTCATTTTGACCAGCCTGGGCTGTTGCCCAGAGACACCACCACTTGCTCTGTGGCCCACCTCGTTACCAGGATGGCTTGTCTTAGCTCCATAAAGGATTCGATTCAACCTGGTCCAATTGTGTTCCCGTTTCCAGTTAGTCATGCCTGGCTTAGTTTGGGTGTGATTAGCCATACGATGGTGCTTTTTAGTGAGCGATCTCCATATTTGTTGATGGTTTAGCACTGATCTCATACCTTTATCGGCGAGGCAGGCAGAGATACGTGGTATTGCGAGATCGTATGTTAGAGTTTGTGCTTCAAACACTTATACATCTCATCAATAGTTTATACAGAAGCCAAAACTGAGCCTTCTCCTACACTAAGTGTAAATTTATTGGGGTTATGTGAAATGGTGGATCTACATGGAGGGGTGGGAGGGCTGCCGCCCCCCTGAAATTTTAGAGTAAAACCTACGTTTTACAGTGAATATATATGGTTGAGATTCATGCTTCGCTCCCCAACATGATGAAATATGTATGTCGCCCCATAACAAGATGAAATACCTATGTTCTTACTTGGATTGCTTTTATATCAGCTCAGTTTAACTATTGCATATGTAATGTTAGGTGAAGAAAATATAATAGAATACATCAAACATCCAATGATTTTAGCATACTCTAAGCATGCTATGAGACATCATTGATACTAATTTAATATTTATAGCAAATAGATAAGAGATATGATAACAATAGAAACAATGAAATTTATTTAGAACTTTTTCAACATAATGAGATCGTGTGAGTTTTGTATTGTTTCTTTTTGTTGTTATTTTAATACCTAGAATAACAAGTGCTTTTCTCATATCTTTTAGGTTGAAATTGCTAGATTAAAACTTTTGATATTTTCATTTTTTAAATCAATAAAAAATGAGTATGTCATCAATATATAAATAGATCAAACAACCTTTTTCATGATGAAATTTACTATAAAACATTTGTTTCATTCATTTATTTTTAAACTATTTGCAAGGAGAACTTGATTAATTTTTTATGTTATTGCTTAGAAGCGTTCTTTAAATCATATAAGGACTTCATTAATTTGCAAACTTTATGTTTTTGTCCAAGTACAACAAATCCTCCCAGGTGTTCTATGCACACCTCCTCGTCCAATTCACTATTTAAAATATCATTTTAACATCTACTTGTGAATAAAAAGTTTATATCTAAGTACACATGTATCAAAATAATCAATTATTTTTTTAGAAAAACCCTAACAACAAGCCTAACTTTATATTTCTTAATTGTCCCACCAAATTTCTTTTTATTTTTGAAGATCCATTTTAATTAATTGTTTTAGAACCGAAAGAAAGGTCTACTAATTTCTATTTTTTTATTATTCATTGTTAAGTCCATCTCATCTTAGATGGATTCCTTTCAAAATGTTGAATTAATAAACTCCATAGCCTCTTATCACTTTATAACAAAATGGCATATGAGTTACAATTGAGTCACAAGTTCTTTCAACTAAGAACATATGAAAATCCGGTATAAGGGTCTTTGCCTTTCTTTGTCTTTCACTTAGTCTAGATATTGAACTTATTATATTGTCATTACTAGTTCCAATATTTTATAGATCATGGTAAACATGCTTTATAGATTTAGGAACTGAGATAAATTTATTTTCTTGAAAAATAGTATATCTTCTCTATTACCATATAATAGAATATGAGTCATTTGATTTAATTATAATAAATATATAAGTCTTACTATATTCAATATATTCCAAAATAATACATTTAATTCTTTTACTCAACTTCTTTATTTTGGCTTCCAGAACTTTGACAATAGGCCTACAACTCTAAAATTTGAGAAAGTTTAATTTAGGACTTGTTTTATTCCAAAGTTTATATAGGATAGTCCAATTACTTTAATTTGAGACTCTATTTAAAATTGAACCAAAACATGACACCATAGAATTTATTATTCCTTGTAACACCATATTTTTTCTTTTTATTACATCATTTTATTGTGGAGATTAAGGAGTAGTTTTTTGATGTATGATCCTCGTAAACTCAAATAGCTAGGATTATAGAATTTCTCAATGTTATTAGTTATCAAACACTTAATGAAAGTTTCATTATGAAGTTTCACTTAGAATTTTGAAAATCTTACACTTTTGAAAACTTTATCTTTTGCATACATCAAATATACATATCAAAATCTAATGTAATTATCAACAAAATTACAAAGTACCTTTTATCTCCTATCATTAGCCAACCATGTAAATCATAAAAATATGAATAAACTAAATCTAAATTTTGGAACTTTTTTCAGTTCTTCGGAATGAGAAACTAGTGGTTTTGATATGCATACAATTAGAACATGAATATTGACTTGTCAATTTTTGAAATCAAATTCAATTTAGTCATGTCATGTATTTTTTTAAAAGTTCACATGCCCTAAACAAAAATGTGACAAATTAGATTAATTAATAAGGTAGGTAGAAAAAACATCCTTATTATTGATATTCAACTTCTACATAGATCCACCTAGATAACCCTTCCCAACAAATATGTCTTCCTTAGACAAAATAAATTTGTCCTTAAATACATTTTTGAATCACTACTTATTAAGTAAACAAACTAACACCAAACCAATACCAATTTTTTTATTACATCCAATATAAATAGCACATCCTTAAGAATAAAATTTTTACCCAAAGTAAATTTAAGTTCAACCATTTCTTTGCCTTTCACTTGAGATATAGAAGCATTGCTCATCTATAAAAGTGCTTCATCTTTTTATACCAAAGTTTGAAGAAACTTTTGTTTTTGTATACATGACGAGCAACACTTGAAGTCTATCCATCAAGATCCAATGTTCTCTATCATATTTACTTTCGATATTGATGCTAACAAGATTGTCCTTAGAAGAATTAGGACTCTTGTTCAACTTTCTCAAGTCTTTTTTTCTTTCTTATACCGATTGGACTTTTATAATAGTAACACCAATCTTTCATTTTCTTAGGCTTGATGTTCCTACCATTGTTTCAATAAGATCTTCTAAAATCTTGATTTCTTTCTTTAAGAACTCTATATACTTAGCTTCCTCTATGACATTAACTTTCTATTGAGTAAATTAGTCTTTAGAATCATTTTGCTTCAAATACTCTTCCTGAAGCCTAAGATAAATAGTCAATAGTTGAAAAGAAATGTCTTCATTCTTATATTTCAAAGCTTTTTAAAAATGTTTTCAAGAAGAAGAAAGTTTGTTTATAATAGAAGAGATGCTAGTCTTATTGTTTGAAGTTATTCAAGATCTATTTGAGCTAATACAATTGCTCTATAATGGATTTAGCATCTTATAATTATTCAAACGGGTGAAAAAAACTTCTTACTTATAGCATCCTCCATCATTTACTTCACCTCAATTATGTTCCATAAAGTTGACATATCGTTGAGGATGTTATCCATGCAAATATAATTGTCATTATCCCTTTTTGTCTCACATAGACTTCTTTAATGGTCTCCTTCTCTTTCGACCTTCGCACTGTGAAAACATACACAACCTTCAAAGTTGTAAGAAGAAAGTACATCTTCTTTTGCTACTATAAAAAATTATCGATGTCAAACTTATCCAACTTAATGAAGTCACATGTTATTTCTTAAAGGAAAATAATCATCTTAACAAAAAAACTAAAGTTTGTTGTTGTTGAGATTTTGTAGATGGTATGGTTTCTTGAGTGGCTGATGTCCAAGAAATCATATTTAGCACCTTAAAAAAGAAGGTTAGTATCACACTATTCTTTGAGGTATGATAAACACTAACTTTAGGTCTATTTATCGTCGTCAATATCAAATAACCATATTGTAGACATTAAAATTTTCACTCTAAAGCTATGGAAAACTTGAAGTGAACCTTTTCCTATCTACGCTTGCGGGAGCGTGTCAGTTAGTTTGCAAATACTAGCAAAGATTGAAAAGATTTTCTCACTTTCTTGGTGATTGTAGGGAAGCAGACTCTTTTCACTTAAACCTTCTTGAACCGATGCTCAAGGGTCGGTTTAAGCACTTATAAACTTCAATTTGCAAACAAGTTTTACTTCAAATCACGTGAACAACAAGTGTTTTGAAAGAGGTTTGATTGTGCACTTTGATTCAATGTTTGAAATGAACAAGTCCTGAAAAATAGAGTTTTTTGTTTTCAGGGCTTGTTTCTAAAATCGATCTGTCTGTGCTACAGGTCTCCAAAAATTATCACAATTTTACCAGATTAAGCTGGTAGTGTGGAGAACAATGTGCTTTTTACATATCTAAATTTGAAGAGGTATTGAATCAAAATTAAATGTTTGAATAGGACTGACTCACTAAATCAGAACTGCTGTGTCATAGAAATACAAAGGCTTAAAGATGAGTTTGTATCTTCATGATCTGAATTCTGAATTTAATGATTTTGATGTTGTTGAAAGCTTAAAAATCAAGTGAATTGGATACCTATGTACAGAGATATCAGACTTTTACCCAACCTCTATTTCAGGCAATCTGACTATGCAACGAGTGTTTAGAAAGTGACTCGATTTTTTCCCAATTTTATCACGGGGTTGGACGACCCTAAAATTCTTGTAAATTTTATTTAATGTGGCCTAATGTGTGTGGAACAAGTTTGCCAAGTTTCAGTCCAATCAGAGCAAGCATAAAGAAATTAAAATTATAGAAAGAAACATATGCAGAGATGTTGGAAATCCTGTTTTCGATTTTTAGGAATATAATGATTCAAACTCACCCAAATTTAAATTGCACCCACTCTACATCATGAATTAAAATTCACTCAAATTGAAATGTATATATTAGCTTAAGCATAGAGGGGTTTAGAAGTATAGAGTGACTATAGAATATATTGGGGGTAAAATAACAATCAAACACATGGAGTGCGCGTGTGCAATAGTGAATTATCCATCAATTGAAATGTAAAGTAATTAAATCTAATCACTATTACAATGTGGGGGGAGGCTGAGCTCCATTATTACAACCCCAATTTAATGAAATTTAGAGGAAGAGAATGAGATTTGCATTAATTAAATAAGCACTTACCCAAATTTGGAATACAAAAGGGCTGGGATTCAAGAGTTAATCCGGCCTTGGTTTGCTTGACTTCTTCTTCTATCTCCCACACCTCTCACTTATCTACCCCCTTCTTGAACCCATACTTGGAAGTTACGTCCCTCTAGCCTGGAGTTTTCCTTCCCTATCCTAGCACACAACCCCCAAAGTTTAGAGTCTCTCTCAAGCCTTCCAAGATATGCAAGATGATGAACCCGCCCCCCTCTTGGCCCTTTTTATAGGCCAAGGGGGGCTGGTTCTAGGTGTTTCTTATGGGTCAGGCTGGAGCAGTTTTGTGATGGGTTTGATCTACTCCAAACCAGCTTCTTGTGGTCCCCCTTTGCCTTGACTTTGACCAGCCCATGTGGGTTGGTCTTTAGGTGCAACCTACTTCTTTGGTAAAGTCGGTTTGGCTTTAAGTGCATCCTTAGACCATGTGGACGGTCTTTATAATCTTTGATGCAAATCATTTTGCTTTATTTTGTGCCCTTCCAATTCAATCATAGCTAATTTTTTATCCTTGATTTCAGCTCCACCTTGGGTTTAATTCAATACGGGCAGGTTTTGATTCTTGATCGGGTTTCATTCATCATTGCCTCGTCTTTGACTTGACACATTCTTGAACCTTTCCACTTGGTGCTTTGCTCAAACGGTTCAGCCTTGCTTTGGACTTGTAGTTGCCGAATTGAAATTGATATTTGATTTGTATCATCCATGTCATATCATTTGATAAAGTTAATCTTCATCCAGTCGTGCATGGGCTTGAGCTTCATCTAATACTCTACTGAATTGGAGTGGGTTGGTACTTTACTCCGGTTAGGTTTTGGACTTGAGTCGACATTGTGACCTTGTTCCAAGTCGAGTGGTCCCTTGCTTCATTTGTTTCTTGCATTTTGACTTGAACTCATTCTTGAGATGCCATGGCATTTGGACTTGATCTGGTTGATCCAGTCTTGGCTTGGAATTATCTCATGATCTTGGTTCCATTGAGCTTATATTAGCCGGCCAAGACTTGATTTGGTTTGATGCTTTCTGCTTTCTTGGGATCAAGGCTCGAATTGGATCTTCGCTTGATTCAAAACTTATGGGCTACTTAACCCAAGTTTAAAACCTTTATTTTAAGGTATTTCTCAAAATATTTAAACTTTAAAATTTGGGGTGTTTTTGAATTTAAAGGTTCATAAAGGTTTTAAACTGGTTTTTGGAAATTCAGGAGTTTTGAAAATATTTGAAATTTTTTTGGTGTTTACAGATGCCCCTCTTTGGCATTAATCCAAATTGATTTGGATAATGGGAAAGAAAAAACATCCTTTATGGATTTACTTCCCAAATTTCCTTGAGAATATAAATCATCCTTCATTTCGTAAACTACTTTTTCTTGGATTATAAGAGAGAGATTTTCAGCCAAAAGGGACTTTTCCTACATGGGGTATTTTTCTTAGGCATAGTCATGCATGAATGATTTTTGAATGCATTTATGGTGTGAGTGAGGTGAGCTTTTAGGGAGAGTCAATTTTTTGGGTTTTTGAGCTTGGAGAGAGCCTTTAAAGGTCGACTGCCCCAAGCAGAATTATCCCATGTTTTTTTTTGACATTTTGGGTTTTTCTAAAATTCTTTTTCAAAAGGAACTCCTTTTATCTTCCATCAAAAGGACTTCCAATTTTTCATACTTCCTTTCATTTGGGTTTCAATACCTACTATTGGGTAGAGGTTTTTGGTAGAAAATTTCGGAAAACATTTCAAAGTTCCATTTCCCACATAACAAAGTCTAATTCTCAAAGAAAATGAAATCCAAATAATTAGATTCTATTCATACTTTAGGATTTCCATGGTTGAACATTTTTTCATTGGGATAAGTTGTGAGGATATGGGAAAGAGTTACCACGGTTCCTTCTGAAGCGTCTCGTGGTTTAAGGCAAAGAGACAGAAAATTGCTCTTTTAAGCTTTGGCTTTTCATTTTTCTTTCTTTTTTTTATTTTTCTTATTTTTCAAGAGAAGACCTCTTTTGAAAAACTTTTTGTATTCCCTCTGTCTATTCGGGGAAGACTTCTTCTCGGAGGAGTTTTTGCATTCTCTTTTCTTTTTCTTTTTTCTTTCAAAGAGAAGACTCCTTTTGAAGAAGTTTTTGTATTCTCTTTTTTTTTTCGAGAAGACTTTTTTTTTAAAGGAGTTTTTGTATTCTCTTTTTCTTTTCTTTTTTCTTGTGAATATTGCCAATTTTCCTTTTTAGACAGAAGTAAAATGGAGGGAAAACTTATCATTTTGGTTACTCGATTCAACCAAGATCATCCAATTTCTTAATAGCATCTACTATTTGAAAATATTTTGCTATGTCACCAATTTGTGAGGCAAGGATTTTTGAAATGTCACCAATTTGTTTTTCAAACTCTACTTTTTGTAAAGCATCAATTCCTTCATTTAGGGTCATACAATCAATCTTGATCCTTCTTTCAAGAAGTTTCAAAGGAGCTCAATTTTTAAAAGTTTTTTTTGAAAGAATTTAACATAGACCCTTTTAAGCATTTGATATTTTTGGGGTCTACTAAATTTCTACCCATAACATCAATCAATCAATATGTATTATCGATTTTGTTGCCCTTTTTGTGACATGGGGACATTCCTACTTGGGTTGCCACTTTTTTGGGCCTCTTTGGGTGAATGAGGTATATATGATGCATGACATGTGAAAATGTACTCCATGTGATATAATGGAAATACATGCTTTATGAAATGATGACAATATGAAATGTATTCCACAAGATATGATGGAGATACATATTTTATGAGCTTGAGTCTCTATGAAGGTGTCTAGGGATGCATTTTCAATGCCCCCTAGTTTGATGGAGATGAATGATTCACACGGCCTCATGGGCTTTCTATGGCATACGAGATGGACGATGGGATATGAATGACATGTCCATGCATTTGACATTTATGATATTTCTAACATGATCATGACACTTTTTGGTTAAGGCCAAACATAACCAGCCCTAAGTATCTTCATGGTCATCAAATTTGAGTTGACATGACTTCCACATTCTCCATCGTGGAATTCATGTATCCTAACCTCATCAAGGTCTTTATATCAACAAGATGCTGAAATTTTTTCTTTTCAAAGTCATATGTAGGGTTAAAATTTTTTTTTAATCAAAACTTGATCTTTTGAAGAAGCAAATTCGGGAAATCCTCCTTTTCTAATTTTTTTTTCAATGTCTTGAAACCAAGGCTTTTTAATACAATTTTTGTCATTTTGGCAAGTATTCTAAATCGTGAGTGCCAAATGTGCATGTTTTGAAAGAACCAACCCCTCTAATGGCCAATTCTTAATGTGACATGATTCTTCATTTTTTGTCTTGCCAAATTTTCAAAAGCTTGGTTTATAAAATCTCCAAAGACTTCCTTACATGATGTCCCTAGATTTTCGAAAATTTTAGGCCTTGTATGAGTGCTTCATACTTGGCAACATCATTTGAACTTGCAAAATCTAGTTGAATTGCACTTGGGATTTCTTTTTCTTTTTCGGGGATATGAGGATGATTTCCATACCTACCCCTTGATTCTTTGTCCCATCAAAATACATTTTCCCTACTTGATTTTCTTTAAAACAATTTGTTAAAGCATAGTTTTGAAATTGATTTGTAAAATATGCCTTCATTGGGCATTTCATTAAGTATGGGGAATGTTTTGAAGAGGCCATTCAGCCACATGATCTAAGGCTTGTTCCTTTAATAGAGTCTTGATGATGAACTCATATTCCATTAAGAGGAGCTGCCATTTATCTTGCCTACCCGTTAAGATAGGTTTTTCAAATAAGTGCTTGAATGAATCAACATTATTTCTTTTTCATGACATGGGAAATAATGTCTCAACTTTGGAAGGCTGAGCACGATTTCTCTATGGCTTGACAATTTCTTTCACATGCCAATAGAGTTTTCGAAATGTAATAAATGACACTTTCTATGGTTATTATCTTCATATTGATCAAGTAAAGTACCCAATGCATTCACATGATTTGTAATGTAAAGCATGCTTTGGAGGTTTTAAAAATTGGAGGATTTACCATGAAGTTTTCAAAAGCTTTTTGAAAATCATCTTTCAAATTTTAACCATTTTTTTCAAAAGGTGTCATTTAGAGGTTTGCATCTTGCTAGCTTGGAATAAACCTTGGAAGCTTCGGAATTGATTTACATAGAGGGTGGAGACATGCCTATGATGGCTTGATACTTAGGGGGTCGACTCCCATGCCCCTTTGGCTTAACACAAACCCTTTTTCTAAACTTGGGTTCCAAGACGATTTCATGATGTCTAGACCCAGTATGGTTTATGCAAACATAGGATTTCAAAATGCAATGCATGATGCTCATGTAAACATGCACATACTATGAGTTAGACTCACTCTAAAATCCCCAATTTTTCTAAGTCAAGGATTCTATGAATTTCGAGAAGCTTGGAAGCATGATCTTTCCTCCTTGCTTTGATGATTCTCAAGCATTAAATTCTGGGGAAGTGCTAGGCAAGAGAGAGCTATAACAAGCTTGGACAATTTTGTCTTGGGATTATATACATTCTTCGAAAGGATTTTGAAATTGGCTTTGTACATGGTCATTGTTTTTGGAGTTTTTAATTTTTTTAATTTTTTTGTCTTTTTCAAAACTCAATTTTAAAGATCAATATAAGAGACTTTCTTTTTGAGGCTTTTTCCAAATAACGAATGGGAGAATGAATGAAACAAATTTCTTTTTGAAATTTTCAGATTTTTCAAATGTTTTTGGGATTTTGAAGGTTTTTCAATTTTTTTTTTTGGTTTTTGAGAGTATCTATTTTTTTTGAATTTTTGGATAAAGAGGGATCTTCCATCAAACTCTACAAAGAAAACTCCATGAATTAGACTCAAAATAACAGGTCTAAGCCATGGGTCTCGATTTTAGTGGGTTCTAGGGACACCCTTGACCGAAGTGGTCTTAGGTGGTGGCTCAGGGGGTATGGATGGGATATAGGTCAATCCATATCGACTTGGGTTTTGTTTAGGTAGGATGGGTTCTAGCCTACCTTGGTTTTTGGCTCCTAGACCTTGCTATGGTTTATACCCTATATTTAAGATCATATTCCAAGACTTTTTGATTTTTGAAAATGTTTTGTAAAGTTCATGCCCTTGGAATATGGAATCATCCAAATCATGGATATATACCCATTTTATTTTAGGTAGGAGATGGGATAGATGGGTGGTGGAAGACTTGGGCTTCCACACGACCCTAGGTTGGGAGGTATGGACTTCAAGGGAAGCCATGATCGGTCCCTTGATGGGTTTAGGAGGATTTGGCTTAGGCTTAGGTTCTAATTGAGGGATGGTTTTGACATGCTCCTTAGGTGCAACTCGAGGTGCACCTAGGGATGGATTAGTTGGGTTTATGGCTTTAGGTTACAAGACTAGGCTCGAGGAAGTGGGTTCATTCATAGTATGGTTAGGTTTTCCTAGGATGTCGATGCATGCCTTAGGATCTATCATATTTTGAACTTTATTTTGGTGCGGGACATTCGGCGCACCTTGAAAATCCTCATTTTTGGGCATGTTTGGTGGGTATGTGGGTGCATGAGTGTGATTCGATGCATCCGATATACATGAATAGATGGTCGATCCTACACTAAGAAGGGGAGGATCGAGTAGGGAGTTGTAAGCGTGAAAATTTTCACTCCTAATTTTTGAGACCGAAAATGAATCTTTTTGGGCCTAAGTAGTTTCTGCGAGCGTGCCAGCTAGCTTACTCAAGATAGCGAAGGTTTTTGAAATATTCTGACTTTTTGGCGATTGTGGGAAAGCGGGATCTTTTCGCTTAAACCTTCTTGAACTGATGCTCAAGGGTCAGTTTAAATGCTTAGAAACTTCGATTTTTTAAATCAAATACTAACTTTGAAAAGACCAATGTTTTATGAATTCAATGTATGCCTTGTTTGCAAATTTTATTACAACTTTTGGACGACTCTAAGTCTCTTGAGTTTTATCTATTAGGCCTGATATGTGTGTGAATATGTGGCCTATTTTCAACGTGTTTTGAGCGAGGATTCAGGGCTTCTTTGAAAGCGAGCGAATGTAAGGATGCAAAAATCTTTTAAGGTTTTGAAAGTGATGATGTGAGATAGGCTCGAATTGAAAGTGAAACTCACACAACTTTCACTAATGTAAATACCCGAAATTGAAGTGCAACTCACGCAACTTTCACCAATGTAAATACCCGAAATGTAAGGCAACTCACGCGACTTAAATGTAAATCCACACAAAGGAAAATGCAACTCGACTTAAAGTAAACTCACACGACTTGAAAATATATAAATATGTTGTATCCTAAGAGCTAAAAGGCTCAATGTGTGTGAGTGTAAAGAGCGGAAAGGCTCGAGTGCTTGTGGGTTTTTCTCGTGTGAAATTTAAATGACAACTCACACAACTTAAAGTAAATCTATTCGAAATTAAATTGCAACTCACACAACTTTCACTAAAGTAAATACCCAAATTGAAGTATATACGTTTAGCTTAAGAGCGGAAAGGCTCAATGTGTATGAGTGTGAAGAGCGGAAAGGCTCGAGTGGTCGTGGGTGTTCTTGTGTGAAATTGAAATTGCAACTCACATGACTTAAATGTAAATCCACCCAAAATTAAATTGCAACTCACACGACTTTCACTAAAGTAAATACCCAAATTGAAGTATATACGTTTAGTTTAAGAGCGGAAAGGCTCAATGTGTGTGCAATCGTGTTCAATATAAGAGCGGAAAGGCTCAAGTGCACATGGGTGTCTCGGTGTACAGTTAAGAGCGAGAATGCTCAAGTGCACGTGTGTGGTTGTGTATCATACACAAATATTACATTTCGGGGGGAGACTTCGCTCCATTATTAAAACCCCGTTCCGAATTGAATTTACTTTAAACGAGTAATGTAAAACCGAATGTAAATGGTACTTACAAATGTTTGGTTTTGCCTCTCGAGTCACTTGGGTCCGTCCTTCTTTGCAACCGCAAGGTAAGTCCCTTTAGGTGGGTTCCGACGTGAGGCTTCGGTGTGGATTCACTTGGGTGTAGCCAAGTGGGTTTGGGCTTAGTCTTGGCTGGGTTCGGCCAAGGTGTCTTGGTTAGGTTTAGGATATGGTGGGTCTAGTCCTAGCTAGGTCTAGGCTTTGGTTTAGGAAGATGGGAATGAGCTAGGTGCGGCCAACACCTAGCTTGGTTAGGATTTAGAGGGGGTAGGTTGAGCCAAAGGTGGCTCGAACCAAGGTAGGTCCCAAGGTGCAGGTTAGGGCGCAACTGAGGTGCGGGAAGGGTGCGACTGGGGCATGGCAAGAGCGCAGGTCGGGGCGCAGCTGGGGTGCAGGCCGAGGCGCAGTAGGGATGCAGGCCGAGGCACAGCAAGGGTGCAGGCTGTGAAGTCAGTGGTAGGTTTTGGGTGTGTCCTAGGGTGGAGTCGGTTAGGTTTTGGGTGTGTCCTAGGGTGGAGTCAGTTAGGTTTTGGGTGTGTCCTAGGGTGGAGTCGGTTAGGTTTTGGGTGTGTCCTAGGGTGGAGTCAGTTAGGTTTTAGGTGAGGTCGGTTTAGGCTAGTTAGGGTTGAGTCGGTTGGTGGGGTGTTTGGGTCAAGTGGGCTAGGTCTAGGCGGTATGGGCTAGGTTAATGGTGAGGGGCTAGGTTAAGTGGAGTCGGTGGTATGGTGGGGTCGGTGGTGTGGTGGAGTCGGTGGTAGGGTGGAGTCGGTGGTAGGGTGGAGTCGGTGATGGCTGAGTGGAGTCGGTTGGTGGGTTATGGGTTATGTTAGGGTTAGGTTTAGGGGCTTACCTTGCATCCAGTCCACCTTGGGCAGCCCACGCTAGGTCCACCTCGAGCTTCCATGGTTGCACAAGTTTGAGACGGGCGGTTTTGAATGGGCCCTAGCTTCCTCAGTGCTCCGTTTTGGGCTGGGTTTTTCCCAGTCTTCTTGTCTGACCATCTTCTCACCTTCCGAACTTTGTTTTGTCTGATTTCTAATTTTTCAAGCTTGGAGTTGGATTTCTGACAGCTGTATCAGTGCTTTGGTTTTGTATTTCACATTTTGGGGCTGAAGTTTGCTTCTGGCCTAGATGCTTCTTTTGCTTTTCGGCCCTATTTTCATCCGGCCGAGCTAAATTTTTGGTTTTTGACTTGTTCTGGAGCTGCTTTTTTGATCAGGCTTCACCTGCTTCATAAAATTTTGGTTTTGGACCAGGTCTAAGAACCTTTATTCTGAAGGATTTTTAGACAAAAATTTAAAACTTTGCAACTCCGGGGTTTTGAAAGTTCAAAATTGATTTGAAAATGGTTTTTGAAAACTAGGTGTTTTGTTTGAAAATAATCTTGTTTTGGGGTGTTTACAGGAGTTCAAAGGGGGATGAGTTTTGGACATACCTCTTTCCGACTCATCTACCTTGTCGTGGTGAGAGCAAGCCTTGTCCTCGGGTGGCTCTACTTCGAGCTCCCGCTGCTTTTCGAGGTCTTCCTTTTCCAATCCTATGTGACTCTCATCCTCTCGTCACACTTGTGGGGTGGGTGGAGTGTGGACCTGATGCCCCATTTTGTGTGTGTACCCCAAATAATGGACTTCATTTCTAACTTCGGGAATTTCAAATTTTTGTTCTTCAATCTTTTTGTGTTTTTGAAAATTTTCCAGATTTTTTTGGTTTTTTGAACTTTGAAAATACTTTTTTGGTTTTTCTTTGGAACTTGGAGTGCCTGGATGCTTGGAGTTGGATGATTTGATCCGCCTTCGGGCTTCATCTCTAGCTCATATCCTTCATCGAGTTTTGGATCGGTTTTCCTTGCATGACTTTTCTCGTTATGTGCCCGAGATGAGCTGTTATGTGATTGATGTGCCTTAGCCTCATGGCTTAGACCATCAATCTTCTTAAAAATTTCCTTTATAACAACTATCTCTTCTTGGGCTTTAGAGGATTTGGAAAACCTCGATGAGGATTTCCTTGGCTTTTTATCCATTATTTTCAAAATATTTGTGCACAAGTTTGAAAAACACGTTTTTGAAATATTTGAGGGAGTTCACTTGTTTTTTAATGAAGTTTCTCAAGACCCGAGTCCCACCGGGTGTGCCAATTTTGTAGACATGAAAAATTTCACTCTG
Source organism: Brasenia schreberi (assembly GCA_036023115.1). Classification (NCBI taxonomy): domain Eukaryota; kingdom Viridiplantae; phylum Streptophyta; class Magnoliopsida; order Nymphaeales; family Cabombaceae; genus Brasenia; species Brasenia schreberi. The sequence continues at coordinate 1,826,528 of JAYKKT010000036.1, read as the reverse complement.
AAGCTATGGAAAACTTGAAGTGAGCCTTTTCCTATCTATGGTTGCGCGAGCTTGCAAAAACTAGTAAAGATTGAAAAGATTTTCTGACTTTCTTGGCGATTGTAGGCAAGCAGACTCTTTTAACTTAAACCTTCTTGAACCGATGCTCAAGGGTGGGTTTAAGCGCTTATAAACTTCAATTTGTAAACAAGTTTTACTTCAAATGACGTGAACAATAAGTGTTTTGAAAGAGGTTTGATTGTGCACTTTGATTCAATGTTTGAAATGAACAAGTCTTGAAAAATAGAGTTTTTTGTTTTCAGGGCTTGTTTCTAAAATCGATCTAACTGTGCTACAGGTCTCTAAAAATTATCACAATTTTACCAGAACAAGCTGGTAGTGTGGAGAACAATGTTCTTTTTACATATCTAAATTTGAAGAGGTATTAAATCAAAATTAAATGTTTGAATAGGATTGACTCACTGAAACGGAACTATGTGTCACAGAAATACAAAGGCTTAAAAATGAGTTTGTATCTCCGTGATCTGAATTCTGAATTTCATCATTTTGATGTTGTTGAAAGCTTAAAAATCAAATGAATTGGATACCTATGTATAGAGATATGAGACTTTTACCCAACCTCTATTTCAAGCAATCCGACTATGCAACAAGTGTTTAGAAAGTGACTCGATCTTTTCCCAATTTTATCATGGGGTTGGACGACCCTAAAATTCTTGTAAATTTTATTTAATATGGCCTAATGTGTGTGGAACAAGTTTGCCAAGTTTTAGTCCAATCAGAGCAAGCATAAAGAAATTAAAATTATAGAAAGAAACATATGCAGAGATGTTGGAAATCCTGTTTTCGATTTTTAGGAATATAATGATTCAAACTCACCCGAATTTAAATTGCACCCACTCTACATCATGAATTAAAATTCACTTGAATTGAAATATATATATTAGCTTAAGCATAGAGGGGTTTAGAAGTATAGAGTGACTATAGAATATATTGGGGGTAAAATAACAATCAAACACATGGAGTGCGTGTGTGCAATAGTGAATTATCCATCAATTGAAATGTAAAGCAATTAAATCTAATCACTATTACAACATGGGGGGAGGCTGAGCTCCATTATTACAACTCCAATTTAATGAAATTTAGAGGAAGAGAATGAGATTTGCATTAATTAAACAATCACTTACCCGAATTTGGAATATAAAAGGGCTGGGATTCAAGAGTTAATCCGGCCTTGGTTTGCTTGCCTTCTTCTTCTATCTCCCACACCTCTCACTTATCTACCCCCTTCTTGAACCCACATTTGGAAGTCACGTCCCTCTAGGCTGGAGTTTTCCTTCCCTAACCTAGCACACAACCCCCAAAGTTTAGAGTCTCTCTCAAGCCTTCCAAGATATGCAAGATGATGAACCCGCCTCCCTCTTGGCCCTTTTTATAGGCCAAGGGGGGCTGGTTCTAGGTGTTTCTTATGGGCCAGGCTGGAGCAGTTTTGTGATGGGTTTGATCCACTCCAAACTAGCTTCTTGTGGTTCCCCTTTGCCTTGACTTTGACCAGCCCATGTGGGCTGGTCTTTATGTGCAACCTACTTGCTTTGGTGCAGCCGGTTTGGATTTAAGTGCATCCTTAGACCATGTGGCCGGTCTTTACAATCTTTGATGCAAACCATTTTGCTTTATTTTGTGCCCTTCCAATTCGATCATAGCTGGTTTTTGTTCCTTGATTTCAGCTCCACCTTGGGTTTAATTCAATACGGGCAAGTCTTGATTCTTGATCGGGTTCCATTTATCATTGCCTCGTCTTTGACTTGACTCGTTCTTGAACCTTTCCACTTGGTGCTTTGCTCAAACGGTTCAACCTTGCTTTGGACTTTTTATTGCTGAATTGAATTTGATATTTGATTTGTATCATCAATGTCATATCATTTGATAAAGTTAATCTTCATCCAGTCGTGCATGGGCTTGAGCTTCATCCGATCCTCCACAGAATTGGAGTGGGTTGGTACTTTACTCCGGCTAGGTTTTGGACTTTACCTTGTTCCAAGTCGAGCGGGCCCTTACTTCATTTGTTTCTTGCATTTTGACTTGAACTCATTCTTGAGATGCCATGTCATTTGGACTTGATCTGGTTGATCCAGTCTTGGATTTAAATTGTCTCATGATCTTGGTTCCATTGAGCTTATATTAGTCGGCCAAGACTTGCTTTGGTTTGATGCTTTCTGCTTTCTGGGGATCAAGGCTCGAATTGGATCTTCGCTTGATTCGAAACTTATGGGCTGCTTAACCCAAGTTTAAAACCTTTATTTTAAGGTATTTTCTAAAATATTTAAACTTTAAAATTTAGGGTGTTTTTGAATTTAAAGGTTCATAAAGGTTTTAAACTGATTTTTTGAAATTTAGGAGTTTTTGAAAATCTTTGAAATTTTTTGGGTGTTTACACAAATAAAATTGACCCTGGCAAACACCTTTATGATATAACGAAGACCTTCAGTTTATCTTACACAAACGCAATCGAGTTTTAGGTAAACCAACAATGGGTAAATGATAATGTTATAAATCTAGTTAGTGCTATAATATAACTTATAAACTCTGTTAAAATATTAAGTATAAAAGAAGTCACAACTTGGGAGAAAAGTTGGATGAATCTCATTAACAACACTAGTATATATAGATATGGTAAAAGTGTAACTCATGTGAATAGTCTCATGAAAGGATTAATTATGTGTTGATCATTGCCATATTTTTATGTAGTAACAACACTACTAATAAACATAATTGCTACTCAAGAAAGTGGTTTTTAATACCACACCGTGACTGCTAACTGTATCATGTGTTACATCCACTATCAAGTGTTACGAGCATAATTGTCACTCAAGAAAGTAACTTTTAATGCTACAACATTATTGCTAATTGTATCATGCGTTACATCCACTATCAAATACTACTAATAAGCACAATTACCACCATGACTGCTACCTATGCCATGTGTTACTCCCACTATCAAGTGCTCATAATTGTCACTCAAGAAAGTAGCTTTTAATACAAAATATAGCTACTAATTATATTATGTAGTACACCCACTATTAAGTATTATTAATAAGCACAATTGCCACTCAAGAAGGTGTCTTTTAATGTCATATAATTGCATCAATTTGCAATTAAGCATCATCATGAAAATAACCATTAACTTTCACCAAGTATTTTGGAAATCACCCACCATATTGCTTCCATGAAGTAGATTGATGCTCCTAGAGATTATGTTTTAAGTAGGACTTAATTTCACCACGCTCAATAGTACAAATTAGCATTAGCCAATGTCATGCTTCCCAAATTAAACTTGTAATGAAAATAACAGTTAAAAACAAACAAAGAACAAACTTGTTTCACTACTCATGAATGTAAAAAGTTTATATGAAAGTATGGGCCACAACTGTCCATCTCACACAAAATAGGAAAGAAAATTTCACAAAAGTACACTATGTTTTCAGTTTTGACACTTTCAAATCTTGACTTCTCTATAGACAAAATGGACAACCAGGTTCTTTTTTGTTGATGAAAAAGGGACCTCTAATGTAAAATGGCATAATTTTTTGCTTACGAGGCACCTACATGGATTTGTTGACATAACACATAAGCCACATCACTACCATGTTATGTCATCTTATACTAAAACATTAATTATTGTCAAATAATAAATTCAGTATCATATATTATTAATTTATACATAAATTAACTATATAATAAACATCAAAATATTAATATTAATTTAAAAATTAAATAATAATTACATTTTAATTATAATATGATATAATAATGTATATAGGAGGTCGACCTGGCAATTGAATAGGACTAGGTGTCACGTATTTGTGTTTATGTATGTGTCATGTTGGTGAAATTAGATGTTACGTGAGTGGTTTCTTTTTTGTGTTAGTGATAGAAACCTTCAGTCTCGGTTTTATTGTAGGAGAAGTTGAGGTCGCAAAGTATCAAAACTGAAAACCATTGAGTACTATTATAACAATTTTCAAAAAGAGGTATATCAAAGTTAAGTATGTACTTGTATAACAAATTGAACTAACAAACTTTATTATAAGTTTTGCAAAAAGAGGCATTTAGTGTGCATTGTATTGGTCGGTCATCTCCTAGGCTAAAGTAAAGAATGAGTGCATTGCTCAAACAAGTGAGTCACTTTTAATTTATTTATTTACAAATGCTAAACTTAGAAAATTTTAAGGTACTCATTTCATTTTCCCTTTTATCTCCCTTGTTGTTAAGATACTAAATGTATCCAAAGCTTTCCCTACATCTTTCCCCCCACCTCTGTAAGATTCTTCATTAGAGTTATTATATATTCATTATATGTGGGAAGCCATAATTCATTTTTGTAAACACCCAAAATCAAAATTTTTTCCAACACTCCTAATTTCGAAAATTCAAATGATTTAAAACCTTTTGTTTTAAATGAAAAGTTTAAATCTTTTAAAAATGTTTCAAATTGAAGGTTTTAAATTCAAGTTAAAAAGCCCAAATGATTTGAGCAAATCAGGCGAACAGGTGGGACCCAATTCAATCCGGGATCGAGCTCAACACCGAAAGCAGAGGAGTGGACTAAGTCCAACCATATCTTCATCAAAATCAAATCAAATGGGCCAACTCTCACAAGTCAGCTTGAGAGCTTATCTTATCAAATAAAATGCAGTCAACAAATCCCTTGAAACAAGGGCCACATTTGGATAAGGATTGGCCGGATTTCAAATTTGAAATAGATGGACGTTTGGGGCTGGTTCCAAAGGTTTATCAAAGTCTTATCCAACCCATATGTCAAGTCAAAATCGAGCAAGGTCAAGACAAGCTACACAAGAAATTGCCCAAGGCATGAAGATCAAGTCTAACTAAGTGCCTTCAAGTCCAATCGGCTAGGACCAAGGCATGGGACTCAAGGCTAAACCAGCCTACATGGGGCTGGTCTACTTTTGACCACATTGACCACAAAGGACTACTAAGGCCACATGATTTGAAGGGCCTTGGGGCTGGGTTTGGACCCTCGGGTCACCCGCCCCAAGGAAGGACCTAAAAGAGCCCCCCTTGGCCTATAAATAGAGGACAGGGTGGGGTGCATCATCTTTGAGATTGGGAGCTTGGGGCATTGAAGTGTTGTACCTTGGGGCTTGGGATTTCGTGAGTTCCTCTAAGGAAGAGTGGAGACAAGGAAAAAGAGGATAGAAGTTACTTTAATTGCTGCAAACATTGGGAAGTTGTGAGTGAGAAACAAAGAGAGAATCAAGGGGAGAGTGAGGTTCAAGATTCATCTCTTGGAGTCGATTCTTGGGGAAATCCTTGTAAGTATTTCTCATCCCTGGTTCTTCCATATCTCTTCTTCATATTCAATTTGAAAGGGGTTATATTAATGGAGCTTTGTCTCCTCCCATGATGTAATAATAAGTTGGTATGCTGTGAATTTTCTATTCTTACTTACGCACCCTATGTGTTTGATTTCTTGATTCTACCTCAATATATTCTATAAAACACTCTATATTCTCTAATCCCCTCTATGCTTAAGCTAAGATATATATTTCCATTCATTTCCCTTCAGCAACTTGGTTTGTGTTGTTGGTTTTCCAGTATATACATACCTTGATTGCCGCAAATTTCATTTTCTAATATGTGATCCGAATGCTCTAAAATTTTAGGCACAATATCTACACACGCAAACACATTAGAAATAAAATTGGCAAGAATTTTAGGATCGTCTAAATACGTAAATAAAATTGAGCAAAATCGGACAAACTCAGTTCTGTTTTCTGCACAGTCAGTTTACCTGCATTAGGGTTGGGTAAAAGTCCCATATCTCTAACTATAGGAAACCAAATTTGATAAACTTAGTCTCATCAGAAAGCTAATATTCATAACTTTTCGAAAAGACTAAGATTATAATATTTGGAATTCTGTATACTGAGTTACAGAGGATTCTTTGAGCCTCTGTGATTCTGTCACAGAACATCCTGAAGCTATTGAGTTGAGTCTAGTCTCCGATTTAATTATGTAGATTTACTGTCCCAAAATTCGAAAAAAAGTGGTCTTGGATCTAAACATTTCAGGCTATAGCCTGTAAAACTTTTGTAAATTTTGAAGATCCCTACACTATTAGAAAAATTTTGGGAACAAGCTCTGAAAACAGAACCAGTTTATGTTTTTCAGAACTTGCTGATTTTGCAAACTTGAACCAAGTGCACCCATTTGTTCTTAACAAATACCTTTGCTTTTCACGTGAATTTGAAAGTTTCACCCATTTAATTGGAATCCCTAAGTGCTTAAACTGATACTTGAACATTGGTTCAAGAAGGTCTAATGCGAAAAGAGCCCGCTTAGCCACAATCGCCCGTCAAATTCACTTTTATTTTAAGTCTCTACATAGGCTTGGAGTGAAAATTTCACGTCTACAGAATTGGCATGCCCGGTGGGACTCGAGTCTTGTGGGATTCCAAGCTTAGGTGAACTTTTCTAATTCCAATCTTTTAAAATTATGGTATTAATACCTCTTTTTTTGCAAAAACTGATTTTGAAACAATGTCAAGTATAGATAATTTATTTGAAAACAAGCCAATGAAATCCTCATATCGGTTTTCCAAAAGCTCAAAGAAATCCTCTAAAACCCGAGATGAGGAGCTTGCTTCCCTAAGGGAATTAATGAGGGAAATGGAGAAAAAAATCGATGCCCTAAGTCAAAAGGCCATGGTACATCAATCCCATAAAAATTCATCTCGGATGCATAGAGAGAAAAAGCATACCCAGAAAACCAAATTGAGCCCAAAATCCGATGAAAGAAATGAGGCTTCAAATGCAGCAAGTGTTGAGAGTGAATCATCTAACCTTGTCCATCCTCCAAGTACCCCATTTTCCATTGAAAAACCAAAAAAAGTTTTTTATGTTTGGAAAGATAAAAAAAATTAGAAAATCTTCCAAAATCAAAAAGACTTAAAAATCAAAAATTTGAAATTCTAAAAGTTGAAAGTAAGTTCACATTTCTAGGCACACGAATAGAGTGGGACATGAGATTCACTTCACTCCAAATGTTTTACAAACATTCGCTTCGATGGGTTCGAATCCCTTGAGTATCACCTCACATACCTCACACATTTGAAAAATCTGAAAATTATAAAAAGAAAATTGTTTATATTCATTCTCCTATTCTTTATTTGAAAAAAGCCTCAAAAAGAAAGTCTTTTATATTGATCCTTCTAGTTTTTGAAAAAGATAAAAAATTAAAAATTTGAAATTACAAAAAATATTGTCTATGTACAAAGCCCATTTTCGATTTCTTTCGAGATTGTATATATTCCCAAACCAAAATCGTCCAAGATTGTCATGCATGACCCCCCTCTCTTGCCTAACACTTCTCTAGAAATTAAAGTGCTTGAGAATGATCAAAGCAAGGAGGAAGATTCCCTCATACATGAGGAAGATCAAGCCTCCGAACTTCCCAAATTTCATAGAATCCTTGACTTGGAAAAACCTTTAAATTCCATAGGAGAAAATTTTTAGGGAGTGAATCTAACCCAAAGTGTGTCAAAATAGGTGCATGTTTGCATGAGCATGAAAAAGCATCGTTCATTGCATTTTTGAAGTCCTATGTAGATGTATTGGCATGGACCTATGAAGACATGCCGTGTCTAGACCTTAAAAACATGGAGCATCATCGTCGCGTAGAACCCAATATTTTATGGTAAGCCAAAGGGGCATAGAAGTCGACCCCTCTAAGTATCGAGCCATCATAGACATGCCTCCACCCTCCAACTTGACCCAAATTTGAAGTCACCAAGGTCGACTCCAAGCCATTAGGAGATTTATCTCCAATTTAGCAATAAGATGCGAACCTTTCATTAGGTTTTTGAGAAAAGGGATGAAATTTTAATGGGATTCCGATTACCAAAAAGCTTTTGAAAGATTGAAAACTTATTTGGTAAATCCTCAGATTTTAAAACCTCCAAAGAAAGGAAAACCTTTATTGCTTTACATTTCTATACATGCGAATGCATTGGGTGCTTTATTTGCTCAATATGAGGATGATAGCCATAAGGAGTATGCTATTTACTATATTTCAAAAATGTAAACACCCCGAAATCCCACGAATTCCTCAAAATAACCTGGTTTTATAAAAAGCAGCCCCAAAGGGCCATTTTGAGTCTGGAAACCCAGGAGCCTTCCAGACAACCCTATACATACGTTTTGAACTTTATATTTCAAAAATATATAATATGACTTCGAAAACCTTTTTAAAACATGTTTTGAAACCCCGAAGCAGCTTGGCCTAATCCAGACAGGACCAGAAAGCTAAGGAGAGCCCGGAACCGAAGCACATGTCGAGCCCGACACAACAACTCTCGTATCAAATCCACACCTCAGGATCTCGAACGTCCAAGACCCTGTTATCATCAAAACATCATTTAAAGTCATCTCTGGAAGGCGAAAACAGAGGCAGACGATCATGTTGGCGAATACCCAACGCAGACGGAGCACTGATGCTGTCAGGCCCCGCATAAACCGTTCGTTTCGAACACAGCTCGAAGGAGTCAGGTCCAGTTTGGATCGGATCTGGACCATATATATCCAGATCCCAATCCAAACCCATGTATGGACTTGGATTTGGATTTGGGTTCAAAAATCCAATCTAATATCCATATCCATGGCCCACATCACCTTCTCATAAATGGAGGTGGGGCCCACTTGAATTTCACGTGAGATTATGGGCATGAGAGAGAGTGGGGGGTGTATAAGATCAAGTGTGGTTGTAATTAAGCTTGACTTGTGTGTCAAGTTTGGGGTTAATCATGTGGGTTAGCCTAATTGAGTGGGTTTAAGCTTGTAATTAGCCAAAACCTAACCTAGGGCTGCACCAACATGATGTGGTTAAAGTCTATGGGCCATGAAAAGGGAGCTCCTTCACCTAAACCTAACCCAAAATACCTAATCCTAGCCTTCCACCCTAATCCGCCCCTAATCTGAACCTAATCACCTAACCTACTTCCCTAATCCCGGCCTAATCCCAACCTAATCACCTAACCCACTTCCCTAATCCTTCCCTAAACCTAGGTTAATTTCCCTAAACCTAGCCTAATCCTAGCCTAATCACCTAACCTAGCTCACTAAACCTCACCCTAGAACCCACCCACCTAACCAAACCCTAAACCCCTAAACCACCCCTAGCCCACAACCTACCCAAACCACTTGTATTTAAATATCTGGCCCTCCCCTTTCCAGCCCACCTTATCATCATACCACCCTACCTAAACCACCTAACCACTACCCCAAACCCAGCCCTAACCGACCTAACCAAGCCCTATATAAACCCCCCTCTTGGGGGCGGGTTTTCTAATCTAGAAGCCCACGCATTTCCCAACCGGGTCCTCCACTTCCCCAAGCTCAGCCGCCTGCTCCACCTACTCCACCTGCTCCACATCCCACCACCACCTGCTCCACATCCCACCACCACTTGCTCCACATCCCGCCACCACCTGCATTACTTCCCTAGCCCAGCCGAACGCCACCACCTGCACCACTTCCTTCCAGCCGAGCGCCACCCTCTCTTCACTCGGTAAGTGCCCTACCTTCCACCTTACTCCCTCTTCACTCCCTCTCCATTCTCAACCACCTAATCCACTCCCATATCACCCTAACACCAACCCTTCCACTTGCTGCCCCCAGCCCCACTCAGCCGAACCCATAGCATCCTAACTACCCGCCACCACCTAGACCTTCTAGCTCCACTCGGCCACCCTAACAACCCGCCAACCTTAAGTGTCCCATTCGATCTTCCCTTGAACTTCCCTTAGTGCCATACTCCCCCAACACTACACTCCCCCTAGTGACCTTACCTAGCCCCTTTAATCCCACACGTCAAGGTGACACCCTTGCTAGCAGCCGGCCACCTTCAAGGCACCCGGCCAGCACCCCTTGTCGCTCAACCTCGCGGAGCTCCCTTTTGCAGCCCAAGGCGAAGGCCAAGCCCACGCTCAAGCAAGGCATCTTCGGACCAGCTATTAGTAAGTGCCTAACTCGGTCTTTAGTTGTATACTTGCTTGAGATTCAATTCGATACGGGATTGTAATAACGGAGCATCGTCTCCCCCCGCTTGTAATAACGTGGCTTGGCACACCCACACACGTGCACTCTCTTAGTTGTACACGATTTTGAACACACACGGGCTAATCAGCCCCTAATACATAAATATATATATATATATATATATATATATACTTTGATTTTGTAGGGTTTTGCTTAAGTTGGGTGCGTTGTCTTTCAATTCAAGCACTCACACACATTGAGCCTTCGCTCTTATTTGAAAGACCCAAGTAAGGGCCGACCTATACTATTTGGGTTTCATTTCATGTCGTGTGTGTAAGTCTTTCAATTCAAGCACTCTCACACACATTGAGCTTTCGCTCTTATTTGAAAGACCCAAGTAAGGGCCAACCTATACTATTTGGGTTTCATTTCATGTCGTGTGTGTAAGTCTTTCAATTCAAGCACTCTCACACACATTGAGCTTTCGCTCTTACCCCCAAGACCTTAGTCAAGGCCTATTACAGTTATATTTGGGTTTAATTTCATGTTGTGTGCGTAGTACTTCAATTCAAGCACTCTCACACACATTGAGCTTTCGCTCTTACTCTCAAGACCTTAGTCAAGGCCATACTGTAATTTATATTTGGGTTTAATTTCAGGTCGTGTGTGTAAGTCTTTCAATTCAAGCACGCACCCACATTGAGCCTTCGCTCTTATTTGCAAGATCCGAGTAAGGGCCCATATACCTACTCTATATACATATCTCCCTTCGGCATTTACTTTACAAGTCATTTCCCTTCGGTTATTTCCCTTCAGTATTGTCTTTACATTCGGGTTTTCCCTTTGGAGTAGCGTGAGTTTGCATTGCATCTACGCCATACCACGAGGTAGGACGCATATTGCATCAAAGCAAGCCCCGCTCGAATTCGCCCATGTAGTGGAGTGTTCATAACACACAAACTAGGTGACCCATAAAGGGATAAAAGAAAAGACTTAGGCACGTGCAAATCCACGTGATCTAAAATTTGCAATCGCATCTGAAAGACCCGAATTAGACACCTCGAACCGCTTCGTAGGCTTTCTATCCCAAAAACTCAATTTTTGCAAAGCGTACAGACTGACCCTTGTGCATCGGTGCAAGAAGGTCTGCGACGACAAGAGCTCACTTGCTTACAGTCTTCACGTTAGAAGTCAGTTTAGAATATATCTTCGCTAGCTTAGGTAAGCTAGCTGGCACGCCTTGTTTACACAAATAGGCCTTATATGCACGAGAGGATCCGCTCCAAGCCCTGAAAAGGTGAGAGGCGGGGATTTTTTTCGCGCGTCTATAAAAAACTCTATTGTCATATGAAAGAAATTATCAAGCCATGGGGAAAACGTGCTTGGCCTTGGTATGGGCTTACCAAAAGTTTAGACATTATTTCCTAGATCATGAAATTTGGATAGTGTCTAAACTTGATCCAATCAAGCACTTGTTTGAAAAACCTATCCTAACGAGTAGACTAGGTAAATGACAGCTCCTCTTAATGGAGTATGATTTAAGATTTCACCATCAAACCTCCATTAAGGGACAAGCCCTAGCCGATCATGTGGCCTAATTGCCTCTTGAGGATACATATCCTATACTTGATGAAATGCTTGATGAAGGCATATTTGCAAATGAATTTCAAAACCATGTTTTAACAAATTGTTTTAATGAAGATCAAGTATGGAAAATATATTTTGATGGGGCAAAGAATCATCAAGGGGTAGGTGTGATAATCATCCTCATATCTCCCGAGAAAGGAGAAATCCCAATTGCCATTCGACTAGATTTTGCATGTTCAAACAATATGGCCGAGTATGAAGCACTCATACAAGGCCTAAAAATTTTGAAAAATCTAGGGGCATCGTGTATTGAATCCTTTAGAGATTCTATGCTTGTTGTAAACCAGGTTTCAAAATTTTGGCAAGTCAAAAATGAAAAACTCATACCATATCACGAATTGGCCACTAGATTGGTCGATTCTTTCAAATCATGCACATTCACTCACATAGGTAGAGAGGACAACACCATAGCAGATGCCCTCTCATCCCTAGGTTCATCTCTAAGGGTTGATCCCACCATGAGAACTCGATCCTTAGAAATTTGGCACTCACCCACTCCATCCACCCACAATTTGGAGATTTGCCAAAATGACCAAAATTCAGTTGAAAAACCTTGGTTTCAAGACATTAAAAACTTTTTAGAAAATGGAAGAATTCCCAAATTTGCTTCTTCTAAAGATAAAACTTTTATTCGAAAAATTTCAACCCGATATGTGATTTTGGGAGGGATTCTTTATAAAAAGAGTTTTACCGGCATCTTGTTAACATGTGTAGACCTTGATGAGGCTAGGACTATAATGTATGAGTTCCATGATGGAGAATGTGGAGGCCATGCCAATGCAAATATGATGGCCATGAAGATACTTAGGGCCAGTTGTTTTTGGCCCACTCTTATCAAGACTTGTCATGATCATGTTAGAAAATGTCATAAATCTCAAGTGCATGGACATGCCATTCATATCTTGTCGTCCACCTTGCATTCTATTGTAAGCCCATGGCCCTTCACCATGTGGGCATTTGATATCATAGGATCCATCTCCACCAAACTAGGGGCATGTAGAATGTATTCCTTGAAAATATTTTCATGTAGACTGAATATATTCATCATCTCATAAAGCATGTTTCTCCATTATATCACATGGAATACATTTTTACAGGTCATGCATCACATGCACATCATTCACCCAAAGAGGCCCAAAAAGCTGGCAACCCAAGTAGGAATGTCCCCATGTCATAAAAGGGGCAACAAAAAAATCGATAATGCATATTGGTTGATTGATGTTGAGGGTAGAAATTTAGTAGACCCTATAAATACCCAATACTTGAAAAAATATCATGTATAGGGTCTATGTTAAATTCTTTTGAAAAAGATTTTTAAAATGGATCTCCTTTGAATTTTTTGAAAAAAAGATCAAGATAGATTGTATGACCCTAAATGAGGGAATCAATGCTTTATGAAAATTAGAGTTTTCAAAAACCATTTGGTAACATTCCAAAAATCTTTAGCTTACAAAAGGAAGCCTGGTTGAATATAGCAAAATATTTTCAAATGATAGATGCTATTAGGAAATGGGATGATCTTGGTTGAATCGAGTAGCTAAAGGAATAAGTTCCCCCCCCCAATTTACTTCTATCTCCAAAAGGAAAATTAGCAAAATTTAAAAGAAAAGGGAATACAAAAACTCCTCCATAAAGAGGTCTTCCCTTCGAATAGAAAGAGGGAATACAAAAATTCCTCCGAAAGAGGTCTTCTCTTTGAAAGAAAAAGATTTAAAAGGAAAGATAATACAAAAAGTCCTCCATAAAGAGGTCTTTCCTTCGAATAGAAAGAGGGAATACAACAATTCCTTCGAAAGAGGTCTTCTCTTTGAATGGAAAAAGAAGAAGAAAAGGAGAATGCAAAAACTCTTCCAAAAAGAGGTCTTCCCTTCTGATAGAAAGAGAGAATACAAAAATTCTTCCGAAAGAGGTCGTATCTTTGAATGAGAAAAAGAAAAAAAGATAGAAAAGAAAGCCAAAGCTAAAAAAAAACAACTTTTCATGTCTTTGCCTTAAACCACGGGACGCTTCAGAAGGGACCGTGGTAATTTTTTCCCCAAATCCCTACAACTTATCCCAATGGAGAAAGGTTTATCCATGAAAATCCTAAAGTAGGAATAGAATCTAATTTGGATTTCATTTTGTTTGAGAATTAGACTTTATTTTATGGGAAATAGAATTTTGAAATGTTTTTCAAAATTTCCTATAAAACCTCTGCTCAGTAATGGGTATTAAAACCCAAATGAGGGAAAATATGAAAAATCAGAAGTCCTTTTTGATAGAAACTAAAAGGAATTCCTTTTGAAAATGAATTTTGAAAACCCGAAATGTCAAAACGATATGGGATTATCTTACTTGGGGCAACCAGCCTTCATTGGCTCTCCCTAAGCTCATTCATCTCTTAATTGAGTCTCTAAAATCTCACACTCCATTTGCATCACCCACACTATGCATGCATACATTCAAAGTCGTTCATGCATGATAATGTTCAAGACTAGCACTCAATGTAGGTCAAGTCCTCTTTGGTTGAAATCCCCTCCATCCAAGAAAAAGGATCTTATGAAACGAACATGGTTTATATTCTCAAGAATAATTCGGGAAGTAAATAAAAAAGAGTGTTTTTCTTCTTTACCATTATACAAATAAATTTGGATTAATGCCAAAGAGGGGCATCTGTAAACACCCAAAATCAAAATTTTTCCCAACATTCCCAATTTCAAAAATTCAAATGATTTAAAACCTTTTATTTTAAATGAAAAGTTCAAATCTTTTAAAAATATTTTAAATTGAAGGTTTTAAATTCAAGTTAAAAAGCCCAAATGATTCGAGCAAATTAGGCAAATAGGTGGGACCAATTCAATCCGGGATCGAGCTCAAGCCCGAAAGCAAAGGAGTGGATCAAGTCCAACCATATCTTCATCAAAATCAAATCAAATGGGTCAGCTCTCACAAGTCTGCTCAAGAGCTTATCTTATCAAATCAAATGCAGTCAACAAATCCCTTGAAACAAGGGCCATATTTAGATAAGGATTGACCAGATTTCAAATTTGAAATAGATGGACGTTTGGGGCTGATTCCAATAGTTTATCAAAGTCTTATCCAACCCATATGTCAAGTCAAAATGGAGCAAGGTCAAGATAAGCTATACAAGAAATTGACAAAGGCATGAAGATCAAGTCTAGCCGAGTGCCTTCAAGTCCAATCGACTAGGACCAAGGCATGGGACTCAAGGCTAAACTAGCCCACATGGGGCTGGTCCACTTTTGACCACAAAGGACCACCAAGGCCACGTGATTTGATGGGCCTTGGGGCTGGGTTTGGACCCTTGGGTCACCCGCCCTAAGGAAGGGCCTAGAAGAGGGTTCTTCCATATCTCTTCTTTATATTCAATTTGAAAGGGGTTGTATTAGTGGAGCTTCATCTCCCCCTATGATGTAATAAGAAGTAGATATGTTGTGAATTTTCTATTCTTACTTATGCACTCTATGTGTTTGATTTCTTGATTTTACCCCAATATATTCTATAAAACACTCTATATTCTATAATCCCCTCTATGCTTAAGCTAAGATATATATTTTCATTCATTTCCCTTCAGCAACTTGGTTTGTGTTGTTGCAATTTAAATTCTGGTGAGTTTGCATTCATGTATGCTCTAAAAATGAAATTCTGGTTTTCCAACATCTGCATACCTTGATTGCCGTAATTTTCATTTTCTAATATGTGATCCGAATGCTTTGAAATTTTAGGCACAATATCTAAACACACAAACACATTAGAAATAAAATTGGCAAGAAATTTATGACTGTGTAACTAAGTGAATAAAATTGAGCAAGATCGGACAAACTCAGTTCTGTTTTCTGCACAGTCAGTTTTCCTGTAATAGGAGTTGGGTAAAAGTCTCATATCTCTTTCTATAGGAAACCAAATTTGATAACATTAGTCTCATCAGAAAGCTAATATCCATAGCTTTCCGAAAAGACTAAGATCATAATATTTAGAAATCTGTACACTGAGATACAAAGGATTCTTTAAGCCTTTGTGATTCTGTCACAGAACGTCCTAAAGCTGTTGAGTTGAGTCTAGTCTCCAATTTAATTATATAGATTTACTGTCCCAAAATTCGAAATAAAAAGTGGCCTAGGATCTAAACATTTGAGGCTATAGCCTGTAAAACATTTGTGAATTTTGAAGATACCTACACTATCAGAAAATTTTTGGGAACAAGCTCTGTGATCCGAATGCACCCATTTGTTCTTGACAAACACCTTTGCTTTTCACGTGAATTTGAAAGTTTCACCCATTTAGTTGGAATCCCTAAGTGCTTAGACTAACACTTGAACATGGGTTCAAAAAGGTCTAGTACGAAAAGAGCCCGCTTAGCCATAATCGCTCGTCAGATTCACTTTTGCTAGTTTTAGAAAACTAGCTGGCACGCTCGCGCACTAAGTAGAGTTGAAAATTTTATTTCAAGTCTCTATATAGGCTTCGAGTGAAAATTTCACGTCTAGAATTTTCTTGAAAATTTTTGGTGAAGTAAGAGTATAATGGTGAACTTAACGAGTCGAGTAAGTTTAAGGAAGTCACTAATATTTTAATTTAAAAGAACTTTTGCATTCGGAGGGTAAAACTTCTGATGAGTATCACGAGGTTTGTTATTTGCATGTAAGTACGTAGAAGTTTGGAAATTATTCCTCCAGTACCATGAGGTTTTGACAACTTGTTAGTTTGAGGAAAATCACAAATGTCAGTAGACTCCATCGGTTTGCTCACAACTTACGTAGCAATTCAGCGTACACGTGAGAAAACTATTGGTTAATTAAACCTATTATTTTAGTTAATATATTTTAGTTTAATATGTAATTGTCAATTGGTTTTTATTTGATTATTAATTCAATTATATCATTAAACTGAATATAAACTCAATATTGATTTGAATGTAGTATTATTTAAAAATATTAATATTTAAATGTTGTTAACAATTTTAATTTAACATTTTAATTAATTTAAATATTAATCTAAGTTAATAACTACTATTTTGCTTGTATTAACTAACTACTTTACTTAATTAATTACAATAGTTAACTTATTTTAACAATTTTATTTATTTATTATTTTACATTAATAACCTTAGTATAAATTCTAATTGCTAATTTACATCAGAAATTTATATTTAAACTTAACTAATTTGTGATTCGAAATATTAACTTGAATTAATATATTTTAATTTTATTATAGCAGTTAATTTAATTAATTATATATATTTTTCAATAAATTTAATTTAAAATAGCTTTAATTAAGCATTTAACTAACTAGTAATAAGGAATTTGTTTATAAATTTGTAACTATTAGATGTTGAGAGGTACTTCTCAACTGGCTCCACAGCCACGTTGAAAGAAGACTTCTCAGCTTCGAAGACCAAGGCACGTTCACCAACAGATTCTCATTTAAATGAATATTTAAAAAATGTCACCGTAAGTTTACTAACCTCTTAAAACTCAATAAGCTCGCTAAATTTAACATCCGTGATAATAAACTCACCAACCAAGATAAAAGTGTCTTAGTCTCTAAGTTATAAAAGCACTTAAGAAATAAATCATATGCAAATTATGAAAGTATCTACAAGAACCATCCATCGGTAAACCATTTTCCAGTTTAGCCATTATTAACATTAACTCTTTTCACAAAAGTAAATGAAAGTTCGATAGTTTTGCTTGCATGATTTAGTGGTTTCGAATTGACCTTATTAAGTTCATTTGCATAATCGTAGTTTTGCAAAATGACATTTAATTTGCATTCTAATGAATCATCGTCTTTCCACATCCTAGTGAGTTACTCTTATTTCATTTTATTTGTTAAAAATGCTAAAATTAAATTTTTTAATTTCTTCATTTTTTCCTCTTAACTCACTCATTGGATACTGCTTCCGTCTGAGTTTTTCCATCTTTTTCGCTCACGCGTGGAGTAATGGTTTCGTGTAAAATTTTGTTTGCTCCCATTCATCTTGGCATCCTGTCTCACCCCTCACTTGGAATTAGATTTTTATAATAGATCCATATCTACATGATTTTTGAGATTCTATGCTTTTGAAGGTATCATTTAGTGTTTTATAAGGACCTAGTTATTTCATCTTCTTTGTTTCAACTCTCCCTTTGTTGTGAGTACTGTAGTAATTTTCCCTTCTTCATGCATTCATAGTTGGAGTTTCCAATGTTGTCCTTCTTCTTGCCGCCACATCCATAGACGGCCTTGCCAATTTCTACATCGGTGAAATACCACTCACCTGTGATAAATTTGTGATGTCCCGGTATACTAACATCATCCGTTCTTGGCCATTAACTAATAAGCTTTATATTGACAGACTTGATCATGTTCAAGAACGAAAATGCCACCTTCAGATGTATGGGTATCTACAACTCATTATATTATCTTGTTTGACCATTCATTTTGATGACCAAATTCTATATACTTTCCTTTCATTTTTGCTGTCTCATTATAATTTACAACAATTTCCTTTTGGGACTATGTTTCTAATTATCTTGGATATCTTGGAAATCATAGGCCTGCCAATTGATGGTGTGGACCCTACTTCACT
The DNA here is from genome assembly GCA_036023115.1 of Brasenia schreberi. Classification (NCBI taxonomy): domain Eukaryota; kingdom Viridiplantae; phylum Streptophyta; class Magnoliopsida; order Nymphaeales; family Cabombaceae; genus Brasenia; species Brasenia schreberi. The sequence goes on along the minus strand of JAYKKT010000036.1, from coordinate 1,808,254 downwards.
CATTGACTAGGATTTTGTTATTCCTAGACTCTCTCACTAACTCTCTTGTGATAACTTCATCCACAAAATACAATGGTACCGACATTTTCTCGGACAAAGAACATCATGTCTTCTTGTTGTTATAGTTGTGTCATGTTATTCCTTATGTTGAGGGCACCAAAGTCAACATTGAGCATTCCTAGTATAATTCCGCCATTGTGTTTGATGCTCCCTTGCCACTTTCTTCTTAGACATGGTATATCACTCAACAAATTTTGTTCTGGAGACACTCTCGAAAAAAGGTCTGACACATTTGGTAGGTGGTCCATTGTGCTTTTTGCAACTCCCAATACATTTGTATTTTCTATAGTTTGGGTTTGCCTACCACCTCTAGTGTGCCTCTCGAGCCGAAAGATTCTTTTTTTATTATACTTTACGACATTACTGTAGACACCCAAAATTTTCTTTTAAAATTTTTACCTTTTTAGGAAAGTAGCTATTTTTGGTAATTTTGGGTTTTCGAAGGAAAAAGGCACTAAACGAGTTGTTTCGGTACCAAAATTTTATAGAAGCTTTAAAATGATGAAAGAATACTTTCCTTTCTGAAAATTTCGAATTTTGACAAGATTGGATAAAAATGACAATTTTGCCCCCGGCATGGGAAAAAAAGGATTTCGTTTCTTTAAAAGTTTTCTGTTGATAAATTTGTTTTAAATTTTGCCGTTTGAAAAGAAACAGGCATGTATAAGACAATTTGACACCTGAAAAGGCAGGTGGGTGCCCAAAAAGGAGAGCGGGCATCAAAAAGGGAAAGTGAGCTTCCCAAAAAGAAAAGTTCATATTCGGAAAGAAATCAGTTGTCCGAGGGAAAAGTTGATGTTATCAAAGGAAAGGAAAGATGGAAGCAAGAACGATAGCTTCCGAAAAGCAAGGTTTGGTATCGAACACCTTTCGTAACATGTCCATGTTATGCTTGGGTGTCAAGGTAATTAGTGTATTGATATGTATCAGTTTTGCATTGTCATATGTTACTGTTATGTTACTTTTATGTTAAGAACAATGTTAATGTTTTTAACATTCATGAGGGAATTCTAGATAGCATGATGGTTGGTTTTCAAAAACGTAACATGGGTTGCTTAACACTTTCATAATAGGTAGGCACGTAACATGTAACATAACCACTTTCACTGCAAATGTGCAAATAACAGTGGACTGTTTGAATACTTTTATACGTTTGGTATTAGGAGATTCAGTTGGGATCATCATGTGGAACCATCAGTTCCTTAGAAGTGGTTATTTATAGCGTTTTGTTTATGTTATGTATTTAGTTCCCTCAAGTTAAACTCCTGAGTTAGTCTTGTGACATAACGAAATTGTTCTCATCAGAACACATCTCGAAGTTCAATACAACAAGCTGTATCTAGGAATATAAAGCATTCGGTGCATGAGTTCATATTCAAACGATTGTTTTAAGTCCTCTTTTGTTTAAGAAAGAACTAATCTTCAAGGTGATCAAGTCCTAGTTTCAAAAGGAAATTCTGCTGTGCTGCGGCTCCACATCGTTATGTGCAGATCAATACATTGTAACACCAACGAGGAACTCAGTAATGGAAGCCGACATTTGAGTATTCCTGCAAAAGAAAGAGGAGGCATTAGATCCAGGACATTACGGTGAATGGAACTGATGATTCCAACCAAACTCCAGCACGGCATGTTATGGATGAACTAGGATCTGTTTTGATGGCATAGTGATGAACCCAAAGATGCTGACATCCTTTGGACAAGTTTCTGAATAGATGAAGAAGTAAAGAGTACTATCAGGATCAAAGAACCTATACCAGATGGCTTTCATGGAAAGTGGAAAGACAGTATCCATCAACCAATTTCAAGTTAAAGGTGTAAGATGGATTATAAAGCTTGGTGATCAAACCATGGAATCATGCTTGGTAGATCATTTTGCCGATGAGTTCAATGCCCAGGTGGGAAACAGGGTTGATGTAAGAGAGTTCTTAAGGCAACGGTTAAATTAAAGAAGCAAGTTAAGCGCACCAAAGAAATCTAAAGTGCCAATACGATAGCACCTATATAAGAGGAATCTCTATATGATGATCGTGATTTCAGGAGTACTATTACCCATGAGAAGTTTGAAGAACTATGTGGAGATCTATGAGAGCAATCTCTGATCCCTGTAAATAAAATTCTGAAACATTCAGGTCATCATTTCGCTACACAAACTCCACGACAATATGAAAAAGGTTGTTCTTTCTCTTGGGATGAAGTAGTGGAAACAACTGACAACTTCCAAAAGGTCATCGGCAATGGAGGTTCTGCCACTGTATATTACGACAGACTTATAGATGGCCAAGAGGTTGCAGTCAAGATATTGAAAGGAACCAGGTCAGAAGAAACCAAGGAGTTTGCTGTTGAGGTTTGTATATTCCAAACAAAAAAAACAGAAGTATGAACAGTCATCAACAGCATCTGAGTAACCATTGTTTACTGCAGATTAAGTTGTTGATGAAAGTGCATCACAAATATTTAGCTCCCTTTGTTGGTTTCTGTAATGAAGATAAAAACATGATCCTAATCTATGAATAACTACACAATGGAAACCTTCAACAACTAATCTCAGGAGGTGAAGTCAATTGGAAACAATAGTTGCAAATTACACTCAATGCCGCAACCGGGTTAGAATATTTGCGTTCAGGATGCAGGCCACCAATCATACATAGAGATGTTAAGCCAGGCAACATCCTTTTGAATGAAAAAGATGGAGGGTAAAATAGCAGATTCTGGACTAGCAAAGATTTGTGCTACTGAAGACGTAACACACATATCAACAGCAGTTGCAGCAACACCCTCTTCAACAACTTTTGCCGATCCATCAAGACAGCAAACTTACCAATTGCAGCTCCTAGCAGCTACACTTGCCAATCACGTTCCCATCCCCATCCTGGCAGGAACGCCATGCCACAGTTGCTGCCAAAAACCCACGTTACACAGCAGATACTTACCTTGCCAATGAACAACTCCTTATTCCAAATTCAACGTGAAGCAGCTCCACAAATCCAGCACCAACTTACCATGTTGAACCACATCAAACCTCATCCAATTCCATGCTGGTGGTTGAATTTAGCAACTAACTACAGCAAGCAGTTGCCAGAACCAAAAGCACTTCCCAAATACGATTTTTGCAGCAGAAAGTTGCCAAAAAGCTGCTTTGTTCAGCAAGGAAGTTACCTTGCCCAATTCTTCACCCAAGAGGCATCCTTTGGCCTATAAAAGGAGCCTCAAGGATGCTGCAAAGGGATCCTCCAATCACCACAAAGCATCAATCTGGGGGAACCAGAAAACAGGAACATTCAGTCCGAAAATTCAGAGAAAGAGAGAGAGAGAGAGAAAGGAAGAGAAGAAGGAGAAGAAGGAAGTCCGGCCTGGTTCCGACGTCCGACGATCGTCCAGCGAAGTGCTCCTACGTCCCCTCTCACTCACACAGGTTGGAATTCTTGCACAAATTAGTTTTAATTCATGAGAATCCGAAAAAGCACATATTCTGGAAATTTGTACATGAATCAAGGCTTTGAGCCCATGTTCTTCATTTATATCGATACAAACATGCATGATTCCTTCATGAACGAAATTAAAATCCATGTTTAGATGATTTCCATGATTTATTAGGACTGATACAGGTTGAACTTCGTTCTAGAATCACGTTAGGAACCTTCTAAAATTTTCTGTAAAACTGGTTTCTGAAACTGTCTGTGCACACATGTTTGATCACGGAGTTTTTATAGACAAACGGATAAGGTAATTGCTTCACAATTTTGCATGAATAATCTAGACATATCAGACATTTTTAGATAAAATTTTGAGGAATTATTATGAACTGTTGCCTAGCCAATTATATCCGTGAAGTTTATACAAAATCCAGATTGCGTTTTACAGAAACAGAACGTTCAGTAATAGACCTCTGTTCTTTTGCTCATATCTCTGCAACCACTGAATGGAATTGGATTAAATTTGATTGTTCGGAAAGCTAACATCTGTAGCTTGCTAACTAAAAAAACGTTGTCCAATTTGGATATCTGAGTAGGGAGATATAACTGTTTTTCTGAGCCTCTGATTTATAGAAACAGAGTTATTCTGAGTTTTATAACAGTTTTTGATTCTGTATTTAATTCTCAGAAAATAAAGAACGAAATTATAAAATAAAAATATATTATGATTCTACACATGTGTTTCTCTATTATTTAAAATTTGCAGAATTTTTGGAAAATCAGAAGTATTTTTAAAAATTTAGAGAACAGGCCTCAAAAACTGAATAGGTTCTGCAAATCTAAGAATCTGAAAATTTTCAGAAATCAAGAACTTAAACACAAATCTGAAACTTTGGAAAATCTGGTTTTTCCTTTCTCGAATTAACGGATTCAAATAAGTTTCATTGTCTAGGCTGACCCTTGAGCGCCGGTTCAAGAAGGCCTAAGTCGAAAAGATCTCACTTGTCCACAATCGTTCTAAGAAGTCAGAAAAACATAATTTGTTAGTTTTGGTCAACTAACTGGCACGCTCGCGCAACCCGACGTAGTTCGAGGATTTGATTTTGAATCCCACGATTTGAAATAAAATCACGTCTACAATTACAACTTCCATGAATCAATGGCTCAATGGACGCTCCATTGTTAGTATCTACCTTCGATGCCATGAAATCAATGGTTATGAGAAGAACCCTTCTTCATGAATTAGTAGAACAGGCAAAGGAGGCATTCATTATTTATGTTATAGTCTATGAATGACTTGAGGTTAAGTGTCTCCACAAGTGGTCCACGATCAGGTCCACCTTGCCTCCATCGCTGATCATCAAGAAAGGGCCCACTCTCTCATCAAGTGACTACCACCTCTTGAGCAAGCCACGAGGCTTCTAATAAATTTGAAGAGGTAGCTTCATGTGTTCAAGACCTAAAGAGCACAGGGGTATCAATCAAAATTAAGACCGAAGCTCTTGAGTGACAACTCATCGTCCTTTATGATCATCACTGTGAGCTTGCTACCGAGATTTCTCAACCATTGTTTGAGCTCAATGTTTTGACATCTCAGGTGTTAGCCATAGGCAGAGAAAAGGTTGGATCAGCTTGGCAGCTCACTCGGGAGATAGAAGTGTTACATACCCTACTGTCTCAATGACAAGAATTTCACAAGGATGCTGAGTTCAACACCATCAGAGTTGAAGGCCTCAAGGGATACTGACAAAATGTAAGAGAAACTTACAAGAGATGTCGAGAAAAAATAACTGGGATGACGATAGAATTGTAGCCTTTGTGCTGATCATGGATGTATTGAGGATCCCTTGCATTGATGATAAATTAGAAACTTCCACGCATGTTTGTTTATGGTGAACTTTGATTTGAAACTTTCACACGTCTTAATTGCTGTGAGGTTTTGGAAAGTAGGCATTATTTGTCTTTTAATCTTCTTACTCTCATGATAATATCATTGATGCTTTGGTGATCGAGTCGAAGATCATTCTAGTTGATTTCTTTAATTGACTTTTTGATTGACATTTATAAAAGTGTAAGTTCGACTTTCTTCTTCCTCATTGCTTACATCAAATTTCTGCTAGCATCTCTTTTCTCTTTTATCTTGGTATTCCATCCCCTTCTCTTTCACCTATGTATACAAACACTTAAAACAAGAAGAAATCCCCTTCTCTTTCACCTATGTATACAAACACTTAAAACAAGAAGAAATCCCCTTCTCTTTCACCTATGTATACAAACACTTAAAACAAGAAGAATACAGTTTCTTCTCCCCTTTGATGGAAAATATCGATTGGTTCCTCCTCGATCTAATGGTCTCTCATATAAGAGGCTTAAGAGTTTTGGATGAAGTCATCATTCTGGGTACCCTTTTGGTTAACGCTTATTGGTATCAATGCACTTGTTTTTCAAAAGAGCTTTATACCTTATCAAAATCTTCCAATCAATATATCAAGTAGTTCAAATAAGTGAGTGTTAGGTATGAAGATGACTTACATCGGTGGGGTATCAATCATCTCATTGACTATTTATGGCCCATCCTTCTTGTTGACCTTAACCTCCTATTTGGTTTTTTAGGGTTTTGGTCCACTAGTATCAACTGATTCATCATTAAATAAAATGTTATTGACCTCACACTCTTGGACGTGCATGTTGTTACTGGTCTTTCTTGAGATGACGCCGAACTCTATGCCCTAGGCAACCCTAACTTCAAGTTCTCCTTTCATTCTAGAACTTGTCTTATAAAGGTTTTCTCGAGTTCAATCCCAACAAACTAGGGAGATAACCATGGGCAAGCATGCTAGTTTTCTTTTGATTTGGATTATAGATTTATCGTTGGTAGTAACCAAGGAGTACCATGTTATTATTTAGGCACTCATCTCTAGCTATCATTTTGATTCTTTCTCCTTCTTTCTTAGTATTCTCTATTGGGGATACACAAGTTTATTTCCTATCTCACTAGTGGGAAACAACCCAATACTACCTCTGGCCTATGGTGGTTCTTGTAGTGTTAGATATATTTGTATTTTATTGGGTTGAGTGGTATTGGTGACTCAAGCTGGCTTGACAAGCTCAAGCAACAAGAATTTTTGTGGGTAGAGTATTGTTGAGGCTTCGATCACATAATGATGCATTATCAATTCTTCTCAATAAATTACTTTGCCTAGAATGTTTTAGTAATACCAACCTTTTTTTGTAGGGTCATGATGGATCGTGACTCAGCATGTATTGAAGAAATTATTTGCTCTCGAGTATACATAGTCACCAGATTGGCAGTGATTCCTTTATGTCCAATAGTCGCTTAATAGGGTTGGGGCGTCATCTTGATTGTCTAACTAAATGACGATTGAGAAATATTATCCCTAGTTCTTGGCCCATTAATTTGGGCTCATTAAATGGATTCTCGATCCACTTACCCAAACATTACTTTTGTGGGCAATGTCATTGCCTCGAATTTGAAAGCATCTAAAGTTGTTGCAGCTAACCTCTAGCTAGTGGAGGGGTTACCCTATGAAGGGTTTGTATACAATCCAGAGACAACCAACGAGTATGATGAATGGTGATCAATGGTGGTGTTTGCTACTTTTGGTAAGGAGCTCGAAGAGTTCACATTTTTACTAGCTCGATCGTTGTTGGACCAAATTCTTTGATATTTGCTTTGGTTGACCCGGCTGAACCTACCATGAAGTGTTAGTGATGTGGGAATGTCCTACAACCAATGTTGGCAATATTCTTCTCTTCTTCCTTAGTTTTATTGTTTGTGACATTACTATCTCACCTACTACCATCCTTATGTAGGATCCTATTCTTGATATCGAAGAAGGGGAGGAGGACGACAATGATATTTTGCTATTTAGGAGACAACCCTAATAGGTAAATTCTATCCTTTGCTCTCTTTCCTGGTTGCTCATTTTTTCTGACTAACTCACCTCTTTAATTTTTGCCTCAAACAAGTGGCTTTATCTCTTGAAATGGGCCTCCTTAAGGTCGCACGTTTTGGGATGCTCCCTAAACATCTTTCCTCGATGTTGATTCTAGTGAGGAAACTTATCAAAGTGAGGATCAATTGGTTGAGGCGTTCGTCATAGGAACTTTGGGTTTGAAGGCGGAAGCTTTTGTGAGGTTATCCGATACTGATCTACTTAGTGTTAATATCCCTCTCGAGGCCTCTACTGGACTTAAGCTAGAGGTTTTCATAATCGGGAAGGACACTCGTGATGATGTGGAGCTGTCCTCGATGGTCATGTCCAGTGAACTTCGAGACCAAGCTTCTACCAATGAAGTTTCATTCGCTTGGTCAGGGGCTTTATTACTCTTTAAGAGAGTCTTTTCTCTTAGATGATCAACATGTGATCATCCTATTCTTTATTCTTTTAGAGATTCGTCCTTTCCAAATGAAAGGGTAATATTTCTTCAAGCATTTATCATTGATGCTCCTTAAGTGATCTCTGTCAATCTCCTCTAGTCCATAGTCTCATCCTAGCAAAACCTTTTCATCAGGTTATTTTTTTAGCCACGCTTAATGACCTAACGTTAATCTCCGTCAACAACATGACATCTTGCCCATAAGTCATATGGGATGGGGTCAAACCGATCTCCAAGGTCTTATCATTCCGGCAAGCCCACAAGACCTCGAATAGAACCTCATGACATATTTTCAAATTATTCTTAAGGGACTTCTTAATTAGGTTAATAGTAATCTTATTTGTGGCTTCAATGTCGACTGTATCAACTTGATACTAGAACTTTCAACAAAGGCATTACTTTTTTCCCTCTAAAATTGTACCTTGATCAATAATTATAGTACGGGGAATGTTGAATTAGAATATGATGTAATCATTAATAAATTTGATACATTTGCTTTCATAGGTAGAGCCTTAACCCATTTAGTGAAATAGTCGGTGGCCACAATTATGAACATGTAGCCCTTGGAGGATTTGGAGTGAATCTTCCTAACTAAATCTATAACCCCAATGCAAGGATAGTGCACAATAAAATCCACCACAACCTTCTCTTTTACCACTCTAAGTGGAAGAGTATTTCTAATCAAATGCTTACAACTTGACGACCCACTTGACTAGCCTACCGTAGAGAGTAGGATGACTAAGAAGATATGAAAAGAGGTCAATTTTGCATACCACACGTACGTCGGTGTCCAAAAGGTATGTTCTAATTTCATACAACCATGATATAAGGTCAAAATTTTTTTCTATTGGGGAATAACGAGATTCAATGTATGCTAGTAATCGACTCAAGTAAAAGATAACATGCTCACTATTATCATCTGCATCTTTTGCTATCATGGCATTGATGGAGTTGCCTATAAAGGCAATGTACAATTTGACTGGTTTTCTAGTTACAATTTGATTGTGATTCTCTCAAAAGCAACATGTTTTATTCCAACACAAATTCCTTAGTATCCTTCAACTTGAGAAAAGTAGTAAGAAGTGTCATTTTTCCTGCAACATTAGTGATGAAATGACACAATTAACTAACCATCTCAATAAGCCATGAGTTTCTTCTTAGTTTTGGGTGGTCTTGATGATGGCCTTAGACTTGTTCACATCGACTTTGATTCTCCTATTGGGTGATAGAAAACCTATAAGATGTCCTACGGCTACAACAGAAGTATACTTATTAGGGTTCATCTTCAAATTATGCTTTCGCACGAACTAGAAAGCTTACTTAAAGTCGAGCACTTCTGACTTTACTACTATATTGTCGATTGTATACTTTCATGTTTCTTCAATTAGGTCATGAAAATTACAATTCACCACCCATTGATATGTTGTGCTAGCATTCTTAAGGCCAAGCAATATCACTATCTACTCATAAATCCCCAATTCCCCTAGGCATTGGAATATGTTTTATGCATATTCTCAGGATTTATCTTGATTTAAATAACCTTGAGCCATTCTCTATAAAGGATAGGATTATGTTCGAGCAGCTACATCGACCAACATATCAGTGATCAACATCACATATTGATCCTTTGGTGTGGCCTGATTTAGGTTCTTGTAATCTATACAAACTTTAAGTTTCTCGTTCTTTTTTATGACATGAACAATATTGGACAACCAATCAATGCATCACGTTGTCTGTATGAACCTAACATTAAGGAGGCATTAAATCTTCATTTAATAGCTAGAACCTTCTTGAGCTTAAATCTTCATGCTGGCTATGTATGGGTCCTTATCTTTGGTTTTAGGGGAATACTAAATTCGACCAAGTCCTGAGATAAACCAAGTATTTTACAATATTTCTAGGTGAAGCAGTCATTATATTACTTTAGCAACTCAAGTAATTATAGTCGATTTTCTTTTGGCAAAATGACATTTACTTTCGTTAGACTCTCTACTTCATCTGTTTCCAAATTCACCTCTACCAATTGATCAACAAGAACAAAACTTGAGTCTTCACTTTGATTAGGGAAGGTTAACGTTTTCCTCTTTCTTTTAGTGTTGTTATCGATCGGGTGGAAATTGACCCATTTTGACCCTCAAGTACCACCAAGTTGTTTGCTTTGATTATTTGCTTGGCGTGGGAGACCATGAGTTGTTCAAGGTAGTTGATAATTACTTGTAAGTGGTCATCCATAGGTAGCCTTCAGAATAGACCATAGGTGAACTAAATCAAATGTGAAGCCTCAGACATTCAATTGATATGACCTCATACCCTCCAGGTCATCTGGTATGACAATCAGATTGACCCAAAGTGAGTAGAATAATGCCTCGGCAGCTTGAATATTAGCAATAAGAGGATCTTTCTCAACGTCTACCACCTCAATTGGGTCGTTTGTCAAAAACATGAGTTTTTGGTGCAATGTCGAGTGCATATAGAAGCTCGTGTGGATCCAATCCCTACCGAGGAATAATGAATAACTTGGGTTCATATCCACCATAAAAAATAGTGTGTTAGATGACCATGAACAAATTATAAGCTCTATCACTATCACCCCTATTGTGATAAATGTTTCTCCTAAAAAATCTGATAACCATTCACAATGACCTTAATGTATAATGGTTGCAAATGTCTTCTAGCATCTTCTTATGGTTTGTCAAAAACTATCAATAAGTTGATTCTGTCACCTAGGGCTGCCAGTTTGGATCATCTGCTATCAATAAGTTGATAGGAGAGAAACTTGTTGGTGTAACTATGATTAAACCTTCTTGCAAGTAAAATATATTACCATTTATGTCCTTGTTGGATATGTAACTTTTGTCCAAGACGTAGCCACTTCCTAAAGTAGCCAGTGATGACACTTGTGGCAGGATAGCATTTGGGTGACGGTGGATGACCCAGTTTACCAATTTGTTGAATACAGGTTGGCTCTCATCCTTCATTTTGAAATATGATTTTCCCATAATCCAATACCGACCCTCTTGAGTTCACCAATTTGCTCAATATAGGTTGGCTCTCATCCTTCATTTTGAAATTTGATTTTCCCTCCACAACTGAATCTTTCAATCCCAATCAATCTATTGTGCTGCCAGTCGTCATCTAATTTTTCCCTAGGGCTCAAATTTAACTAGGAACAATTCTCCATCTTGAATTTTGGGTTCGATAACCCTTGGATCCTGGTCATTAGAACATTCCTCAATATTTTTTTATATTAATGCTTGTGGGCCCACTCTCTATATGATGATAGATGCTTCAACCCATTGTTTGGTTCTTTCTTGCATAAGATCAACTAATTATTATTTCATCCATTTGTCAGCCACTTTTGGAAGAAAATACAAGTATCTCTTTCACTAAGTTGGTGTGCCACCTGTAGATTGAATTCTCTCAAATGTCAGGCACATTACTATACTCCTTTGGTGAACAATGTGGCATAGATGACAACCTTCTTTCTTCTTCAAGAATGGATCGAGAAGAATTTAACTTCTATTGGTTGTCTTGTTTATGTTGTTGTAGGTAATCATGCTCCAACTCCTCATTCGAGTCTAGAGAAAATAGGGTTCAAACAACAAAATCACTCTTCTAGCATAGAGGCTCTTCTGACTCCTCAAGGAATCTCTTGAGTTCTATTGTGCCCTTTTCTTTGGGAATGTCTCTTTTATATTCATGTGAGATTTGGTGGATAGAATCAAGGGTGACATCTTGGTCGTAGATTTTCTACCCATTAATTAACCTTACTATTGTGTCAAGGTGTAACCATGCAACCTCTAATCAGGGTTACTTTGCCATCTAAAATATTCAAGGAGGTTATCCCATCCCGAATTAACACTTGAATGATCCAAGAAAGAAATCGTCAGTCATGACCTGTAGGTTGACCAAGCATCACTTCACTCACATGTGCTTGGGGTTATCTACGGAGAACTTGTCTCCCTTGCGATTCAGTCAAGATCTTTGTCGGGATATTCTACATGACTAGTCCATGGCTTAGTGGATACATATTGGTGGTTCCTCCACAACTTCTAGAGTGCAACCTAGGATTGTCGAGGGTAGTAAGACTCTCTTTTATGGGACAAATGGAGAGGTATTGGTGTTTCCACTCATCCTCGGTCTATGACTCCTAGTTAAGACTACCACCACCGATCTCCTTACGATGTTGAAGACATTTGTGAGCCGACTATACATTACAACCAATCAGTACATGGCCTCGCTTATGGACTTATAGCTCCTTGGTGTTCTCAGTCGATATAATACAAAATGGTAGGATGAGACAATCCTCTATCGTAGTTGCAGAAACAACTCAGAATGGGTCTTCATCAATGCTGAGTTGTTGATATATGAGTTTTAACTGACCTTCTTTGATGACTTGATATATCACCATGTAAAATTTGATGCAATGATTGATGTCCTAGGTATTAACAATATGACACTTATATTAGTTAAGTATCTTCTTTAGCTCCTTGTGGGAAGAGATGGAGCCTCCTTCAAGGAGTCTGATTTGTTGATCCTTCAACAACAAGTCAAAGATCTAATCGGCTTTGGAAATATCAAAGAGCAAGGTCTCCTTCGCATCGGCCTCCTTCTCCTTTCATTTTAAAGGTCACAGAGTGATACAAGTATAAGGATCCCTTGTCTTAACTCAGTTGGCATGACTTTAGTCGAGTTGAGATCATCTTCCTCCCTTTCTTGCATCATCTCCTTGGTGGTATATGAGACTATAGTCTGCCACTAAAGCTTCTTTTGCCCCTCTCACTTGCTAACCAGAGGATTATAAGCATTTAGAATATGCTCCATTTCAGCTACCAAATTAGCCAACTGCACCAAGTTTGGCAGAAATGACCAACCTAGCCTTTCTTAATTTGAAGCCATAAACAATTCTTGGCGAAAGTAATATATCAGGCTTTGGTGAACTACATTTGGTAATGAGTGATCATGTCATGAAATATTTTGGAAAAGCCATGATAGTTTTGTTGGCCTTCGGTTAGTGGGAGTAGGTTGAGATTGAATCTTGTTGTAATGTTTGAGGAAGGACTTCCACATTTCCTCCCAAGTTTGTACCAAGTCAACCTTCAGGGATGTATACCAATCATAAGCTTGGTTGATGAATAATAAGATGAAAACGCTGAGTTTATGAAACTCATTATCATTGAGCTCGCCCCATCTAGGTTCAAAGATATGCCTTCAAGGTCCAGAGGTGGGTGAAGTGCTGGATGACTTGGCTGACCAATTGATAAATACTACTGATAACTAGTTGAATTTGCCTCTAATGAGCTTGAGAAGCCTATAGATTAATATCCGTATGGTGTATACGTAGTTAGGGCAAAACTTGTGGACCACACTTCATAGGCTTTATTAGTGGAGGAAATCTTACTCTCACATGAGGTACTATAAAGGGGTGTGGGTGGTGGAAACGGTAGTGAGGAGCCTGGTACGTACTCCCAGCATACTAATCGGGACATGGATTCCCACTAGAGCAGGAACTATCGCACTAGGGAGAATCGATAAAAACACTAGTGTGGGGAATGTCCTATCACCTTCAGAAGTCAGGTATGAAGGCCGTCTTTTGTGATTGATGTGTCCATACTAAAGAAATGGTCATGGGGTTATAGAGGACTCGAGAGTGGAAAACTTCTCATGTACGTGCCCAAGGCAGGCCATGGTTGGGTATGAGCTTGAGCAACCGCTTCAACAACCTGCTTTTGCTTCTCAACTAGTGATTATTGTTCTCTTAGGATGACTAGTTGGTTCATGATCATTATGGGCATGGTCTCTAATATGAGGCAGAACGGAGACTCTTAAACATCCTCGATCTGAGCGTGCAACTAGTCTAAGAAAAATGGTTTCAAATATTTGAATTGTCACCTCATTGTTGACCTGAGGATGAAGACTAGATGGAGTATTCTCATGTTGCGATCTGACAACATTAGAAATTCAGGCTTGCCCAAACAGAATATTTAGTGTCGGCACACATGTACTGTAAATAGGTGAACCATGTTCATAGTCAACACTAGAAAAAGTTATCGAGTACACCCATCTAAAACATGTTTGCATACACCATATAGTATCAAGAAAGATGAGCCCCTCTAGGCGTGCCCAAGAATATGTTGTCATTAAAAGTAGTGATGTAAATAAAATGACACTCATGCAATCCAATTGGTAGATGTAGATGTATTCCAGAGCATGCTAGAGAACTCTCACCTCATTCTCAAAGGGGAATCTGATAAGGCTATAGTGACAAGCATGAGTTCGTGAGAGTCTAATGAATGTGTGCTGTTACCTTCGACAGTACACACTCAAGGAGATTGCAAATAACGAGACAAAGAGTGAAGTAGGAGAAAATATTGTCATATTGGAGGAAGAGTTGGTATAAGGCTAAGTTTCACTACTCTTAGGAAAAATGGAGTAAAAAGGATGGTGATGTTGTTTGATGTCTCTATTGATTGATTTAGCTACTACTTATAGACTTATGTTGAGGCGGCATAGGGTGAATTCTTACTTTATATACATATACGTTTGCACATCTTCCAAATCCCAATTTCTCATGACTTTGTTTCCATTGCTTTCATGGTGTAGTGATAAGCATGCTACCCCAATAATTGCCACATGTCATTACCATCACTGCATCTCCTGAGGTTTCTCCACATTGTGGGGTTAAACTAGCCTCCTCTTTTAGGTGCCTCGGGTGCTCATCACGTCATCTCAATTTTCAGCATCAACAATTAGTAAAAGTCATATCGTATCAATAAAACACATTTACGTATACATGTAATTTCTTACTTTTTAAAAAGTTAAATAGATGAATCAATTTAGAGATAAAAAATAGTATATATTAAATCTGATGCCTCTAAGGAATTCAGGCAACTACCACTTTTGTGGTAGCAATGGAATCATGTAACAAGACTTCTAGTATATTATTGATACATGACTCTACTGCTACCACTAACTGTGATACATCGATTCGGAGAAGGTAATAGTGTGGGCTTCTTTTTTAATGATACACTATCTTGAAGTGAAAGGTACGGTAAGGTAAAAAAGGCTTTTTATAAGCATTCCAGGAAGCGAATGGCGTGTTTTGCAAGGCTTGCAACAAGCACCTTACACTAGTAAGACTTGTAAGGAATAGAATATATGTGCCTCTAAGGAATTCATATACTTTGTTGCGTTTTTATATTTTATCTTTTCTTTTGCCATTTAAAATACTAGACTTCTAAACTTTTGATACTCATTTTCTCCAGCAACTCGTTTGTTGTAAAGATATCACTCGGATCCTAACTTTTTCATCTCTCTTGCCTCCCAAGCATAAGCGTTGCATCATATATATTTGTGGTTAAAAATATACTTTAAAAGTAAGTATTTGTGTACATGTTACCTTTAAATCAACAATGTTTCGTCTCTCTGTCACCCACAAAGTTCTCTTCAAGACTTCCGGATTAAAATTATTATTTTTTAAATTAATTAACGACTTGCACACTTTAGGATTTTTCACTTTACGTAATTGCAACTTGGTTAATGAGTAAGGTTATATTGAATCGATAAAATATATTCAAGCATACAAGTACTTTTATGCTTCATGAAAAGTTAAAAGTAGATAAACCAATGCAAAGTTAAGGAATATTATATATCAAATTCCATGCCTCTAGGGAATTTAGATATTTTGTTGTGTTCTTCACGTATTGATATATATATATATATATATATATATATATATATATTAAAATTTTGATATGTTTTCTCCTTCGACTTCTTTGTTAAGATACCGCTTTATCATAGCTTACAGGTACTCTTTCAGTATTCATCTTCCTTGATTGTTTTTTTTTTCTTTTAGAAGGAAATGAGATGGCAGTGTTTCAAGGAGCCCGGTGCATTTTGCAATTGCCCATATCCTAGCTTTCTTATCTTTTCCACCTCATACATGAGCGATTGTATTACATATGTTGTAGCTTCTCTTATCCACCCCAACCTCCGAACCATCCATCCAGCCCTTGGGGTGTGTTTGATTGGTAGACCAGGACTAGGATAGTAGTCCCAGTACCACTGGACCGGCCCTGAGGGTGGGTCACTTTATTTGTATAAAACTGAGGCTTTTGGCTCATAGAGCTCGCTGTATCTGAGGTCTGTAGGACCACATTTGATACAGGCCTGTGGTACTTGCCCTGCAGACTCGGGACCATGCTGATCCTTCTCTACCCTCATTTGTGTTTGGCTCCTTTAGGGCCCAAAGAGTAATGGCTCCAATCACGTATAAAATTGTTACGTTGCTAACAACTTCAAGTCTGTTCCCTCTCTCCAAGTTTGTCATCATCCATCTATCCATAATTGTAATGAACAAATTAGCAACATGAGTTTTCCAGTTGTCATTCTTAATTAAACATCCACTCACTTTAACTGGTGATATAGGAGAAGAGAAGAGTTATGAAGTTCCAAAGGAACAAACTTGGAACTTTGCCATACCAATTTCTTCAAATAATAATGGTTTTGTAATTCAAACTTAACAGGTTGCAAAAGATAGAATATTTTGATTTAACATACATAATTGTGATTTTAGTGAAGAAATTCATACTTTATGCTTGATCTATTTAATGAAGAAAATCAAATTTAGTAAAGGAAATCACATTTAATGCTTGATCTAGTATAAAATAACGACTCTTTCAACAAACAAGGTTGGTTATACGGAATGAATAGAATATGTTCAAGTATATAATTAACTGCATGCTTTAAAAAACTCAAATAGATGATGAGACCATGTAGAAATGAAGTATCGTAATACATCTGGAATCTCAGGCAGCTAAAAGTGCTCGTGATGTGAAACAACTAAAACCTTTGAAAGAAGAGTTTTTCCGCCAAATGATTCAAGATGACCACCACCTACCTGAAAGCTTTCATGAACAGAGTTAGGAAAAAGTAGTTTTGGCAATTCGGTACGGTGTGAATTACTCTTGGTTAGTGACAGATAAACGACCTTTGACATGTACAATGCGTTTGGAGTTGAGTAAATTTTGTGAAATTAACGAACAACGTCCTAATATCGAGAAAACTTAATACAACGTCTTGGATACAACGAAAGAAGACAGTTAATAGTTTGATTATTACAAACCTCTGGTTAGAATACTGATGTCACTTTAAGGCTCGTCTTCAGAGGAGTAAATAACTCCCGCTTGAATATTGAAGACTTTAAGCAAATTAAAATACAACATTGTAAACAGAATATAACATATAATGAGCAACAAATTAAAGACATGGATCTGATGTTCCACCCTGCTAATGTAGATCGCCTATTGAAATTGAGAAGAGCACAAGTTTGGAATCCGTTAATTTAGAATTTATAAACATATATTGTTTCTTCCATCCTGAACCTGGTTGCCATATATAAGGCCAAGTGCGGCTGTATAACAAGTAAATTCCACTGGATCTACTCATGTCCTTGGATTTTTTTGAGAAAAAGAGGTAAATTTAGATAGCCCTCAGGTGAACTTTGCCAAAGTCTTCTACTAATTGGCTAGTCCTTGTACATATTCTAATTAAATCTTGTGAATTTTCTGTTGTACGTCATGGCTTTGTGTGAGATAAGTTGGTTAATATTTTTTCTCTAACCAATCCAACCAAAAGTAAGCTTTAGCTACATGGATTTTCATTCGCCAATAGGCTGGCTGACTCTTTACCTTGTGTTGAGTAGCATTTGATTTCAAAGGCAAGGTATTGTTTTAATTCTTAATACTTTATAGGCCTGCGCTTTATCGTCGCATTCTTCATTTTAAGACTTGTTTAAATGCCCAAACAACTTTTAGGCGTGGATGTAGCTTTATACCGTAAAAAAAGAAATGACAACCAATTTTTTTCTTTTTAAAGGCACGAGGTTAGTTAGGCATTTGCAGACCAGGTATAAACATTACGTATTCCATGAAGTGAGTGTGCAATTTAACAATTCTCGGACTTGATTTCATGAAGTGATTGTGCAATTTAACAAGAAGATACGAGGTGAGTGGAATAATTGTCCATCACATCTGTATTCTACATTTACGTAGCCGGCATGGAGTGGGTAGAATCATTGTTTCAGGAGCCTGCTTGTGAGCCGCTCAAAATAAGCTTGTGGATATGCATGCCCGCCTGTGCTTGTGTATGTGTGTGTGTGTGTGTGAGAGAGAGAGAGAGAGAGAGAGAGAGAGAGAGAGAGAGAGAGTTGTTATCTAATTGTATCCAGATTTAATGTTTAGTCTTTTTAAACGCACAAGGATTCCGAACCTGATGGGGTAAAATTCTGATTCAATGATTCTCATCGTCCTGCCCAGTTTAAAATTTACAAGAAAGACATCAGAGAAGAATACCGTTAGTTTTAATCCGAGTCGAAGGAGAGGGTAAAACAACAATTTGAAGGAAGATAACCGAGCACTCGATTATAAAGAGCCCGTACCCCACAATGAAAAGGTAGGAAGGAGGTAATGAAGGACAGTGGAGCGTCAGCTCATCTGGCAAAGTTCGCATCGTGTGTACGCGTCTTCAACTCCTCCCGTTGCGTGGCTTTGGCCTTCCGTTGAGAAAAGAAAAAGAAGTAAAATGCATATGCTCAACTGCATGACTCTTTTTACTAGTAAAATGCATACATATATAAAATAGTCTTTATGTGCAAGCTGTATGGCAACGGACCTGTGCTCAAAGGGCTGAGAATGGTCAGGCTGACTGACCATGGCATGTGCTGCATGTAGATAAGGAAGTAAATCATGAGTGGCGGTCGTGTATTGTGAGGTACCAACAATGACAATAAAGATGGGTCGGTGTGGGTTGTAAAGTGCACCCACCCACATGCACTTTGCTTCCCACTGGTTTTTATCTTTTCCTTTCTTGAAAAATTTCGGAGTGGACCCAAAGAATCTGTAATAATCAAGAGAGCACCTGAAGAATCTATTATGTCATCGAACACGAACCTATAGAAAAGGCAACTTACGGAAAAGGTTGTGTGGTTAATCAACAAGTTCCACGGTTACTTATTGTCACTGTAACATTGACTTGCCCTACCACAGAAAGTTAACTTCGAGGATGAATTTGTTAATCAACAATGCTGTAAACACCCCAATATCCCACGATTTTCCCAAAACACCTGGTTTTGCAAAAGCTGCTCCAAAGGGCTATTTTGAGTTTCGAAACCCAGGAGCCTTCCAGGCAACCCTGTACATACGTTTAAACTATATATGTTTTAAAATATGTATTATATAGTTTTAAAACCTTTAAAAAGGTGTTTTGAAACCCCGGAAAGCAACTTGGCCTGATGAAAGCAGGACCAGAGGAGCGAAAGAGAGCCCGGAACCGGAGCACATGTCGAGCCCGGCACATCAACTCTCGTATCAGATTCATCCCTAGAATCTCGGACATCCAAGCCCCTGTTATCAACAAATCTATCGAAATGATCTCCGGAAGGTGAAAACAGGAGCGAACGACAATGTTGGCGAAGACCCAACGCAAGACGGAGTACTGATGTTGTTAGGCCCTGCACAAACCGTCCGTTTCGAACATACCATGATGGAGTCAGAAATTCAGATTTGGATCGGATCTGGACCATATATATCCAGATCCAAATCCAAACATGTATATGGATTTGGATTTGGATCCAAAGATCCAATCCAATATCCACATCCATGGCCCACATCACCTTCTCATAAATGGAGGTGGGGCCCACATATATTCACGTGAAAAGCTTGGGCATGAGAGAGAATGGAGGGATAAAATATGAGTGAAAATGAGGTAGGCTTGACTTCTGTGTCAAGTTTTGGGTTAATCATGTGGGTTAGCCTAATGAGTGTGGGTTTAAGCTTGTATGCACCTACACCTAACCTAGGGCTGCACCAATTTGCTACAACTAGGTCCATGGGTCGAAGGCAAAGGGATGCTCCTAAACCTAACCCTAAGCTAACCCACCTTACCTAGCCATTACCCCCTAAATCCGACCTAATCTTAGCCATTTCCCCTAAACCCGACCTAATCCTAGCCTAATCACCTAACCCACTTCCTTAATCCTTCCCTAATCCTAGCCTAATCACCTAACCCACCTCCTTAAACCTCTCCTAAACCTAGCCTAATCCCCCTAACCTCACCCTAATCCTAGCGTAATCACCTAACCCACTCCACTAAACCTCACCCTAAGCCCAACCCACCTAACCAAGCCCTAAAACCACAAAACCAGCCCACCTAAATGCCTAGCACACCATATTCCCAAACCACCCAAGACAAATATCTGACCCACCTAAATATCTAGCATACCATACCCCTAAACCACCACCCCTAATCCAGCCCAACCGACCCCCCTAATACCAGCCCAATCGATCCCACTAAGCCTATAAAAACCCCCCTTTTGGGGCGGGTTTTGCATGAAAATTTTGGGCAACTCAGCCTCCACGCCACCTCCATCCTTTGGCCAGCCTCCTCACTCACTTCACTCCCATCAACCTCCAGCAGCACCACTCCACGCACCTCCACCCTTTGGCCAGCCTCTCCATCCCGGTTAGTACCCCATCTCAACATTATCTCTTCTTCGCTCCCCTCCATTCCTAGCCACACACCTGCCACTTTCCCCTAACCTAGCTAACATCTCATTGAACCGGCCACCACCTGCCACCTTCCACCATTCGGCCAGCATCACCCGGCTACACCACCTGCCCCTCCTCTCTCAGCCAGCCGTGCCTTAGCTTGCAACCTTACCTCTCCCTAAGACCTACCCCAAGCCCTAGTGGCAGCCCCTAACTAACACCCTAACCTTCCCCAACTCACTCCCCCTTTGCTGTGCCTTATACCCGTGCCTGTCCCTCGGCTAGCGCCAAGGCGCCACCCACCTTACCCCCTACTTACCTGCTGTGCCTGCCCCTCGGCCACCACCAAGGCGCCATCCGACCAGCACCTTCCCTTGCCGCAGCCATCCAAGGAGCTCCCTCTTGCAACCCAAGGTGACTCACTAGGCCCAAGTGCAAGCAAGTCACACCCGGACCAGCTATACGTAAGTGCCTAACTCGGTCCTTGTTATAGACTTGCTTATGATTAATTAAATTTGATACGGGATTGTAATAATGGAGCGTTGTCTCCCCCCGCTTGTAATAATGTGGTTTGGTACACCCACACACACGTGCACTTGAGCCTATTCCGCTCTTAGCTGCACACGATTTTGACACACACATGGGCCTAATCAGCCCTTAAAGATATAGCTATACCTATATGATTTAAGTTGCGTGGGTTTTTATTAAGTTGTGTGTATTGTCTTTCAATTTTCACACTCACACACATTGAGCTTTCGCTCTTATTTCCAAGTCCCTAGTAAGGGCCTATTGCGATTTCGTTTTGGGGTGTTTCCATTCATGTCGTGTGTGTAGTATTTCAATTCTACACTCACACATATTGAGCTTTCGCTCTTACTCCCAAGACCTTAGTCAAGGCCTATTGCAATTATACAACAACAACAACTAAGCCTTTTCCCATACTAGACGGGGTCGGCTACATGGATTCTTTGTTTCCACAAATCTCTATCGTGTGCCATGTTAGCAGTTAACTCCCAATAAGCTAGATCATTCTTTATTGTTTCTTTCCAACACTTTTGTGGTCGTCCTCTACCTCTTTTAATACTTTCCAAATTTAGTTTTTCTAACCTTCTTACAGGTTCTTCTTTTGATCTTCTTTCTATATGTCCAAACCATCTTAAACGATGTTCTCTCATTTTATCCTCTATTGGTGCCACTCCTAATTTGTTTCTAATAACCTCATTATGTATACGGTCTTTTCTTGTATGACCACTCATCCATCTCAACATCTTCATTTCTGTCACAGACATCTTTTGTACATGTTGATGATTAACTGCCCAACACTCAGAACCATAAAACATGGCAGGCCTAACTGCTGCTCTATAATATTTACCTTTTAATTTTAATGGTATCTTCTTATCACAAAGAATACCTGATGCTCCTCTCCATTTTAACCAACCAGCATTAATTCTATGTATAACATCTCCATCAACTCTTCCATCACTTTGAAAAATTGACCCTAGGTATTTAAAACTTTCCTTTTGGGGAATGCAATGTGTGCCAATTTTAATTTCTATGTCCTCTGAAGTAGCCAAATGATCAAACTTACATTCCATATATTCTGTCTTTGTTCTACTAAGTCGGAGGCCTTTGTTTTCTAATGTTTCTCTCCATAGTTCCAATTTTCTATTAACTTTTTCCTTAGACTCCTCCACTAATACAATGTCATCTGCAAATAACATACACCAAGGTACTTCATCTTGAATATGTTTTGTTAACTCATCCATCACCATTATAAATAAGTATGGACTTAAAGTTGATCCTTGATGTAACCCAATATTAACTTCAAAGAAGTCTGTCGTTCCTTCATGAGTCCTCACACATGTTTTTGCACCATCATACATGTCTCTTATAAGGTTAATATATGTCAACGGGATACCTCTTTTTCCAAAGTTCTCCAAAGAACCTCCCTCGGTACCCTATCATAAGCTTTTTCTAGATCAATAAATATCATGTGAAGGTCTTTCTTTTTTGCTCTAAAATGTTCCATAAGACGTCTCAAAAGGTGGATCGCTTCAATAGTAGATCTACCTGGCATAAATCCAAATTGGTTCTCTGTTGTACTTGATACTTGTCTTAACCTACGTTCGATAATTCTTTCCCATAATTTCATAGTATGACTCATTAACTTGATACCTCGATAATTTGAACAATTTTGAATGTCTCCCTTGTTCTTATATACAGGTATAAGTGTACTTGCTCTCCATTCCTCGGGCATCTTTTGGTTTTTCCATATTTCATTAAATAGTCTTGTGAGCCAAGTGATTCCTATTTCTCCTAGTATTTTCCAAACTTCTATAGGAATATTATCTGGTCCTACCGATTTACCACTCTTCATATGTTTAAGAGCCTCTTTGACTTCATTCTTTTGAATACGTCGGTAGAAATTGTGGTTTATATACTTTTCTGACTTGGCTAAATCTCCTAAACTAAAACTAACATCCTTATTTTCATTAAAAAGATTATAAAAATAGTTTTTCCATCTATTTCTTATATCATCATTTGCCACTAGAATTTTTTCATCCTCGTCTTTTATGCATCTAACATAATTAAGATCTTTACTTTTCTTATCTCTAGTCCTAGCTATCCTAAAAATATCTCTTTCACCCTCTTTTGAGTTGAGTTTTTTATATAAGTCATCCCAAATCTTAGCTTTTGCTTCACTAACGGCCTTTTTTGCTTTCTTCTTTGCTTTCTTATAAGCTTCTAAAGTTTCACTAGTTTTCTTAGCATAATGTAATTTGTAACATGCCCTCTTTGCCTTGATTTTATTTTGTACTACTTCACTCCACCACCAAGCTTCTTTTTGTGCCGGTACACCTCCCTTAGATACCCCTAACACATCTTTCACCACTTTCCTAATATGTATAGCCATATTGTTCCACATATCAAAGGGTGTGCCAACATAATTCCAAACATCTCCTTGAAGGACTTTCTGTTTAAATATATCTTCTTTCTCGCTTTTGAGGTTCCACCATTTAGTCCGAATAGCTCGATGCACTCTTTTCTTCTTTGTCCATTTTTTTATTTGTAAATCCATAACTAAAAGTCGATGTTGGGTGGTTAAGCTTTCTCTTGGAATTACCTTACAATCTTTACAACACGCTCTATCTTTTTTCTACAAATAAAGTAATCAATTTGTGTTTGTGATAAGCCACTCTTATAAGTAATTAAATGTTCATCTCGTTTTTGAAGATTGTATTGACTATAAAGAGATCAAATGACATAGCAAAATTTAAAATCTCCCTACCTTCCTCGTTTATATCCCCATAACCAAAGTTTCCATGAATCCCTTGATATCCTAATGCCTCTTTACCGACATGTCTATTTAAATCTCCTCCTAAACAAATCATCTCCCTTTGTGGAATCTTTTGAAACACCTTATCTAACTCTTCCCAAAAAACTGTCTTTATACTATCTTCTAGTCCTACTTGGGGTGCGTAAGCACAAACTATATTCAAAACCTCTACTCCTAACACTAATTTCAATGTCATGATTCGGTCACCATATCGTTGTATGTCTACTACACTCTCCTTTAAATCTTTATTTATGATAATACCAACTCCGTTTCGGGCCTTTTCTTTACCTGAGTACCATAATTTAAAACCTGTATCCTCTATCTCCTTTGCTTTTTCTCCAACCCATTTTGTCTCTTGTAAACATAGAATATGAATCTTTCTCCGAATCATAGTATCTACCACCTCCATTAGCTTACTCGATAATGTTCCAATATTCCAAGAACAAATTGATTCTACACTCACACACATTGAGCTTTCGCTCTTACTCCCAAGACCTTAGTCAAGGCCATATTGCAATTATGTTTGGGTTCCATTACAAGTCGTGTGAGTTGTCTTTCAATATACATACAACACCCACGCACACGTTGGCGACCTTCGGGCCCATATATATTATAAGTATTTTCCTTCGGCTATGTCTTTTAGATTTGGGTTTTAAGGTTCAGCAGTGTGCGTAGTCTTTACATATATACACGACACACACTTGCACAATTGAGCCTTTCCGCTCTTAAGATATAGCCATATTTCCCTTTTGCAATTTCCCTTTTGCAAATTTACATTAAGTCATTTCCCTTCCGCATTGTCTTTCAAATTTGGGTTTTCCCTTTGGAGTTGCGTGAGTTTGCATTGCATATACGCCATACCATGAGTTAGGACACATATTGCATCAAAGCTAACCCCACACTCCCACTCAAAATCGCCTGACTTAGGTCACTTGTGCACACACACACCTAGTTGGCCCGAAAAGATAAAAAGAAAGACATAGGCATGTGCAAATCCATGTGAAAAATAAAACTTAAAACCATACAAATCAGCCCAATCGAACACCTCAAACATTTTCTCTAGGTTATCATGTTTAAAACTCGATTTTCTAAGCATACAAACTGAGCCTTGCACATCAGTGTAAGAAGGTCTGCAACGAAAAGAGCTTGCTTGCTCACAGTTGCCCCGATAGAAGTTAGATTTTAAAACGTTTCTTCGCTAGCTTAAGCAAGCTAGCTGGCACGCCCTTTTGCTAAAAGATTCGCTTCAGGCCTAAGAACCAGAGGTGAGGATTTTCAGTGTCTATAGATTTGGCATGCCCGGTGGGACGTGAATCTTTTGAAAAATCGAGTCATATTAGAAACCTTGCAAATTTTTTTTTCCAAAGGTGTCATTTTAACTCTTTTACTTATTGTACTTCATACGTAGGATTTTGAAAGCTTGAAAGAATGTTGAAAGCAAATCCAAGTGAAGTGTCGAGCCATGGCTCATGCGCATCAAGTTCTCACTCTAGGAGGTTTTTGAAAAATAAAAACAAACTAGAAGAGATAGAAGATTTGAGAAGGGAATTCGAGGCCAAAATCGATGCTCTTAGCCAAGAGGCTGAAGCAGGCGATTCATGTTCATCGAATGGTGAACAAAAGGCAAAGAAAAGACCTGAAAAACCTCGCAAACATAAAGAGGCCTCCGTAATGGAAGGCAACCAATACCACGAGTCCTTTACACAAAAGGACCGTAAAGCCCTACAACAGTTGCTAAAAGGGCAAAGTAAAGAGAAAAGGAGTTACACCCTGTCTGATTTCCTACCTATGGATTATGAAACAAACAGTGACGATGAAATACCGAACTTCCATCGGTATGATAGCATGGGAGACCCTAGGTCTCACCTACAACTTTTCTCACGTCGAGCACATAAGAAGAAAAAGGACTCGATGAAATGGGTATATTGGTTCCTTCTATCCCTTAAAGGCACAACTGCCAAATGGCTGGCTTCCTACGATCTAAGCGAGTTCGCTACTTTTGAAGAGTTAGCGAACTGCTTTATGCAAAGATTTGCACATAACGTACAAGTCACGCCGACTTTAAACACTTTAAGGGATACAAAGCAAGGCATGAACTTAGACGTGCATGCCTTCATTATTCGATGGAGGTCCCTTTTAGGGCAAGTGTGAGAGCCAATATCCGAAGGATGCGCAGTCATACTCATCCTGGATAATTTTAAAAATGAGTTAAAAACCCTTCTCTCTCTTCACGAAATCTCAACTTTTCATAAGTTGATTAAAAAAGCATCTCTTTTCGAAACCAATTTGAAGAAAGGGATATACGATCACTTATGGAATGGAAGTGTCATTTCGAAAACCCGCTTGGAGAAGCCCATCACTTATGGGCTACCCGCAATGGACAAAGGGGCAAAACCCCACAAAATTGTCAATGTCCATGTGGATCCAAACCCAGCGAACACTTCAAAAAATTTTGAAAAAATAGAAAATAAAAGAGAAAAAAACTTCAAAAAACCCTTTGTAAAACGGGAGTACACTCCGCTAGGGCAACTTGTGTCAGAGGTCCTAGACCTCCTACTTGCCCAGGGCATGATTGAACTCACCGAAATCCTCGAGAGAGTCACTTCTAAAGGGAGATTTTCAAACCGCTTTTGCAAGTATCATTGGCTCAAAGGCCATGATACAAAGCGGTGTTTCTCCCTTTTAAATAAAATTGAGAACTTGATAGCGGAGGGCTGGCTTCACGTCACTGAGGAACCCGAGCTAGCCCAAGCTATCTTTAAAGAACCCTTTCCCAAGCACGCTAGTAGCAGTGGGAAGGGAAAAGAGGTATGTACCCTCACTTTTTCAAAAGATCTAGAGCATCCATCTGAGTCTGGTCGATCCACTTGTGCGTCTACTCTTGTACTTTACCAGAAACTCGCCCAAGTAATCATCCGGGGACCACCAAGAGCTGAATCCCCGGCTAAACCAGTTTTAAAGATTCAAGATGCTCCAAAACACATGGTTAGAGCCATATTAGGTGCGAACCCTAGGTTGGTCGTGGGGGAAATAACAAGATCCGGAAGGATCTATCAACCCCCGCACCTACAAAGTTCTAAAAAGGTGGTCAGTGTGCCTGGCCCCTCAAAAGCATGTATTCCTAGAGTTCTGCCAAAAGCAGACAATGGGAAAATCATTTTAAACCCTTATGATTTCGAAAACCATCTTTCAAAGACCTATCCACATGTTCATCCTAGAGCTAATACAAACTTCGCCTAGGCATAGACTCGTGCTAGAGAAAATTCTAGAAAGAGTTAAGGTTAGTTCGAACATAACCCCTAAATCCCTGTCTGACCAAGTATCGTTAATAGGAGCAAAATCGCCCATCACCTTCTCGGAAGATGATGTAGAAAGACCCTACGAGTCCCATAACCAGGCCCTGCATATCGAGGTGGTTCTGAATAACCACTCTCTGGATAGGTGCCTAGTCGATGGGGGAGGAGGGCTCAACATCCTTCCACTGCATGTGGCGTATCAAATCGGAGTCACCTTGACTTCTGTAAACCCAAGTCCCATCGTTACCACTGGATACGATGGGAATGCGTCTAGACCCTTAGGATCAATCGAACTCCCTATGAAAACGGGAGGTATCACACACATGGGGGTATTCTATGTCCTGGACATCCACCCCCACTATAACCAGTTGTTAGGAAGGCCTTGGATACACAGCTTATGTGCTGTGCCATCCACCTTCCACAGGTGTGTTAAAATCCCTTTCAGGGACCAAGTCGTGGTGATCCTAGGTGAGAGTCACCCTCAGCTTCAGGGGATTATAAACTCCCCTTGTTTGTCGAGTTCCCAAGCCCATGAGGCTAACTTGGGGCAGACCATGGTTGAGCCGCCAAGGCTCACATTGAAAAATCCTAGGAAGGTCGTATGCGTCAGGGGACCACCCAAAACTGGCCCCCTCTCAACCTTGACCATCCCGAAAAAACCCAAGAATCCCTTATTTCCAAAATCCCTGGACAGAAAGCCCTATGTTCATGACATAGATGACAGCAAGTTCCAGGACCACGACCTATATTCAAACTTTTCTAAAAACAAAAAGTCGTGGACCATGCTGTTGAACATGAGCTATTTGTCCTATAAAAGTCTAAGGGCACAAAACCAGGGTCCCCTAGAACCCATACTTCCTAGGGCCAATCCAAGCCGATATGGGATCAGCTATACTCTCAAAATACCACCAGAGCCACCCCCTGTGACCACTTGGGTCAAGGGTGCCCTAGAGCCTATCCTAGAAGAAACCTACGATTTAGACCTCTTATTTCGAGTCTAACCTAGAGTGTTTTCCCTTTGTAGGTATGATCGAAGATCCCTTTTATAAAAATACAAAAACATTTGAAAAACTCAAAATCGAAAAAATGGAAAAATTGTAAAAACCAAAAACATTGGAAAATCAAAAACTTGAAAATAGAGTAGTTTGTATAGTTCCTAAAGTTCTTGTTTTGCAAAAATATAAAAAAATCGAAAATCTACAAAATACCAAAAAGATTTTGTATATAGCTGCTCCTGGTAAAGCTTTGGAAAAAGAAAAGGATTTCGAAAGGAACGTTGTCTGCATAATCAGACCAAATACTTCGAAATCAATTAAAATTCAAGGTGTAAAACCAGGTCTTTTGAAAATCCACGCATCAAATTCCCTCGGGTCTATAACCCACGAGAATGATCGAAACCCAGAAGTGGATCCCCTTGAGGAAGATCCCACTTCTGAGCTCCCTAAATTTCATAAAATTCTCGATTTTGAAAGACCTTCCAATTCAGTAGGAGGAGATTTCATAGAGGTGAACCTAGGGAGTGATTCCAATCCCAAACTCATTAAAGTAGGCGCATGTTTGCATGAGCATGAAAGATCAACATTCATTGCATTTCTACAAACCTACTTAGATGTGTTTGCATGGACGTATAAAGACATGCCGGGCATAGATCCCAGCATTGTCGAACATCGTCTTCCCTTAGATGCGGATGTGAAACCCATAAAGCAGAAGCTTAGAAAAATACATCCGAATGTATACGCACAAGTCAAAGAGGGTTTAGAAGATCTGCTAAAAGCCGGATTTATAAAACCCATTGCATATTCTGATTGGTTATCAAACACCGTTGTGGTTCGAAAAACCAATGGGAAAATTCGAATATGCATCGATTTCAGAAACCTGAATAAAGCCACTCCAAAGGATAATTATCCTTTACCAAACATAGGTTTGATAGTCGATAGTACTGCAAATCATGAGATGTTTTCGTTTATGGATGGCTATTCAGGGTATAATCAAATTAAATTAAGTTCACGAGATCAGGGTAAGACCGCATTCACAACCCCATGGGGCACATACTGCTATACAGTCATGCCCTTTGGTTTGAAAAATACCGGCGCAACATACCAGAGAGCAATGACCACGATCTTTCATGATCAGATTCATGAACTCATAGAAGTGTATGTAGATGATCTCTTGGCAAAATCCAAAACCCGATGCACTCATATCGAATGTTTGCAAAAGATTTTCGAAAGGCTTAGACTTTACCAAGTAAAGCTAAACCCTCAAAAATGTGTATTCGGGGTAGAGTCCGGAAAGCTTCTAGGCTTTATGGTGAGCCAAAGGGGTATAGAAGTCAACCCCTCTAAGTGTCGGGCCATCATAGACATGGCTCCACCCTCCAATCTCACACAGATTCGTAGCCCCCAGGGTCGATTATAGTCCATTCGCCGGTTTATATCAAACCTGGTGACTAGATGCGAACCCTTCAACAAACTGTTGAGGAAGGGCACGAAATTTTCATGGGATGACGACTGCCAAAAGTCCTTCGAAAGGTTAAAGGCATACCTGGTTAATCCCCCTATTTTGAATCCTCCAAAGCAAGGAAAACCTCTTTTGCTTTACATTTCCGTGCATGCAAATGCTTTAGGAGCTCTATTAGCTCAATACGAGGATGACACCCATAAGGAGTATGCTATCTATTATACTTTGAAAACTCTCTTGGCTTACGAAAGGAATTATCAAGCCTTGGAGAAGATGTGCTTGGCCCTAGTCTGGGCCTGCCAGAAATTTCGACACTATTTCCTAGATCATGAGATCTGGATAGTGTCCAAGCTTGATCCAATCAAGCACTTATTCGAAAAACCCATTCTCACTGATAGATTGGGCAAATGACAACTCCTTCTAATGGAGTATGACCTGAAATACCATCATCAGATCTTTATTAAGGGGCAAGCCCTAGCTGACTACGTGGCTGAGTTCCCCCTGGAAGACGCATATCCCACATTTGATGAAATGCCTGATGAAGTCATATTGCAAAATCATTTTCAAAACCACATTTTGGCAAACTCTTTCGAAAACCAAGTGTGGAAAATGCACTTCGATGGGGCACGAAACCAACGAGGGGCTGGTGCTGGGGTCATCCTCATATCTCCTGAAAAGGGTGAGATTCCCATAGCAATCCGTCTAAATTTCGAATGTTCCAACAACATAGCTGAGTATGAAGCACTCATACAAGGCTTAAGGGTTTTGAAAACTCTAGGCGCATCATGCATCGAGGTCTTTGGAGATTCGCTCCTTGTTATAAACCAAGTTTTGAAAGTTTGGCAAGTACGTAATGAAAAACTTCTTCCATATCACGAGTTGGCCACTCGATTGGTTGAGTCATTCCAATCGTGTAGACTCACACACGTAGGAAGAGAGGATAATGGCATTGCGACGCCCTCTCCTCCTTGGGTTCAGCCCTAAAGGTCGATCCCATTTTAGGGACCCGATCCTTAGAAATATGGCGTGCGCCCAACCCATCCACACACGATTTAGATATTTGCCAAAATAACCTAGATTCTGCTGAAAAACCTTGGTTTTACGACATCAAATGCTTTCTAGAAAATGGGGGATTCACCGAGGATGCCACATCCAAAGATAAGGCATTCATCCGTAAAATTTCAACCCGATACACCATTCTGGGTGGGGTTCTGTACAAAAAAAGTTTTACCAGCATCCTACTAAGATGTGTCGATCTAGAGGAGGCTAGGACTGTTATGCATGAGTTTCACGATGGAGAATGTGGAGGTCATGTTAATGCCAACATGATGGCAATGAAAATACTTAGAGCGGGCTATTTTTGGTCCACCCTGAAAAAGGATTGTCACGATCATGTTAGGAAGTGTCATCCATGTCAAGTGCATGGGCATGCCATTCATATCCCTTCATCTTCATTGCATTCTGTGGTCAGCCCCTGGCTATTTACCATGTGGGCGTTTGATATCGTAGGCCCGATCTTTCCAAAGGCATCGAATGGACAAAGATTCATTTTACCAGCCACTAAGTATTTCTCCAAGTGGGTGGAAGCCATCTCCCTGACCAACGTACAGGGGCAACATGTGGTGGATTTCATTAGGAGGAATATCTTGGCTTGATTTGGGGTTCCACGAGACCTTGTGTCCGATAATGGCACCCCATTCAAAAACGAGCGGATGGTTAAGTTGTGCAACACGTATGGCATAACTCACCACTTCTCCTCGCCCTACTACCCTCAAGGCAATGGCCAAGCCGAAGCCACGAATAAGACTCTCATTAGTATAATTGAGAAGACTTTAGAGAAGGGTAGGATGTGGCACGAGAAGCTGGATGAAGCCTTATGGGCTTATAGAACTTCCATCCGGACTCCCACAAATGCCACACCATTCGAATTGGTCTATGGCACAAACGCCATTCTTCCCATTCATACACAATTGCATTCATTCCATACATCCATTGCACTCGACCTCCCCTAGAGACGCTTTAGCATGCTAGGATGGCCGAACTAGATTTGCTAGATGAAAGGCGACTCCTTGCTATGGATCATGCTCGTGCATACCGGCAAAGGATAGCCCGACATTATGGTAAACACATGAGACCTCGCCACTTTGAAGTGAGAGATCTGGTTTTAAAAATTATCCACTATCGTGGCCCACATCCACTTGGAAAGTGGCGCCCCAAGTGGGACGGACCCTATGTTGTACGTGCAACCACCACGAAAAATTCATATTGGTTGATCGATATAGAAGGTAGGAATTTAGCAGATCCTATCAATATTCAATACTTAAAGAAGTAATATGTGTAGGATTTGGGTTAAATTCCCATTTTCGAAAACTCTTAGGGATAACTGCTTTGAAACTTCGAAAGTAAGGTTTAAAGGTGAATTGTGCGACCCTGAGTGAGAGAATTCACACTTGTGAAAGAGTGGAGTTTTCCAAAAACGTGGTTACATTTCAAAATCCTTCTTCTTACAAAGAAAGGCCTAGTTCAATATAGCAAGATACTTGCAAGTAGTACGTGTTATTTCTAAATAGGCTGATATGGAATGGATCGAGTGTGACCTTGGGATAAGTCCTCCCCTCTTCTCTTCTCCTTCTAAAAGGAAAACATGGCCAATATAAAGGGAATTCCCCATCGAAAGTCTCTTTCTAAAAGAAAGAAACCAGAATAAAAAAGAAAAGAAAAAATCGATTCTCTTGTGAAAAAGAGGGATTAAAGAAAAAATACTCCCAAAGGGAGACCCTCTATGAAAAAAAAAGAAAAAGAGGTCAAAAGCTCAAAAAGAGCAGTTTTCCACCTTCTATGCCTTAAACCACGAGACACTTCAGAAGGGACCGTGGTATCTCTTTCCCATCCCTGGCTTATCCCAAGTAAAGCATGGTTCATTTCGAGGAATCCTAAAGTAAAAATAGGATTTACTTACTTAAATTTCATTTTGTTTGAGAATTCGACGTTTCGAGTAAGACGTAGGAATCTTGAAATGTAGTTTGTTTTCTTATAAAACCTCTACTAGATTAGCGAGTGTCAAGACTCAAGCAAAGGCAAACACGAAGAGCTCGAGATCCTTAGGATTGAGGCTCAAAGCAGTGTCCCTTTTTGTAAATAGATTTTGAAAAGTCAAACATCGAACAGCATAGGGTCTGCTCACTTGGAGCAACAGGCCTTTGTAAGTCTCAAGAGTTCGACCATGTATCTGGTCTCTGGGAGGTCGCCATTCTTGGCGCCCCATCCATGTCATGCATCTGCATATCCACGCATGGACACTTGCATAAACATGATCCCGTTTAGGACCAGAAACCATTTGTATATCCCTTTGGTGTAATATCTGCTCCTACCAAGGTTTTAAAAGTGAGATTTTGCTAAAGATTGGGACGATCCCATATTTTCGTGGATAGATCTAGGGAGACATTGAAAGGGGTGTTTGTCGTCTTTGCCATTATCCAAATCAATTTGGATAATGCCAAAGAGGGGCATCTGTAAACACCCCAATATCCCACGATTTTCCCAAAACACCTGGTTTTGCAAAAGCTGCCCTAAAGGGCTATTTTGAGTCTAGAAACCCAGGAGCCTTCCAGGCAACCCTGTACATACGTTTAAACTATATATGTTTTAAAATATGTATTATATAGTTTTAAAACATTTAAAAAGGTATTTTGAAACCCCAAAAAGCAACTTGGCCTGATGAAAGCAGGACTAGAGGAGCGAAAGAGAGCCCGAAACCGGAGCACATATCGAGCCCGACACATCAACTCTCGTATCAGATTCATCCTCAGAATCTCGAACATTGAAGCCCCTGTTATAAACAAATCTATCGAAATGATCTCCGGAAGGTGAAAAGAGGAGCGGACAACAATGTTTTGCGAAGACCCAACGCAAGACGGAGTATTGATGCTGTCAGGCCCCTCACAAACCGTCCGTTTCGAACATACCATGACGGAGTCAGAAATTCAGATTTGGATCGGATCTGGACCATATATATCTAGATTCAAATAGAAACATGTATGTAGATTTGGATTTGGATCCAAAGATCCAATCCAATATCCACATCCATGACCCACATCACCTTCTCATAAATGGATGTGGGGCCCACATATATTCACGTGAAAAGCTTGGGCATGAGAGAGAATGGGGGGATAAAATATGAGTGAAAATGAGGTAGGCTTGACTTCTGTGTCATGTTTTGGGTTAATCATGTGGGTTAGCCTAATGATTGTGGATTTAAGCTTGTATGCACCTACACCTAACCTAGGGCTGCACCAATTTGCTGCAACTAGGTCCATGGGTCGAAGGCAAAGGGATGCTCCTAAACCTAACCCTAAGCTAACCCACCTTACCTAGCCATTACCCCCTAAATCCGACCTAATCCTAGCCATTTCCCCTAAACCCGACCTAATCCTAGCCTAATCACCTAACCCACTTTCTTAATCCTTTCCTAATCCTAGCCTAATCACCTAACCCACCTCCTTAATCCTCCCCTAAACCTAGCCTAACCCCCCTAACCTCATCCTAATCCTAGCGTAATCACCTAACCCACTCCACTAAACCTCACCCTAAGCCCAACCCACCTAACCAAGCCCTAAAACCACAAAACCAGCCCACCTAAATGCCTAACACACCATATTCCCAAATCACCCAACACAAATATCTGGCCCACCTAAATATCTAGCACACCATACCCCTAAACCACCACCACTAAACCAGCCCAACCAACCCCCCCAATACCAGCCCAACCGACCCCACTAAGCCTATAAAAACACCCTTTTGGGGTGGGTTTTGCATGAAAATTTTGGGCAGCTCAGCCCTTTCTCTCCTCTCTCACTTGCCCTCTCTCTCTCACCCACTTCACTCCCATCAACCTCCAACAGCACCACTCCATGCCACCTCCACCCTTCGGCCAGCACCACTCCATGCCACCTGCTGCATCCGGCCAGCACCACTCCATCACCCGCCACCTCCACCCTTCGGCCAACCTCTCCATCCCGGTTAGTACCCCATCTCAACATTATCTCTTCTCCGCTCCCCTCCATTCCTAGCCACACACCCGCCACTTTCCCCTAGCCTAGCTAACATCTCATCCAACCGGCCACCACCTGCCACCTTCCACCATTCGGCCAACATCACCCGGCTGCAGCACTTGCCCCTCCTCTCTCAGCCAGCCGTGCCTTAGCTTGCAACCTTACCTCTCCCTAAGACCTACCCCAAGCCCTAGTGGCAGCCCCTAACTAACACCCTAACATTCCCCAACTCAGTCCCCCTTTGCTGTGCCTTATACCCGTGCCTGTCCCTCGGCCAGCGCCAAGGCGCCACCCACCTTACCCCCTACTTACCTGCTGTGCCTGCCCCTCGGCCACCACCAAGGCGCCATCCGGCCAGCACCTTCCCTTGCCGCAGCCATCCAAGGAGCTCCCTCTTGCAGCCCAAGGTGACTCACTAGGCCCAAGTGCAAGCAAGTCACACCCGGACCAGCTATACGTAAGTGCCTAACTCGGTCCTTGTTATAGACTTGCTTATGATTAATTAAATTTGATACGGGATTGTAATAATGAAGCGTTGTCTCCCCCCGCTTGTAATAATGCGGTTTGGTACACCCACACACACGTGCACTTGAGCCTATTCCGCTCTTAGCTGCACACGATTTTGACACACACATGGGCCTAATCAGCCCTGAAAGATATAGCTATACCTATATGATTTAAGTTGCATGGGTTTTTATTAAGTTGTGTGTATTGTCTTTCAATTTTCACACTCACACACATTGAGCTTTCGCTCTTATTTCCAAGTCCCTAGTAAGGGCCTATTGCAATTTCGTTTTGGGGTGTTTCCATTCATGTCGTGTGTGTAGTATTTCAATTCTACACTCACACACATTGAGCTTTCGCTCTTACTCCCAAGACCTTAGTCAAGGCCTATTGCAATTATATTTGGGTTTAAATTCATGTCGTGTGCGTAGTATTTCAATTCTACACTCACACACATTGAGCTTTCGCTCTTACTCCCAAGACCTTAGTCAAGGCCATATTGCAATTATGTTTGGGTTCCATTACAAGTCGTGTGAGTTGTCTTTCAATATACACACAACACCCACGCACACGTTGGCGACCTTTGGGCCCATATATATTATAAGTATTTTCCTTCGGCTATGTCTTTTAGATTTGGGTTTTAAGGTTCAGTAGTGTGCGTAGTCTTTACATATATACACGACACACACTTGCACAATTGAGCCTTTCCGCTCTTAAGATATAGCCATATTTCCCTTTTGCAATTTCCCTTTTGCAAATTTACATTAAGTCATTTCCCTTCCGCATTGTCTTTCAAATTTGGGATTTCCCTTTGGAGTTGCGTGAGTTTGCATTGCATATACGCCATACCACAAGTTAGGACGCATATTTCATCAAAGCAAATCCCACACTCCCGCTCAAAATCGCCCAACTTAGGTCACTTGTGCACACACACACCTAGTTGGCCCGAAAAGATAAAAAGAAAGACATAGGCACGTGCAAATCCACGTGAAAAATAAAACTTGAAACCATACAAATCAGCCCAATCGAACACCTCAAACATTTTCCTTAGGTTATCATGTTTAAAATTCGATTTTCTAAGCGTACAGACTGACCATTGCGCATCGGTGCAAGAAGGTCTGCGACGAAAAGAGCTTGCTTGCTCACAGTCGCCCCGATAGAAGTCAGATTTTAAAACGTTTCTTCGCTAGCTTAAGCAAGCTAGCTGGCACGCCCTTTTGCTAAAATACGACTTAGACACACGAAAAGATTCGCTTCAGGCCTAAGAACCAGAGGCAAGGATTTTCAGTGTCTACAAATGCCTAGCATGGTTTATTTTTAATTGGTTTTTTAGTGTAAAACTGTAAACTTGATCAAGTAACTCGATAACTTTCGCTCAAAGGGCTGACTTTGAGCAGAAGTGACATTAGAAGCATTTCCTTGTTACGTGAAAGAGTATTTTGGTTCTAATATGTGAATTTAAATATATTCTGAATTCTTTAGAGGGGTTTTTAGCAATATACATACGTTGGGTGCCTTATTATTATTATTAATAACTAGGGGAATGTTTCTAGAAGTTCTCTGTTTTTTCTCTTATTCTTGTGTAGGAGTCAAAACTCTTTACAGGAAACAACCACACTTGGACGGATCCATGACCAAGTCCAGTCTTGACCAATTCTAACTTGTGAGTGAGGACTCCAAAACAGTCGCCAACTTCAGAACCCAAGTGAGAAAGCAAGGACAGAAAGAGCGTTGCAGCCACAAGGAGCCATGGCTCTCCAGGCTAACCTGTTGACTCGAGAGCGTCTTTAAGTTGAATGGCAAGAGTTCGACGCTCCCATTTACATTCTGAATGTCTCTGCCTAGGGCAGGCTTTACCAATTTAACCCAAAAGAATAAAAGCGTCTGTCATAGTAATGGGTTTTACTTTGTAGAGTTCGTGATTTCAACTGTTGGACGGCTTCTTTTATGTAGACACGGCCGGTGCGTAACTTCAACCTATAACTAAACAGGGTTTTGTGCTCACCCATATTGTAACTGGTCAAACTGTGATGGAAACTGTAAACTAAACCGGAATCATCTCAGTTTGGTTGTGGTTTATGATTTTTAGAAACCCAATTGGAGTCGTAACCCGAATTGGTGGTTTCCCACCACCTAAAATTGAAAATTTAATATAATTTTATGTGGAAAATAGAACATTGAAAGGAACCGGCAGTTCCTAGTCGGACCCATAACCGGATGGAATAAGTGGTTCTAAAAGAATAACTGAACCGGAATGGGGGAGTAAGCAACCATATTTGCCTCCACGGCTGTACTTCATAGAGTGATGACAACTTGAGGATTTAAGGAGGTTTCATCTACACAGCTTGATAAATAGACTAAAGTTTCAGTGCGTGACAAATCCACCTCTCAAGCTTGAATCGTGTTATTCCGAGTTGCTAGGGTTTATTTGTGAAGAAATATAGGAAGGTGTTACCGTAACGTTGTTCTCCATTTTGGATGCCATCAACAACTTAGGGACTGCTTGCATGGTGGAACCATTAACAAATACTTTGGGTGCCGATTTACATCCGAATCTACCAGAAAATCTGCGTTCTACGGAATACTGACTTATTATGGAGGAAAAACGAGTCACACTCTTCTTTCCTTGTGGGCGGCTATCTACCCCTCGGCCAGTTTCAAAACTATAACGTACCCAGGGGTGTTCATGGTCCGGTTTGGTTCGGTTCTAGTCTCAACCTCAAACCAAACTGTCAAATTCAGTTCTCAACTTTTAGAGAACTGAACCATACCATATTATGCCCAGAATTGAACCAAACCGAACTATCGCTTCAGGTATTTTTCTAAATACAATATATTATGCCGTGAGATTATTTGGATCTACAGTCCACATTTTATATGTATATGAAGTTATAAGTATACAAACTTTATACATATGTGTTTATATATATATATATATATATATATATATTCACATTTTATATTTTATATGTATATAAGGTTATACAACTCATATACATAAACTTATAAATATTATACATATAAGTTTTATAACCTTATATACATATAAAATATGAATATATATAGATATATAATGGTTTGGTTTAGCTCTTGTGGTTTGGCTCATCACTGGAACTGTGAACCAAACCACTCAAAATTTTTCCAATTAGAAACGAACCAAACCAAACCGCCAGATATCAACTGCCGAATCCATGAACACCCCTAAATGTACCATTACCACTCACAATGGAAACACAAGGCTCCTAGGACCAACAACAAGTAAGCATTTTCTCATAGTAGGTGGGATCAACTATATGGATTCTCTATTTCCATAGAGCTCGATCATTTGTCATGCTAACAAATAACTTGACATAAGTAGAACATTCTTTATTATTTTCTTACAATATTTTTGTGGTCTTCCTCTTCCACTTTTAATATTTGACCACCTAATTTCTCATACCCTTCTTACCAAAGTTTCCTTTTGTTGCCTTTCACATATCTTGACTATTTTAAACAATTTTCCTCACCTTATTATCTATTGGTGTCATTCTCAATTTGTTTTTGATTACCTCGTCATGAATACAATTTTTTCATATGTGAACATCTTCATTTATGTCATGGACGCCTTTTGTACATGTTTATGATTAATTGTCAAACACACATAATTATATAACGTATCATATCTAATTATTACTCTATAATATTAATCTTTCAACTTGTCATAAAGAATAATTGATGCACCTCCCCATTTTAACAAAACTTCATTAATTATATAATATCTCTATCAATTTTCTCATCACTTACGAAAATTGATTTTAGGTATCTAAAATTTTCCTTATAAGGGATGCAATATATGTTAATCATAATTTTTATATCATCTAAAGCAACCATATGATTACGTGTAATGAAGTTTTGTTAATGAAGTGATGAGGAGGTGCATCAATTATGAAGTTTATGATATGTTATATAATCATAAACATAATAACATAATAAAATATCTTGAAATGCTTTCCAATGTTGAATACATTTCATCATACATGTGACAAAAAAGAGTTGTCACATGGTATTTATTGATTTTTAAAAAGCTTATGATAAAGTGTCAAAAGATATTCAACATTGAAAATGAAAGGTATCTTATTGATGTACATCAATTTTATAAAAAACATGTATGATGGTACACAAACATGTGGGAAGGCCCTTGAAGGAATGACAAATATCTTTGAAGTTAATATTAGATTACATCAAGGATCAACTTTAAGTCTATATTTATTTAGTTTGGTTATTAATGAGTTAACAAAGCATATTCAAGATAATATATCTTAGTGTATGTTATTATATTTATTATGTTAAAAGATATTTTTTAACTTAAAAGCAAACCATTTCCAATTTGTGTACCATCATACATGTTATTATGTTATTATTGATAAGTCTATAAAAAAATGTATGATGGTACATTTAGAGAATGCATCATTTGGAAGTCAATTGTACCATGCTTGGCCTACTGCAGCTAATTAACATGATACATCTGTAGACGCGCGAAAATCCCCGCCTCTTTGCCTCTTTCGTGGCTTGGAGTGGATCTTATCGTGCGTCTAAGGCCTATGTATACAAATAGGGCGTGCCAGCTAGCTTACTTAAGCTAGCGAAGATATATTTAACACTGACTTCTAAACGTGGCGACTGTGAGCAAGTGAGCTCTTGTCGTCGCAGACCTTCTTGCACCGATGCGCAAGGGTCAGTCTGTACGCTTTTGCAAAAATCGAGTTTTGGGGAGAAAGTCTACGAAACGGTTCGAGGTGTCTTATTTCGGGTCTTTAAGATGCGATTGCATGTTTTAGATCACGTGGATTTGCACGTGCCTAAGTTTTTTCTTTTATCCCTTTTTGGGTCGCCTAGTTTGTGTGGTATGAATACTCCACTACATGAGCGAATTCGAGCGGGGGTTGCTTCGATGCAATATGCGTCCTACCTCGTGGTATGGCGTAGATGCAATGCAAACTCACGCTACTCCAAAGGGAAAACCCGAAATGTAAGGACAATACTGAAGGGAAATAACAGAAGGGAAATAACCGAAGGGAAATAACCGAAGGGAAATAACCGAAGGGAAATATGTATATATCTTATGTATATGAGCCCTTACTCGGGTCTTGCAAATAAGAGCGAAGGCTCAATGTGGGTGCGTGCTTGAATTGAAAGACTTACACACACGACAAGAAATTAAACCCAAATATAAATTGCAGTATGGCCTTGACTAAGGTCTTGGGAGTAAGAGCGAAGGCTCAATGTGTGTGAGAGTGCTTGAATTGAAGTACTACACACACGACATAAATGAAACCCAAATATAACTGCAATAAGGCCTTTACTAAGGTCTTGGGAGTAAGAGCGAAGGCTCAATGTGTGTGAAAGTGCTTGAATTGAAAGACTTACTCACACGACAAGAAATGAAACCCAAATATAAATTGCAGTATGGCCTTGACTAAGGTCTTGGGAGTAAGAGCGAAGGCTCAATGTGTGTGAGAGTGCTTGAATTGAAGTACTACACACACGACATAAATGAAACCCAAATATAACTGCAATAAGGCCTTTACTAAGGTCTTGGGAGTAAGAGCGAAGGCTCAATGTGTGTGAAAGTGCTTGAATTGAAAGACTTACTCACACGACAAGAAATGAAACCCAAATAGTATAGGTCGGCCCTTACTTGGGTCTTTCAAATAAGAGCGAAAGCTCAATGTGTGTGAGAGTGTTTGAATTGAAAGACAACGCACCCAACTTAAACAAAAACCCTTCGGAAATGAAATATATATGTACACTTATATATTAGGGGCTGATTAGGCCCGTGTGTGTTCAAAATTGTGCACGACTAAGAGAGTGCACGTGTGTGGTTGTGCCAAGCCACGTTATTACAAGCGGGGGGAGACTATGCTCCGTTATTACAACCCCGTATCAAATTGAATTTCAAGCAAGTGTATGACTAAAGACCGAGTTTAGACACTTACGAGTAGCTGGTCCGTAGAGGTCTTGCTTGAGCGTGGCCTTGGCTTTGGGCTGCAAACGGGAGCTCCGCGAAGGTATGTGATCAAGGGTGCTGGCCGGCTGCAAATGGGGCGCGGGATATACGCCTCGAAGGGGGCCGGTAGCAAGTAGGTGGCGCCTCCAAGTAGGGAGTTTAGAGTGGCTGAATAAGTGGGTCTTAGGGTCACTAGGGAAGTTAGGTACTTAGGGAAACTGGACCTAAAAGGTGAGCTAGTGGGAAGGCCAAAGAGGACACCTAGGGGGGGGGTTGGCCGAATGGGAGATGGTGGCTAAGTAGTGGCCAGCCACTTGGGTTATCCTAGGTTCGGCTAGGCTTAGGTGGTGGCGGCAAAGGGGCTGAGCTGAAGGGAAGATGGGTGGCTAAGAGTGGAGAGGTGGTAGAGAGGGGCTTTGAGGGAGTTTAGGGTACTTACCGAATGGGGAGAAGTGGCGGATGGAGTGGGAGAGTGGCGGGCAGGTGGCTGTCGGCTGGTGGAGTTGGGGGAAGATGGTGGCGTCCGGCTGGGGGGCAGTGGTGGTGGACGGAAGAGGGAAGGTGGCGGAGCAGGTGGCGGCTGGTGGAGCAGGTGGAGTGCTGGGGAGTGGTCACGGCTGGATGGAAGATGGGAGAAGGAGAGGGCCCGGCTGGATGGAAAGGTGGTTCCCACTTGGAAAACCCGCCCACAATGGGGGGGGTTTAAATAGGGGATGGGTAGGTCGGTTAGGGCTGGGCTGTGGGTAGTGGTTAGGTGGTTTAGGTAGGGTGGTATGTAGATAAGGTGGGCTGGATGGGGTTGGGCCAGATATTTTAAAACTAGGTGTTTGGATAAATCGTGGGCTAAGGGT
This sequence comes from Brasenia schreberi, assembly GCA_036023115.1. Taxonomy (NCBI): domain Eukaryota; kingdom Viridiplantae; phylum Streptophyta; class Magnoliopsida; order Nymphaeales; family Cabombaceae; genus Brasenia; species Brasenia schreberi. The sequence goes on along the minus strand of JAYKKT010000036.1, from coordinate 1,766,350 downwards.
GGTTTAGGGGTTTAGGGCTAGGTTAGGTGGTTGGGTTTTAGGGTGAGGTTTAGTGAGCTAGGTTAGGTGATTAGGCTAGGTTTAGGCTAGGATTAGGGAAATTAATCTAGGTTTAGGGAAGGATTAGGGAAGTGGGTTAGGTGATTAGGTTGGGATTAGGCCGGGATTAGGGAAGTGGGTTAGGTGATTAGGTTCAGATTAGGGGTGGATTAGGGGTTTAGGCTAGGTTTAGGCATTTTTGGCTAGGTTTAGGTGAAGGAGCTCCCTTAGCATGGCCCATAGACCTTGATCACCCCATGTTGGTGCAGCCCTAGGTTAGGTTTTAGCTAATTACAAGCTTAAACCCACTCAATTAGGCTAACCCACATGATTAACCCAAACTTGACACACAAGTCAAGCTTAATACAACACTCTTGATATTTTTCACCCCCACCCCCAATATCCCACGTGAATTTCAAGTGGGCCCCACCTCCATTTATGAGAAGGTGATGTGGGCCATGGATATGGATATTGGATTGGATCTCTGGATCCAAATCCAAATCCAAGTCCACATATGGGTTTGGATTGGAATCTGGATATATATGGTCCAGATCCAATCCAAACTGAACTCTGACTCCTTCGAGCTGGGTTCGAAACGGACGATTCGTGCGGGGCCTGACAGCATCAGTACTCCGTCTGCGTTGGGTCTTCGCCAACATGGTTGTCCGCCTCCGTTTCTGCCTTCCGGAGATGACTTCAAATGATATTTTGGTAAGAACAAGGTCTTGGACGTTCGAGATTCTGGGGTGTGAATCAGATACAAGAGTTGCTGCGCCGGGCTCGACAGGTACTCCGGTTCCGGGCTCTTCTTGGCTCTCCTGGTCCTGTCTTGATCGGGCCAAGCCACTTTGGGGTTTCAAAACATGTTTTAAAAGGGTTTTCAAAAGCTATATGTTTTTGAAAAATAAAGTTTAAAACATATATACAGGGTTGTTTGGAAGGCTCCTGGGTTTCCAAACTCAAAATGGCCCTTTGGGGGCTGCTTGTATAAAACCAGATTCGTTTAAGGAATTCGGGGGATTTCGGGGTGTTTACAGATGCCCCTCTTTGGCCTTGTCCAAATAGATTTGGATAAGGGCAAAGATGACAAACACCCCTTTTAATGTCTCCCTAGATCTAGCCACGAAGAATATGGGATCGTCCCATTTTAACAAAATCTCAATTTTACATACTCTGGTAGGAGGAGATATTACGCCAAAGGGTTATACTATGGAATCTGGTCCTAAAATGGGGTCATGTTCATGCCAGTATCATGCGTGGAATGCAGATGACATGGGTGTGGTGCCAAGAGTGGCGACCTCCCAGAGACCAGGTGTGGTCGAACTCTTAGAGACTTACAAGGTCTATTGCTCCAAGTGAGCACATCCTATGCTGTTCGATGTTTGGTTTTCAAAACCTATTTACAAAAGTTATTTACAAAAAGGGACAACTGTCTTGAGCCTCGATCCTAAGGATCTCGAGCTCTTCGTGCTTGCCCTTGTTTGAGTCTTAACACTCGCTTATCTAGCGGAGGTTTTATAAGAAACAAGCTTCATTTCAAATTCCTACGTCTTACTCGAAAGGTCGAATTCTCAAACAAGATGAAATTCAAGTAAGTAAATCCTATTTTTACTTTAGGATTCCTCGAAATGAACCATGCTTTAGCTTGGGATAAGCCAGGGATGGGAAAGAGATACCACGGTCCCTTCTGAAGCGTCCCGTGGTTTAAGGCATAGAAGGCGGAAAACTGCTCTTTTTGAGCTTTTTGGCCTCTTTTCCTTTTTTATAGAGGGTCTCCCTTTGGGAGTATTTTTTCTTTAATCCCTCTTTTTCATAAGAGAATCGATTTTTCTTTTTCAAGTCTGGTTTCTTTCTTTTGGAAAGAGACTCTAAATGGGAAATTCCTTTTTGATTTGGGCCTTTGTTTTCCTTTTGGAAGGAGAAGAGAAGAGGGGAGGACTTATCCCAAGCATACACTCGATCCATTCCAGATCAGCCTATTTAGAAATAGCACGTACTACTTGCAAGTATCTTGCTATGTTGAACTAGGCCTTTCTTTGTAAGAAGAAGGATTTTGAAATGTAACCACGATTTTGAAAACTCCACTCTTTCACAAGTGTGAATTCTCTCACTTAGGGTCACACGAGTTGCTTTTGCACCTTATTCACACGTCTCAGGGCAGCTATCCCTATAAAATTTTCGAAAACTGGAATTTAATCCAGATCCTACACATGATACTTCTTTAAGTATTGAATATTGATAGGATCTGCTAAATTCCTACCTTCTACATCGATCAACCAATATGAATTATTCGTAGTGGTTGCTCGTACAACATAGGGTCCATCCCAGTTGGGGCGCCACTTGCCTAGGGGGTGTGGGCCACGATGGTGGATGGTTTTCAAAACCAGATCTCCCACTTCAAAGTGGCGAGGTCTTATGTGTTTGCTATAATGTCGGGCTATCCTTTGCCGGTATGCACGAGCATGATCCATGGCAAGGAGTCGCCTCTCATCTAGCAAATCTAGTTCGGCCATCCTAGCATGCTGAAGCGTCTCTAGGGGGAGGTCGAGTGCAATGGATGTATGAAATGAATGCAGTTGGGTATGAATGGGAAGAATGGCGTTTGTGCCATAGACCAATTCGAATGGTGTGGCATTCGTGGGAGCCCGGATGGAAGTCCTATAAGCCCATAAGGCTTCATCCATCTTCTCATGCCACCTCCTACCCTTCTCTAAGGTTTTCTCAATGATACCAATGAGAGTCTTGTTTGTGGCTTCGGCTTGGCCGTTGCCTTGAGGGTAGTAGGGCGAGGAGAAGTGGTGAGTTATGCCATACGTGTTGCACAACTTAACCATCCGCTCGTTCTTGAATGGGGTACCATTATCAGACACAAGGTCTCGTGGAACCCCAAATCGAGCCAAGATATTCCTCCGGATGAAAGCCACCACATGTTGCCCCATTACATTCGTTAGGGAAATGGCTTCCACCCACTTGGAGAAATACTCCGTGGCTGCTAAAATAAAACGATGCCCATTCGAGGCCTTTGGAAATATGGGGCCTACAATGTCAAACGCCCACATGGTAAATGGCCAGGGGCTGACCACGGAATGCAATGCAGATGAAGGGATATGAATGGCGTGCCCATGCACTTGACATGGATGACACTTTCTAACATGATCGTGACAATCCTTTTTCAGGGTGGACCAAAAATAACCCCCTCTAAGTATTTTCATCGCCATCATGTTGGCATTAACATGACCTCCACATTCTCCGTCGTGGAACTCGTGCATCACTATCCTAGCCTCCTTTAGGTCGATACACCTAAGCAGAATGCCGGTAAAACTCTTTTTGTATAAGACCCCACCCAGAATGGTGTATCGGGTCGAAATCTTACGAATGAATGCCCTATCTTTGGATGTGGCATCCTCGGTGAATCCCCCATTTTCTAAAAATTGTTTTATGTCATAGAACCAGGGTTTTTCAATAGACTCTGGGTTGTTTTGGCAAATATCCAAGTCGTGTGTGGATGGCTGGGGCGCATGCCATATTTCCAAAGATCTGGTCCCTGAAATGGGATCGACCTTCAGGGCTGAACCCAAGGAAGAGAGGGCATCGGCGATGCCATTGTCCTCTCTTCCCACGTGTGTGAGCTTACACGACTGGAAGGATTGGACCAATCGAGTGGCCAACTCGTGATATGGAAGTAGTTTCTCATTACGTACTTGCCAAATTTTTAAAACCTGGTTTATGACGAGGAGCGAATCTCCAAAGACCTCGATGCATGATGCCCCTAGAGTTTTCGAAATCCTTAAGCCTTGTATGAGTGCTTCATACTCAGCTACGTTGTTGGAACATTCGAAATCTAAGCGGACTGCTATGGGAATCTCGCCCTTTTCAGGGGAGATTAGGATGATCCCGGCACCAGCCCCTCGTTGGTTTCGTGCCCCGTCGAAGTGCATCTTCCACACTTGGTTTTCGAAAGAATTTGCCAAAATGTGGTTTTGAAAATGGTTTTGCAATATGCCTTCATCAGGCATTTCGACAAGAGTGGGATATGCGTCCTCCAAGGGGAAGTCAGCCACGTAATCTGCTAGGGCTTGCCCCTTAACGGAGATCTGGTGATGGTATTTCAGATCATACTCCATTAGAAGGAGTTGCCATTTGCCCAATCTACCTGTGAGAATGGGTTTTTCGAACAAGTGCTTGATTGGATCAAGCTTGGACACTATCCAGATCTCATGATCTAGGAAGTAGTGTCTGAATTTCTGGCAGGCCCAGACTAGGGCCAAGCACGTCTTCTCCATGGCTTGATAATTTCGTTCATAAGCCAAGAGAGTTTTCGAAATATAGTAGATGGCATACTCCTTATGGGTGTCATCCTCGTATTGAGCCAACAGGGCTCCTAAAGCGTTTACATGCACGGAGATGTATAATAAAAGCGGTTTTCCTTGTTTTGGAGGATTCAAAACGGGGGATTAACCAAGTATGCCTTTAGTCTCTCGAAGGACTTTTGGCATTCGTCATCCCATAAGAATTTCGTACCCTTCCTCAACAGTTTGTTGAAGGGTTCGCATCTAGTTGCCAGATTTGATATGAATCGGCGCACAGATTGTAATCGACCCTGAAGGCTACGGACTTGGGTGAGATTGGAGGGTGGAGCCATGTCTATGATGGCTCGACACTTAGAGGGGTCGACTTCTATTCCCCTTTGGCTCACCATAAAGCCTAGAAGCTTCCCTGATTCTACCCCGAACACACATTTTTGAGGGTTTAGCTTTACTTTGTAAAGCCTAAGCCTTTCGAAAATCTTTTGTAAACATTTGATATGGGTGCATCGGGTTTTGGATTTCGCCAAGAGATCATCTACATACACTTCTACAAGCTCGTGAATTTGATCATGGAAGATCGTGTTCATGGCTCGTTGGTATGTTGCGCCGGCATTTTTCAAACCAAAGGGCATGACTGTATAGCAGTACGTGCCCCATGGGGTTGTGAAGGCGGTCTTACCCTGATCTCGTGGACTTAGTTTGATTTGATTATAGCCTGAATAACCATCCATGAATGAAAACATTTCATGATTTGCAGTACTATCGACTATCAAATCTATGTTTGGTAAAGGATAATTATCCTTTGGAGTGGCTTTATTCAGGTTTCTGAAATCGATGCATATTCGAATTTTCCCATTGGTTTTTCGAACTACAACGATATTTGACAACCAATCAGAATACGCAATGGGTTTTATAAATCCGACTTTTAGCAGATCTTCTAAACCCTCTTTGACTTGCGTGTGTACATTCGGGTGTATTTTCCTAAGCTTCTGCTTTACTGGTTTTACACCTACATCTAAGGGAAGACGATGCTCGACTATGCTGGGATCTATGCCCGGCATGTCTTCATACGTCCATGCAAACACATCTAAATAGGTTCGTAGAAATGCAATGAATGCTAACTTTTCAGTTTCATGCAAGCATGCGCCTATTTTTTGATGGTTTTGGGATTGGAATCATCCCCTAGGTTCACCTCTACGAAATCTCCTCCTACTGATTGGGAAGGTCTTTCAAAATCGAGAATTCTATGAAATTCTGGGAGCTCAGAAGTGGGATCTTCCTCAAGGGGATCCACTTCTGGGCTTTGATCATTCTCGTGGGCTATAGACCCGAGGGAACTTGATGCGTGATTTTCAAAATAACCTGGTTTTGTACTTGGATTTTCAAGTGATTTCGAAATTTTTGGTCTGGCTATGCAGACGACGTTTCTTTCGAAATCCTTTTCTTTCGCCAAAGTCCTACCAGGAGCGGCTATGTACAAAATCTTTTTGGTATTTTCCAAATTTTCGATTTTTTTGGGTTTTTGTAAAATAAGAACTTTGGGAACTATACAAAGCACACTTTTTTCGAGTTTTTGTTTTTCCATTGTTTTTGGTTTTTCTTGTTTTTCGATTTTTTTTTATTTTAAGTTTTCAAATGTTTTTGGTATTTTTAGAAAAAGGGATCTTCCGTCATACCTACAAAGGGAAAACACTATGGGTTAGACTCAGAACAGGAGGTCTAAACCATAGGTCTCTTCTAAGACAGGCTCCGGGGCACCCTTGACCCAGGTGGTCACAGGGGGTGGCTCCGGCGGTATTCGGGGAGTATAGCCGATCCCATATCGGCTTGGGTTGGCCCTAGGCAGGATGGGCTCTAGGAGACCCTGGTTTTGTGCCCCTAGACTTTTGTAGGGCGTGTAGCCCATGTTTAATAACATGTTCCACGACCTTTTGTTTTTTGAAAAGATGGGATACAAGTCGTGGTCCTGGAACATGCTATCGTCCATATTAGGCTCGTATGGCCTTTTGTCCAGGGGTTTTGGAAATAGGGAACGTTTGGGTTTTCCTAGGAGGATTAGAGTCGGGAGGGGGCCTGCTTTGGGCGGCCCCTTCACACATACAACCTTCCTAGGGTTGTTCAACACGAGCCGAGGTGGCTCAACCATAATTTGCCCCAGGTTAGCCTCATGGGCCTGGGAGCTCGATAAACAAGGGGAGTTTATGATCCCCTGAAGCTGTGGGTGACTCTCACCTAGGATCACTACGACCTGGTCCCTAAAAGGGATCTTGACACACCTGTGGAAGGTGGATGGCACAGCGCACAAACTGTGTATCCAGGGTCTTCCCAGCAACAGGTTATAATGGGGGTGAATGTCCAAGACATGGAACACCCCCGTGTGTTCGATCCCTCCCGTTTCCATTGGGAGTTCGATGGATCCTAAAGGCCTAGACGCATTCCCATCGTATCCAGTGATAACGATGGGGCTTGGGTTCACTGAAGTCAAGGTGACTCCGATTTTGTACGCCACGTGAAGTGGAAGGATGTTGAGCCCTCCTCCACCATCGACTAGGCACCTGTCCAGAGAGTGGTTGTTTAGAACCACCTCGATATGCAGGGCCTGGTTATGGGTTTCGTAGGGTCTATCTACATCATCTTCCGAAAAGGTGATGGGCGATTTGCTCCTAATAAAGCCACTTGGGCAGACAAGGATTCCGGACTTATGTTCGAATCAACCTTGGCCCTTTCTAGAATTTTCTCTAAGACAAGTCTATGCCTAGGCGAGGTTTTGATAAGCTCTAGGATAGACATGTGAATAGGAATCTTTGAAAGGTGGTTTTCGAAATCATAAGGATTTAGGATGATTTTGTCCTTATCTGCTTTTGGCAGACCACTAGGGATACATGCTTTTGAGGGGCCAGGCACACTGACCACCTTTTGAGCACCTTGAAGGTGCGGGGTTGGTAGATCCTCCTGGATCTAGTGACTTCCCCCACGACCAGCCTAGGGTTCGCGCTAAACTTGGCTCTAAGGATGAGCTGAGGAGAACCTTGGATTTTCAAAACTGGTCTTGTCGGGGTTTCCACTTTTGGTGGTCCCCGAATGACGACTTGGGCGGGCCTCTTGTATAATACAAGGAGGGGCGCACAAGCAGGTCGACCAGGTTCGGGCTTTCGTGCTAGTTCCTTGGAAATGGTGAGGGTACATACCTCCTTTCCTTTCCCACTGCCACTGGCGTGTTTGGGAAAGGGTTCCTTGAAGATAGCTTGAGGTGGCTCAGGTTCCGCAGTGACCTGGAGCCGGCCCTCCGCTATCAAGTTCTCAATTTTATTTAGAAGAGAGAAGCACCGTTTGGTATCATGGCCTTTGAGCCGATGATACTTGCAAAATCGGTTTAAATACCCCCCTTTGGACGTGACTCCTTCGGGGATTTCAGGGAGTTCGATCATGCCCTGGGCAAGTAAGAGGTCTAGGACCTCCGACACAGGTTGCCCCAGCGGAGTGTACTCCCGTTTTTCAATTGGTTTTGAAAAATTGCGTTCTCTCTTATTTTCTATTTTTTCAAAATTTTTAGAAGTGCCCGCCATGCCTGGATCCACCCGGACATTGGCGATTTTATGGGGCTTTGCCCCTTTGTCCGTTGTGGGCAGCCCATATGCGATGGGCTTTTCCACACGTGTTTTGGGAACGGCACTTCCTTTCCATAAGTGGTCATATGTCCCTTTTCGTAAGTTGGTTTCGAAAAGGGAGGCCTTTTTGATCAACTTATGGAAAGTTGAAATCTCATGGAGCGAGAGAAGGGTTTTTAACTCGCTTTTGAAATTATCCAGGATGAGCATCACTGCGCATCCTTCGGATATAGGCTCTCGCACTTGGCCCAAAAGAGACCTCCATCTTATAATGAAGGCATGCACGTCTTCGTTCATGCCTTGCTTTGTATCCCTTAAGGTATTTAGGGTTGGCGTGACTTCCACGTTGTGTGCAAATCTTTGCATGAAGCAGTTCGCTAACTCTTCAAAAGTAGCGAACTGGCTTAAGTCGTAGGAAGCCAGCCATTTGGCAGCTGTGCCTTTAAGGGATAGGGGGAACCAATACACCCATTTCATCGAGTCCTTTTTCTTCTTATGGGCTCGACGTGAGAAAAGCTGCAAGTGAGACCTAGGGTCTCCCATGCCATCATACCGATGGAAGTTCGGTATTTCATCGTCACTGTCTGTTTCGTAATCCATAGGAAGGAAATCAGACAGGGCGTAGCTTCTTTTCTCTTTATTTTGCCCTTTCAGCAGTTGCTGTAGGGCTTTACGATCCTTTTGTGTGAAGGACTCGTGGTATTGGTTGCCTTCCATTACGGAGGCCTCTTTTGCTTGCGAGGTTTTTCCATTTTCTTTTTAGGCCTTTGTTCACCGTTTGATGAACATGAATCGCCTACTTCAGCCTCTTGGCTGAGAGCATCGATTTTGGCCTCAAATTCCCTTCTCAAGTCCTCGATTTCATCTAGTTTTATTTTGTTTTTGAAAATCCTCCTAGAGTGAGAACTTGATGCGCATGAGCCTTGGCTCGACACTTCACTTGGATTGGATTTTGACATGCTTTTCAAGCTTTTTCAAAATTTCCTAAGTAAAAGCAAAGAAAACAAGTTAAAACGACACCTTTATAAAATTTTCGCAAGACTTCTACAAGTAAACTCGACTTTTTGAAAAGGCTCACGTCCCACCAGGCGTGCCAATCTCTGTAGACGCGCGAAAATCCCCGCCTCTTTGCCTCTTTCGTGGCTTGGAGTGGATCTTATCGTGCGTCTAAGGCCTATGTATACAAATAGGGCGTGCCAGCTAGCTTACTTAAGCTAGCGAAGATATATTTAACACTGACTTCTAAACGTGGCGACTGTGAGCAAGTGAGCTCTTGTCGTCGCAGACCTTCTTGCACCGATGCGCAAGGGTCAGTCTGTACGCTTTTGCAAAAATCGAGTTTTGGGGAGAAAGTCTACGAAACGGTTCGAGGTGTCTTATTTCGGGTCTTTAAGATGCGATTGCATGTTTTAGATCACGTGGATTTGCACGTGCCTAAGTTTTTTCTTTTATCCCTTTTTGGGTCGCCTAGTTTGTGTGGTATGAACACTCCACTACATGAGCGAATTCGAGCGGGGGTTGCTTCGATGCAATATGCGTCCTACCTCGTGGTATGGCGTAGATGCAATGCAAACTCACGCTACTCCAAAGGGAAAACCCGAAATGTAAGGACAATACTGAAGGGAAATAACAGAAGGGAAATAACCGAAGGGAAATAACCGAAGGGAAATAACCGAAGGGAAATATGTATATATCTTATGTATATGAGCCCTTACTCGGGTCTTGCAAATAAGAGCGAAGGCTCAATGTGGGTGCGTGCTTGAATTGAAAGACTTACACACACGACAAGAAATTAAACCCAAATATAAATTGCAGTATGGCCTTGACTAAGGTCTTGGGAGTAAGAGCGAAGGCTCAATGTGTGTGAGAGTGCTTGAATTGAAGTACTACACACACGACATAAATGAAACCCAAATATAACTGCAATAAGGCCTTTACTAAGGTCTTGGGAGTAAGAGCGAAGGCTCAATGTGTGTGAAAGTGCTTGAATTGAAAGACTTACTCACACGACAAGAAATGAAACCCAAATATAAATTGCAGTATGGCCTTGACTAAGGTCTTGGGAGTAAGAGCGAAGGCTCAATGTGTGTGAGAGTGCTTGAATTGAAGTACTACACACACGACATAAATGAAACCCAAATATAACTGCAATAAGGCCTTTACTAAGGTCTTGGGAGTAAGAGCGAAGGCTCAATGTGTGTGAAAGTGCTTGAATTGAAAGACTTACTCACACGACAAGAAATGAAACCCAAATAGTATAGGTCGGCCCTTACTTGGGTCTTTCAAATAAGAGCGAAAGCTCAATGTGTGTGAGAGTGTTTGAATTGAAAGACAACGCACCCAACTTAAACAAAAACCCTTCGGAAATGAAATATATATGTGCACTTATATATTAGGGGCTGATTAGGCCCGTGTGTGTTCAAAATTGTGCACGACTAAGAGAGTGCACGTGTGTGGTTGTGCCAAGCCACGTTATTACAAGCGGGGGGAGACTATGCTCCGTTATTACAACCCCGTATCAAATTGAATTTCAAGCAAGTGTATGACTAAAGACCGAGTTTAGACACTTACGAGTAGCTGGTCCGTAGAGGTCTTGCTTGAGCGTGGCCTTGGCTTTGGGCTGCAAACGGGAGCTCCGCGAAGGTATGTGATCAAGGGTGCTGGCCGGCTGCAAATGGGGCGCGGGATATACGCCTCGAAGGGGGCCGGTAGCAAGTAGGTGGCGCCTCCAAGTAGGGAGTTTAGAGTGGCTGAATAAGTGGGTCTTAGGGTCACTAGGGAAGTTAGGTACTTAGGGAAACTGGACCTAAAAGGTGAGCTAGTGGGAAGGCCAAAGAGGACACCTAGGGGGGGGGTTGGCCGAATGGGAGATGGTGGCTAAGTAGTGGCCAGCCACTTGGGTTATCCTAGGTTCGGCTAGGCTTAGGTGGTGGCGGCAAAGGGGCTGAGCTGAAGGGAAGATGGGTGGCTAAGAGTGGAGAGGTGGTAGAGAGGGGCTTTGAGGGAGTTTAGGGTACTTACCGAATGGGGAGAAGTGGCGGATGGAGTGGGAGAGTGGCGGGCAGGTGGCTGTCGGCTGGTGGAGTTGGGGGAAGATGGTGGCGTCCGGCTGGGGGGCAGTGGTGGTGGACGGAAGAGGGAAGGTGGCGGAGCAGGTGGCGGCTGGTGGAGCAGGTGGAGCTGCTGGGGAGTGGTCACGGCTGGATGGAAGATGGGAGAAGGAGAGGGCCCGGCTGGATGGAAAGGTGGTTCCCACTTGGAAAACCCGCCCACAATGGGGGGGGTTTAAATAGGGGATGGGTAGGTCGGTTAGGGCTGGGCTGTGGGTAGTGGTTAGGTGGTTTAGGTAGGGTGGTATGTAGATAAGGTGGGCTGGATGGGGTTGGGCCAGATATTTTAAAACTAGGTGTTTGGATAAATCGTGGGCTAAGGGTGGTTTAGGGGTTTAGGGCTAGGTTAGGTGGTTGGGTTTTAGGGTGAGGTTTAGTGAGCTAGGTTAGGTGATTAGGCTAGGTTTAGGCTAGGATTAGGGAAATTAATCTAGGTTTAGGGAAGGATTAGGGAAGTGGGTTAGGTGATTAGGTTGGGATTAGGCCGGGATTAGGGAAGTGGGTTAGGTGATTAGGTTCAGATTAGGGGTGGATTAGGGGTTTAGGCTAGGTTTAGGCATTTTTGGCTAGGTTTAGGTGAAGGAGCTCCCTTAGCATGGCCCATAGACCTTGATCACCCCATGTTGGTGCAGCCCTAGGTTAGGTTTTAGCTAATTACAAGCTTAAACCCACTCAATTAGGCTAACCCACATGATTAACCCAAACTTGACACACAAGTCAAGCTTAATACAACACTCTTGATATTTTTCACCCCCACCCCCAATATCCCACGTGAATTTCAAGTGGGCCCCACCTCCATTTATGAGAAGGTGATGTGGGCCATGGATATGGATATTGGATTGGATCTCTGGATCCAAATCCAAATCCAAGTCCACATATGGGTTTGGATTGGAATCTGGATATATATGGTCCAGATCCAATCCAAACTGAACTCTGACTCCTTCGAGCTGGGTTCGAAACGGACGATTCGTGCGGGGCCTGACAGCATCAGTACTCCGTCTGCGTTGGGTCTTCGCCAACATGGTTGTCCGCCTCCGTTTCTGCCTTTCGGAGATGACTTCAAATGATATTTTGGTAAGAACAGGGTCTTGGACGTTCGAGATCCTGGGGTGTGAATCAGATACAAGAGTTGCTGCACCGGGCTCGACAGGTGCTCCGGTTCCGGGCTCTTCTTGGCTCTCCTGGTCCTGTCTTGATCGGGCCAAGCCACTTTGGGGTTTCAAAACATGTTTTAAAAGGGTTTTCAAAAGCTATATGTTTTTGAAAAATAAAGTTTAAAACATATATACAGGGTTGTTTGGAAGGCTCCTGGGTTTCCAAACTCAAAATGGCCCTTTGGGGGCTGCTTGTATAAAACCAGATTCGTTTAAGGAATTCGGGGGATTTCGGGGTGTTTACAACATCATTCTACATTTAGGTAAATGAATCATTATATTTATATTAGTAGCATTTCTAACTTTATTTTTCTTTAATCCCACATACTAACTTTTCTCTGCAGAATTTCTCATATCAATGCCTTATTATGATATGTGAGATACTTGCAATAGCTTTAGTATATTCAGAGCATGTGTTATGATCATTATCGGGTAACGACGATACTTAACCTAATAGAGATATATGAACAATTCTATGAATGAATCTTCTGCTTAATATTTGATGGCGATGATGTTGAGGATATGTTTGCATTGAAAACCAAATTCACAAACATATTTTTTGTATAAGTAACATAATGAATCACATATTTGTTCATGCCGCTCTCCTCATACGGATCCAACGACACTATTTAACGTAGGAGAGCAAAGCACAAAATTTTCTCTACTTCAATTCCATTATCTTCATTGCATCTTGGTAACTACTCTCATTTAATGAGTTAACTATATTTTTCCAAATAATACTAAACTTAATCACCATCTCTTTATTGCTTGTCAACTTTATAATATATGCCTCAATGTTTTTTTGCTATATATCATCTACACAAGAAGTGTTTCATATTTGGAAAAATTATTTAAATGTCATTAATCAAAGCCAGATTAAGATCACTATAGATAACACATAGCATTTTGTTTGGAGTACATAACTCTCTCATACACCTTAACATCAAACATAATTCTTTTTCTTTTTCGCACTCATAAAAGCAAAGGCTACAAAAAAGTTCTTAGAGGTTGATGTGAACCCGACAACCTCAAGAAAGGATATTTTATACTTGCAAAATACAAGAAAAATATATAACCATTAGACACTAATAAAGGATAAATATTACTACACAAAAGTAAGACACTTACATGTTTGTCTTATATGTGTGATCAAATTCTAATACTCATGGAAATGTATGAAGTGGGTAGATGAAATGATGATGTGCAAATACAATATCACTAACATTATTCGTATCAAAGATTTTATGATGCCACGTAAGATAATGGTTAGTCTGTAGTTTGTATAGTAGTTGTTGTACAACACTTCGAGAACTCTTATCTTTCTTCTTGGTTTTCATCTTTACATTTCTCTAAACACCCAAAAATTTAAAATATTTTCAAAACTACCAATTTTGAAAATCAATTTAAAGCCTTTATGAACCTCTAATTCAAAAACCCCAACTTTTAAAGTTCAAGTCTTTTTGGGAATATTTCAAAATAAAGGTTTTAAATTCAAGTTAAAAAGCCCATAGATTTCAAAGCAAATCAGACAAACATGTGAGACCCAATCTGAATCTAGATCGAGACCAATTCCAAAAGCGAAGGATGGACTGAGTCAGAGGCCTATCCTCCACAGATAGAATAAAGTAACAAAGCATATCAAGTTAGAGGCTTATCCAGTTATAAAGCTTATCAAAATTGGATAAGAAGATCAAGACTATAGGTGGATAAGATGAAGATTATAGAATAGATTGGCTTCACAAGACGGTTCAATGCAAATCCGAGGGTCAATTAACTTTTAAATCATGGGATAGTTCGTCTCAAATCAAAGACCATGACCAGCTTTACAAAAATCAGACTTGGAAGTGCTGACTTTGAAGACTTATTCCAGCTACAACATATCAATTTAAATCAAGTTAAATGAAGACAAGAAGCAAAGCTACATCTAGTTGACCATAACGGTGCACCCGACTGGGCCTATACAAGCCCAACAAGGACTCAAAACCAACTCATAAGGGGACCACGTGATTGGATCTTGGACTGGACATGGGGCATGCCAAATCCAACCCAAGGAAACCCCTAGAAGCCAACCCTTTGGCCTATAAAAAGGGCCAAGGGGAGGATGGGTTTCACTATCTTGGAGTGTTATCATCTTGTGTCTTCTATCTTTCATCTTGGGGATTGGTGAGAGAAGGGCTGGTCTTGGGCTTAGCAAGGAGGTACTGCACAAGTTAGGTCATGGGCTGCAAAGGGATGAAGCAAGAGGGGAGAGTGGGGTAGATCTAGGCCATTGAGTGCAAGTGAGATTGAGAGATTAAATTAAGGAAGAAGGAGGCCGAATTCCCCTTGGGAGTTTAAATTCGTGGGAAAGCTGTAAGTATTTCCTATACTTTTATTCTAATCCTTCTTTTCCTCTAATTCAATTTGAAAGGGGTTGTATGAATGGAGCCTTGTCTCTCCCCATATTGTAATAATGATTAGATTTGTTCAATTTTCATTCTCACGTATGCACTCCATGTGTTTGTTTATGCGATTCTTCCCTAATATATTCTATAGAACACTCTATACTCTCTACCCCCTCTATGCTTAAGCTTATAAACATATTTTTCTTCATTTCATTTCAGCAATTTCAATTCGTGATGTTGTGTTGTTGTAATTTCAATTCGTGTGAGTTTGCATCATGTATGTTTCTAAAAATCTGAAATTGGATTTTATCATTTCTGCATATATTGATTGTTTTATTTTTAATTCTCGAACCTCTACTCCAATTGATCCGAAATTTTACACATATTCTACACACATGCCCACTTTCAATAAAATTTTCAAGAATTTTAGGGCCGCGAAATCACGTAATTAAAATTGTGCAAAAATTGAATAATTTTTGTCAACTGTTTGTCCAACTTGTTTTTCTGTAATGGAGCCTAGGTTTTCATCCCTAGGCTCTGTTTGTAGACCTCCAAAATTGATTAATTTTGATTCATTGGAAAGCTGACATCCATAGATTTATATTAAGATCAAATTCACTAAATGTGGAACTTGGAGTACTGAGATACAAGCTTATCTTTGAGTCTATATTTCTATGACAAAACAGTTTCGGATGTCTGAGTAGAGGAAATTCCCAGATTTAATTTTGTATCAATACTACTTCGAATCATGATCTGTAAAGTGCTACAAACCCTCTACATCTCAGGCTCAGTTTTATTAAATTTTGATGATTTTAGGAGGTCTCTAAGGCACTAAAAATGATTCAGAAAACAAGGCTAGAAAACAGAATATTTTGTTTTCCAGCACTTATTCATTTTTGAGCTTGAACCAAGTACATTTCATATCTTCTTTGAAAAACACCTCATCATCACGTGAATTGGAGTTTCTTACATTTAGAATTGAAGTTTCTAAACGCTTAGGCTGACCCTTGAGCGTCGGTTCAAGAAGGCCTAATACAAAAAGAGCTCGCTTAGCCTAATCGCCAATTGAAGTCGGATTTGATTCATATTACTTTGCTAGTTTTGCATACTTGCTGGCACACTCGCATAAGAGTATATTAGAAATCATTATTTCAAGTCTCTATGTAGGCTTGGAGTGAAAATTTCATGTCTACAGAATTGGCACGCCCGGTGGGACTCGAGTCTTGTGAAACTTCAAACTTAGGTGATCTCCAATTCCAAGCTTTCAAAATCGTGGTGTTCATAGCTCCTTTTTGCACAAATTGATTTCAAAAATAATGTCAAGCATAGATGATTCATTTGAAAACAAGCTGAGGAAATCCTCATCGCATGTCTCAAAACGGTTTTCCAAATCCTCTAAAACCCGAGATGAAGAGCTTGCTTTCCTAAGGAAAATAATGAGGGAAATAGAGAAGAAGATCGATGCCCTAAGCCAAAAGGCCAAGGTATATCGATCCCATGAAAATTTATTTCGAGTACATAGAGAGAAAAAGCATACCCGAAAAACCAAATTGAGCATAGAATCTGATGAAGGAAATGAGGCTAAAAATATAGCAAGTGTTGAGATTGAATCATCTAACCTTACCCATCCCCCAAGTATCTCCTTTTTCATTGAAAAACAAAAAGAAGTTTTTTATGTTTCAAAAGACCAAAAAAAATTGGAAAATCTTCAAAAATAAAAAAAACTTGAAAATAAAAAATTTGAAATTCCAAAAATTGAAAATGAAGTCCATATTTTTAAGCACACAAATAGAGTGGGGCATGAGATTCACATCACTCCACATGTTTCACAAATATTTGCTCCGATGGGTTCAAATCCCTTGAGCATCTCCCCATATATTTCACAAGTTTCATAAGAGGATGAGTGTTGCACACACATAGGCTTAGATGATAAAATCCAAGACCTCAAAAAGCAACGGAAGCTCAAAGCCATGCATGAGCTAGAGCCACCTCGGGATGCTTGCTCTCACCATGAAAAGGTAGACAAGCTTGAAAAAGGTATGTCTGAATCTCATTCCCCCATAAACTCCCTACTCGATCCTTCCCTTCTTAGTGTAGGATTGACAATTCATTCATACACATTGGATGCATCGAATCATACTCATGTACCCACAAACCTACTTAAAGATTCCCATAATGTGGATTTTCAAAGTGAGCTGAATATCCCGCACCAAGAAAAGGAATTTCAAAAAGAAAAACAAAATAAAGTTCAAAATATGGTAGACATGGTTACTCCTAAGTTATGCATCGACATCCTAGGTACACCAAACCCTACCATGCATGAACAAGTCTCCTTGAGCCTAGGTTTGTATCATGAACCCAAACTTATGGCCATAAACCTTCATAAATCCACTAAGGGACCGACCATGGTTTCCCTTAGAATTCCTACCTTTCTAAAGTGCAAGGGATCAAGCATGTTTTTCCTTTGCACTCAAATAAACACAAGTCGTACACCCTTAGGGGCACAATGGGTTGCACCTAGGATCAATCCCAAGTTCAAGCCATCCAAACCTAGGGTCACGTGGAAGCCCAAGTCTTCCACCATCCATACCTCCCAACTCCTATCCAAAATAAGTCATGTATATATCCATGATATTGATGACACTCTATTCCAATGTCATCAACTTTATAAAAATTTTGCAAAACTCAAAAAGTCTTGGAACATGATGTTGAACATGGGATATACACCTTACCGAGGTCTAGGAGCCCATAGTCAAGGTAGGTTAGAACCCATCCTACCTACACCTAACCTGAGTCAATATGGATTGGGCTATATCCCATCCATACCCCCTCAACCACCACCTAAGACTACTTGGGTCAAGGGTGCCCTAGAACCTACTAACACCGAAACCTATGGCTTAGATCCCTCTTTAGACAAAAATAAAAAAATTTATATATTCTCGAAAACCAAAAAAGTTTTTGGAAAACTTTCAAAATCCAAAAACATTTGAAAAATCTGAAAATTCAAAAAAGAAAATTGTTTATATTCATTCTCCTATTCTTTATTTGGAAAAATCCTCAAAAAGAAAGTCTTCTATATTGATCCTTTTAGTTTGTGTTTTGAAAAAGATAAAAAAATTGAAAATTTCAAAAATATAAAAAACATTGGCTATGTACAAAGCCAATTTCGAAGTTCTTCCAAAGATTGTATATATTTCCAAACCAAAATCGGCTAAGTCCATCATGCACAACCCTCTCTCTCACCTAGCACTTCCTTAGAAATTAAAGTACTTGAGAATGAGCAAAGAAAGGAGGAACGAGCCTCTGAGCTTCCCGAATTTCATAAAATCCTTGACTTGGAAAAACCTTTAAACTCCATAGGTGGGGATTTTTGAGGGAGTGAGTCTAACCTAAAGTGTGTAAAAATAGGTGCATGTTTGCATGAGCATGAAAGAGCACTATTCATTACATTTTTGAAATCTTATGTTGATGTAATTGCATGGACCTATGAAGACATGCCTGGTTTAGACCCTAGAATTGTAAAATATCATCTACCCTTAGAACCCAATGTGAAACCCGTTAAGCAAAAGCTTATGAAAGGGTTCGTGGTAAGCCAAAGGGGCATTGAAGTCGACCCTCTAAGTGTCGAGCCATCGTAGACATGCCTCCACCCTCCAACTTGAGTCAAATCCGAAGCCTCCAAGGTCGACTCTAAGCAATTAGGAGATTTATCTCCAATCTAGCAACACGATGCGAACCTTTCAATAGGCTTTTAAGAAAAGGGGTTAAATTTGAATGGAATGCTTATTGTCAACAAGTTTTTGAAAGATTGATGGTAAATCCTCCAATTTTTTTTAAAAACCTCCAAAGCAAGGAGAACCTTTATTGCTTTATATTTCCATACATGCGAATGCATTGGGTGCTTTACTCGCTCAATATGAAGATGATTTCCATAGGGAGTATGCCATTTAGTACATTTCGAAAACTCTATTGGCATATGAAAGAAACTATCAAGCCATGGAGAAAACGTGCTTGGCCTTGATATGGGCTTGCCAAAAGTTTAGACATTATTTCCTTTATCATGAAATTTGGATAGTGTCTAAGCTTGATCCAATCAAGCACTTGTTTGAAAAAACCTACCTAAAGGGTAGGTTAGATAAATTGCAGCTCCTCTTAATGAAGTATTATTTAAAGTTCCATCATCAAACCTCTACTAAGGGACAAGCCCTAGTCGATCATGTGGCTGAATTGCCTCTTGAAGATACATATCCCATACTTGATGAAATGCCCGATGAAGGCATATTTGCAAATAAATTTCAAAAACCATGTTTTAGCAAATTGTTTTAATAAAAATCAAGTATGAAAAATGTATTTTGATGGGGCAAAGAATCAACAAGGGGCAAGTGTAGGAATCAT
Source organism: Brasenia schreberi (assembly GCA_036023115.1). Taxonomy (NCBI): domain Eukaryota; kingdom Viridiplantae; phylum Streptophyta; class Magnoliopsida; order Nymphaeales; family Cabombaceae; genus Brasenia; species Brasenia schreberi. The sequence continues at coordinate 1,747,353 of JAYKKT010000036.1, read as the reverse complement.
CCTCATATCTCTCGAGAAAGGAAAAATCCCAATTGCTATTCGACTAGATTTTGCATGCTCAAATAATATGGCCGAGTATGAAGCACTCATACAAGGCCTAAAAATTTTGAAAAAATCTAGGTGCATCATGTATTGAAGTCTTTGGATATTCTATGCTTGTTATAAACCAAGTTTCAAAAATTTGAAAAGTCAAAAATGAAAAACTCATAACATACCATGAATTGGCCACTAGACTGGTCGATTCTTTCAAATCATGCACACTTGGCACTCACCCACTCCATCCGCCCACGATTTGGAGACTTGCCAAAATGACCAAAATTATATTGAAAAACCTTGGTTTCAAGACATTAAAAACTTTTTAGAAAATAGAGGATTTCCTGAATTTGCTTCTCCTAAAGATAAAGCTTTTATTCGAAAAATTTCAACCCAATATGTGATTTTGGGAGGGATTCTTTACAAAAAGAGTTTTACCGACGTCTTGTTGAGACGTGTAGACCTTGATGAGGCTAGGACCATAACTCATGAATTCCATGATGGAGAATGTGGAGGCCATGTCAATGCAAATATGATGACCATGAAGATCTTAGAGCCGGTTGTTTTGGTTCACTCTTAGCAAGATTTGTCATGATCATGTTAGGAAATGTCATAAATGCCAAGTGCATGGACATGCCATTCATATCCCATCATCCACCTTGCATTCCATTATGAGTCCATGGCCCCTCACCATGTGGGCATTTGACATCATACGACTCATCTCCACCTAACTAGGGGTATTTAGGATGTATTTCATAAAAATATTTTCATGGAGACTAAATATATTCATCATCTCATAAAGCATGTATCTCCATCATAACAGATGGAATACATTTTTACATGTCATGCATCATGTGCACATCATTCACCCAAAGAGGCCCAAAAAGGTGGCAACCCAAGTGGGAATGTCCCCATGTCATGAAAGGGGTAACAAAAAAAAAATCGATAACGCATATTAATTGATTGATGTTGAGGGTAGAAATTTAGTAGACCCTATAAATGCCCAAATATCATGTTTAGGGTCTATGTTAAATTCTTTCGAAAAGATTTTAAAATGAATCTTCTTTGAACTTCTTGAAAGAAGGATCAAGATTGATTGTATGGCCCTAAATGAGGGAATTGATGCTTTATGAAAAGTAGAGTTTTCAAAAATCATGTGGTAACATTTCAAAAATCCTTGGCTTACAAAATGAAGCCTTGTTCAAAATAGCAAAATATCTTCAAATGGTAGATGCTATTAGGAAATGGGATGATCTTGACTGAATGGAGTAGCCAAAGGAATAAGTTTTCTCCCCATTTTACTTCTCTCTCTAAAAGGAAAATTGACAAAATCAAAAGAAAAAGAGAATACAAAAACTCCTCCAAAAAGAGGTCTTTCCTTCGAATAGAAAGTGGGAATACAAAAATTCCTCCGAAAGAGGTCTTCTCTTTGAATGAAAAAAAAGAAAAGAAAAGGGAATATAAAAACTCCTCCAAAAAGAGGTCTTTCCTTCTGATAGAAAGAGAGAATACAAAAATTTCTTCGAAAGAGGTCTTCTCTTTAAATGAGAAAAAGAAAAAGAAAAAAAGATAGAAAAGAAAAAGCCAAAGCTCAAAAGAGCAATTTTACGTCTCTTTGCCTTAAACCATGGGACGCTTCAGAAGGGACCATGGTAACTTCTTCCCATATCCCTACAACTTATCCCAATATTGAAAGGTTTATTCATAAAAATCTTAAAGTAGGAATAGAATCTACTTATTTGGATTTCATTTTGTTTGAGAATTAGACTTTGTTATGTGGGAAATGGAAATTTGAAATGTTTTTCAAAATTTCGTACAAAACCTCTACTAAGTAATAGGTATTGAAACCTGAATGAAGGGAAATATAAAAAATTGGAAGTCCTTTTGATTGAAGATAAAATGAGTTCTCTTTTGAAAATAAATTTTGAAAACCTGAAATGTCAAAATGACATGGGTATACCCAATGTAGGTCAAGTCCCCTTTGGCTGAAATCCCCTCCTCTATAATTCAAGGAAAAGGATTTTGTGAAATGAAGGATGATTTATATTCTCAAGAAAATTTGGAAAGTAAATCTAAAAAGGATGTTTTCTTCTTTGCCATTATCCAAATAAATTTGGATTAATGCCAAAGAGGGGCATCTGTAAACACCCAAAAAATTAAAATATTTTCAAAACTCTCAATTTCAAAATTCAATTTAAAGCCTTTATTAACCTCTAAATTCAAAAACCCCAACTTTTTAAAGTTCAAGTCTTTTTGGAAACATTTCAAAATAAAGGTTTTAAATTCAAGTTAAAAAGCCCATGGATTATTCATATTACTTTGCTGGTTTTGCAAACTAGCTGGCACGCTCGCGCAAGAGTAGATTAGAAATCATCATTTCAAGTCTCTACGTAGGCTTGGAGTGAAAATTTCATGTCTACAATTATAAATAAGTATTGTATTTTTCTCATCCAACTACTTCAAATGCATCAAAATGTGCTTTTGTTTGTAATGACTTTGTGTGAGATCTTTTGTTACACTATACTTAGAGCTACTCAATCTCTCTATAAAAGCATGTTCTTTGAAATACAAGCCTAGAGGGTGATTATTTATATCATTCACTACATTCAACTTCTAATAACTATCTATTGTACTCTCTCCTCTTAATAAAAATAGGCAGTCTACTTTTTTAGTATCCATCCATCTAATACTTTCAATATCAAAACTTTATTATACCTATATTTGTCACACCTTTCAAAACCAAGTTATACCTTGCTTGGTAGGCCTTTATTTTTCGAACAACTAATAACTATAACAATGTTATACTTCCTCCCTACTAATCTTATATAGTCAATAAGTTCAATACAACTCCTAAACATATCATGAGTTGCAAATACAAGTAAATAGTCTAGACTATCACCCTCACAATCAACAAGTTCATCCTCTACTTCTTTTATCAATCAATCACAAATATATCATCTAATGCAATGAAATAACTGTCACAATCTTCAATCATTGTATAATGAGTATTGTACTCTTTCATTTGAGTTGTTTGTCATTCTGCCAAAAAACTATAAAATATCAGGTGAAAGACCACAAAAGGTACAAACTATTCGGTTGATACAATATTATGTTTTCTTCCAACTAGACTTACATACTCAATTAGTTTATTATGACTCCTAAACACATCATCCGTTGCAAATACGAGTGAATAGTAAAGCTCATCACCCTCACAATTAACAAATTAATCTTCTACTACAACGGCCAACCAATTAGTGAATACATCATCTGGTGCACTACATAACTTTCACTCTCCTTAGTCATCGTATGATAAGTATTTTTATCCATCGACTTCTTTGATTCATTTCTATCATAAGTACTTTCATTCGAGTTTGTCATTCTGTAATATACACATGGATATCAAGTTAGAAGCATAACATACAAAATAACTAAATGCCCAAATTGCATTTTGTTATGTCTAACGAAATTAGGGCCCTTCTTTTTTGTCCTATTGTCATGCATAAGCACGGTGGGGGTGCCCCTATGCTGTTGTTTGAAGTAAACTGTAATCAGTGGGGGACTGCCTAAATCCGTCTCAATGATCACAAGAAAAACAGTACCAGAAACAAACGGTGTAAAATTAATCCACACAGTGAAGCAAAAATTCAACCAAAATTCCACCGAGACTCGCACCCAACGGGGCAGCAATGTGGATACATGGTCCCATTGTGCTTGACAGTTAAGGTCACGTTTTATTATGTTCTCCCAAAACCAGTTTTTAGGCCTTCTGTTCTGAACTGTAACATAAAATCCAAATGGCAAAATCATGACTAATTAAAAGGTTGTCAAGGAAAACCACTTTTAAGGCCTTCAACTTGTGATTTATCTCCTTAGTCAGGTTCCATTGCTCATTATGATTTTAAACCATGTTGAAACTCTCTTTATATATATATATATATATATCAAATGTAACAATAAAATGTAATAAATAACATCTAAAGCGTAGACCCCTTTTTTATGGGGAAACAAAAGCACTTCTATCCAGACGGCATTGGACCCCTACTCTCAAAATTGATGCCAGGAAGTACATGCTTCTGTAGAGAAAGAGGGTTCGACTGCCAAACAAGCGACTCATTTCTATGAGTTATGTATCCATTGAGTGTCTAAAACCCAATATTCACCCTTGGTGCAACGGACCCAGACTCAGGTTGGCTCTGTCTTGGTGGTTCCAGATAAACCATTTCCCAAGGGGTTCGTGATAATATCAACAAACCACTTCAAAGGGTTGGAACAAACGGAATTGAAGACTCTCAATACCCCCAGCGTCAAAGCTCTTGCCAGGTTTAGATTTCCAAATAGGATATGGTTATCGTTTTCACAGTACAAGAATGGGGCCTGTATCCACAGTATAAAATGGTACTCAGATGGGGACTTACTTGGATCCTAACAGTGTCCCAAACCGAGACAGATTTCATCCACACAAGGACGGTACTCGGAATACCAATGTAACTGTCGCCTTTCGACAACTCCGTCCCAAAATATACGAGGTTCCAGAAAATTCAGGCTTAAGTTGAACAAACTGAATCATGTGCAAAATGAGCAGTCGGCTTCAGGTTGAGGCTCGAAAGATTTCCCACTCCACCATTGCAAAATGTAGCAAATCGTGGGAATTCTTTTACATCATATCTTCATGGTAAAGATGAAGCCCAAGTCTGAGTCGAGCACAAGCTCGACGGAATGCCATGGCTTCAGCTTTTTGTACAAGATCTCCATACTTTGTATCATCAAGAGATGCTGTTCCAGTTGATTCCCTGAAAATCTATGACATCCCAAAATGAATTATAACTAAAAGATAATATAATCAATGACTGTGACAATTGGATGCAAGGTCTCAACAATCCACTCAATCGTTAAACACCAGCAGATTGGGGAAAAAAGAACCTTAAAAGGAAAAAGAAGGCACAAAAAAGCAGATTAAAATGGCACAATTCAAATATTAAGGCCCTTGAAGTATGTTCAGCTCTCAAATCGTCTGGCAAGATATTATTTCTATAACACCTCGTGTTGCTCTCGTCTAGATGGTATAAACTGTCTTGTTCTAGAGCAGACAGCTTTGGCTTTTAATTAGAGGATTCGGAACTAATTCAACGATCAAGACACAAAATGACGAGTCTCAGAGAAATCAGTCTAGAGTAAATAAAACAATAAGTTCCTCACGCACCTTCAACCTAGCAATCAGCAATAGGTCTTTCAAATATAATATTCATAAGTATCTCAGCATCTTATACTTGATGGAAGTTTAGCTTTCCGAGTAGTACATACACATGTTCATATCTTTACTTGAGAACATTCCAGTACATCTGAACAGATAATGGAACATCATGAAACACTGAAGTCATTTAGGACATCAACTTGGTAATTACTTCAGTTTGTAAAATGGCCAAAAAAGGTTTTGCATGAAGGCCTAATGGAAAATTTTCTGCCTAGACATAAATGAGAATAAAAAGTTTAAGGATAAAACAATACTTCATTAGCATTCCAAAACATGTAATGAACTCCAGGGGTCGCAACATTCAGTGTTTAAAGAACTTAATAAACAACTGTGATTAAATGGGACACCTTCTGTGAACTTAAAACATCAAAACTGAAAACAGTTAACATTTTTAGAAGTGATAAACCTTCAATTATTACATCCGTTCAACTACTAAAAGCTGCATTTTAGCAGAATTTTATGTCCTAAAATCAGAAGTACCTAAATTTAGGGAATCAGATAAAATAACGTAACACAACCAAAAAAGCCAGCGAGGAAGAATTTTGGGGAAAATATGGAACGGCTGTGAGAAAAATACCTCTGAATCAGTTCCATATAGTGTTACACGGTAGACAACAGAGACGGAATTGCCATCACTGGAATAAGTAATGCCCCTGAATTCACCAGCCCATTGTACATCACAAATGAAGAAGCAACAAAGCAATGATCACGATTACAATTTCAGTATAATGCACAATATCCTTACTAGATCATAACTTTATAATTTCTTCAGAAAGCACCATCAGCTAAACTTTACTTAACACACGAAATGAATAATGCTTGAATGAAACAAAATCTTTTGAGGCTTTGAGATTTGGCATTATTTATTATCTTCATAACACTGATGAAGAAAGGAAAAGAGAAATTCACTTGGATTAGGAAAGACCTGGTGCATGCACACATTCATTATGCGATTCACAATATGCCTGCAAGTAACATAAGAAAATCATAAAGCATCACGAGAAAGAGCCCTTCAATTGTATCTCAAATAGCATGAGAAATAACACAAAACTTACATTGGGGGGTGCAGTTCTGTTATGCCAAAAAAAATTGAATATGGTGTACAAAATATAGCAGGTCTCTTTGAGATTAAAACAACTTTGTCAAATGATCAGCAAACACACTATTAATAGCCTTCAAAAACAAGTGAGACTCTTGATGGGTTCTGAATATGAGACGTACTAGGAGGAATTTGAATTCCTAAGGGCAAAGTTTTTTGAATTTGAAATCAAACATAGAGGAACCCAGGTAACTAGAGTTGCATAGGACTCCTAAGATCTTTTAGTGTTTTTCCCAATCAAGGATTTCAAACCCTTGATTGTCAAGCAAGAACTTGAGAACCGTACCTATGTAGTTTGATCAGCATGAGAAACAAACTTTTACCCAGCCACCTCACATCCAACATTATGTAGCAATGGACTCTTAAGTCAATGTTGTAAAACTCGTAACGAATTCATCCTATATCGTAGAGTAGCATGATATAGTACATGATACTATATTGTACTCTGCAATTTATCAGACTGTATCGTTTGTACAAGTCGATGTTAGGTAGGGCTTGTCCCTTAATGGAGATCTCATGATGGTATTTCAGGTCATACTCCATTAGAAGGAGTTGCCATTTGCCCAATCTACCAGTGATAATGGGTTTTTAGAACAAATGCTTGATTGGATCAAGCTTGGACACTATCCAAATCTCATGATCTAGGAAGTAATGTCGAAATTTCTGGCAGGCCCAAACTAGGGCCAAGCACGTCTTCTCCATGACTTGATAATTCCTTTCATAAGCCAAGAGAGTTTTTGAAATATAATATATGGCGTACTCCTTGTGAGTGTCATCCTTGTATTGAGCTAACAAAGCTCCCAAGGCATTCGCATGCACGGAAATGTAAAGCAAAAGAGGTTTTCCTTGCTTTGGAGGATTTAAAATAGGGGGATTAACTAAGTATGCCTTTAGTCTTTCACATGACTTTTGGTAGTCGTCATCCCATGAAAATTTCGTGCCCTTTTTCAATAACTTGTTGAAGGGTTCGCATCTAGTCGCCAGGTTTGAGATAAACCTGCGAATGGATTGCAATCAACCTTGGAGACTATGAATCTGCATGAGATTGGAGGGTGGAGCCATGTCTATGATGGCTCGACACTTAGATGGGTTGACTTCTATGCTCCTTTGGCTCACCATAAAGCCTAAGAGCTCCGAACACACTTTTGAGGGTTTAGCTTTACTTTGTAAAGTCTAAGCCTTTCGAAAATCTTTTGCAAGCATTCGATATAAGTGCATCGAGTTTTGGATTTGGCCAAGAGATCATCCACATATACCTCTATGAGCTCATGAATCTGATCATGGAAGATCGTGGTCATAGCTCTCTGGTATGTGGCACCGGTATTTTTCAAACCAAAGGGCATGATTGTATAGCAGTACGTGCCCCATGGGGTTGTGAAAGCGGTCTTACCCTGATCTCGTGGGCTTAGTTTGATTTGGTTATACCCTGAATAGCCATCCATAAACGAAAACATTTCGTGATTTGTAGTACTATCGACTATCAAATCTATGTTTGGTAAAGGATAATTATCCTTTAGAGTGGCTTTATTCAGGATTCTAAAGTCGATGCATATTCGAATCTTCCCATTGTTTTTTCGAACAATAACTATATTGGATAACCAATCAGAATACGCAATGGGTTTTATAAATTCGGCTTTTAATAGTGTAAACACCCCAAAATCCCACGATTTTCTCAAATGTGCCTAGTTTTACAAAAGCAGCCCCAAAGGGCTATTTTGAGTCTGGAAACCCAAGAGCCTTCCAGACAACCCTGTACATATTCCAAACCTGTATATATGTTTTAAAATGTATACATATAGTTTTAAAATCTTAAAAAGGTGTTTTGAAACCCCAAAAAAGCAGCTTGGCCTAATGAAAGCAGGACCGAAGAGGCAAAAGAGAGCCCGGACCCAAAGCATATTTCAAGCCCGACAAATCAGCTCTCGTATCAGAATCATCTCCGGATTCTCGGACATCCAAGCCCTAGATATCAGAAATGTGTTCAAAATGAACTCCTGAAGGTGAAAAGAAGAGCGGATGACAATGTTGGCGAAGACCCAACGCAAGACGGAGTACTGATGCAGTTAGGCCCTGCACAAACTTTTCGTTTCAAAACGCCATGAAGGAATCAGAAAATCAGATTTGAGTCGGATTTGGACCATATATATCTAGATCCAAACCCAACATGCATTTGAATTTAGATTTAGATTTGGATTTGGATCCAAAGATCTAAATCCAATATCCACATCCATGGCCCACATCACCTTCTCATAAATGGAGGTGGGGCCCACAGATATTTCACGTGAAAAGCTTGGGTAGAGAGAGAAAAGGGGTGATAAAGTATGAGTGAGAAAGTTGGTAGGCTTGACTTTTGGTCAAGGGTGGGTTAACCTTGTGGGTTTAGCCTAGAGTGTGGGTTTGAGCTTGTATGCACCTACACCTAACTTGGGGCTGCACCAACTTAGACATGGCTGCAACTGGGTCCATGGACCGGTGCCAAGGGGAGGTTCCTAAAACCTAGCCCTAAGCTAGCCCACCTCATCTAGCTACTCCCCCCTAAACCTGACCCAATCCTAGTCGTCCTCACCCAAAACCACCCCAACTTCACCTAGCCGACCTCACCTAGCTCACCTCACCTAACTAGACCACCTAGACCCTAACTAACAAAACCTAAGCCCACCTTAATACACCTAATTTAACCCCTAACCACCAAGTCCCACCCTCTTGGGCCTATAAAAGCCCCTCTCTTGCAAGTTTTTCGGGGACTCTCTCTCTCTCCACACACATCCCCCCTCACTCCCTCCCAACTGCACCACTTCCACCGCCACTTCATCAACCGGCTGCCACATTCCCCACTTCATCACCGGGCTGCCACCTCTTCGCTTCAACCAACTTCCAGCACCTTCCACCTCCGGCTTCCACCTCCTTCCACCACCTTCATCCACCAGCACCCTTGCCACCCACGGTTAGTACCCCACCTCAACTCCATCTAGCCTCTCACTCCTTTCTTTCCCGGCTGCACACTCCACCACCCACCACAACCGCCCAACCTTCTCCCTTACACCCGGCCCAACTACACCCTACCTGCTGCCAACCTACATCCAAGAGCTCCCCTTCGGCTGACCAAGGCGACTCACTAGGCCAAAGCCAAGCAAGTTGAGCACGGACCAGCTACATGTAAGTGCCTAACTCGATCCTTGATATGAACTTGCCTACATTTAATTAAATTTGATACGGGGTTGTAATAATGGAACGTTGTCTCCCCCCGGTTGTAATAAGGTGGTTTGACACACCAACACATACGTGCACTTGAGCCTTTCCGCTCTTAGTTGCACACCCTTTTGGCACACACACGGGCCTAACCATCCCCTAAGATATAGTTATACTTATATATATTTAGCTGCGTGGGTTTTAACTTAAGTCGTGGGTGTTGTCTTTCTATTCTACACTCACACACATTGAGCTTTCGCTCTTACTCCCAAGACCCTAGTAAGGGCCATATTGCAATTTCATTTGGGTGTTTTAATTCTAGTTGTGTGCGTGGTCTTTCAATTCCACACTCACACACATTGAGCTTTCGCTCTTACTCCCAAGACCCTAGTAAGGGCCATATTGCAATTTCGTTTGGGTGTTTTAATTCAAGTTGTGTGCGTGGTTGTAAACACCCCGAAATCCCACGAATTCCTTAAAACAAACCTGGTTTTGTAAAAGCAGCCCCAAAGGGCCATTTTTGAGTCTGGAAACCCAGGAGCCTTCCAGACAACCCTGTATATATGTTTTAAACTTTATCTTTCAAAAACATATGATACGGCTTTTGAAAACCTTTTTAAAACATGTTTTGAAACCCCGAAGCAGCTTGGCCCGATCAAGACAGGACCAGGAGAGCTAAGAAGAGCCCGGAACCGAAACACATGTCGAGCCCGGCACAGCAACTCTTGTATCTGATTCACACCCCCAGGATCTCGAACGTCCAAGACCCTGTTCTTATCAAAATAGCATTTGAAGTCATCTCCGGAAGGCAGAAACAGAGGCGGACGACCATGTTGGCGAAGACCCAACGCAGACGGAGTACTGATGCTGTCAGGCCCCGCACAAATTGTCCGTTTTGAACCCAGCTCGAAGGAGTCAGAGTTCAGTTTGGGTTGGATTTGGACCATATATATCCAGATCCCAATCCAAACCCATATGTGGACTTGGATTTGGATTTGGATCCAGAGATCCAATCCAATATCCATATCCATGGCCCACATCACCTTCTCATAAATGGAGGTGGGGCCCACTTGAAATTCACGTGGGATATTGGGCATGAGAGAGAGTGGGGATGGAAAATATCAAGAGTGTTGTATTAAGCTTGACTTGTGTGTCAAGTTTGGGTTTAATCATGTGGGTTAGCCTAATTGAGTGGGTTTAAGTTTGTAATTAGCTAAAACCTAACCTAGGGCTGCACCAACATGAGGTGATCAAGGTCTATGGGCCATGCTAAGGGAGCTCCTTCACCTAAACCTAACCCAAAAACGCCTAATCCTAACCTAAACCCCTAATCCACCCCTAATCTGAACCTAATCACCTAACCCACTTCCCTAATCCCGGCCTAATCCCAACCTAATCACCTAACCCACTTCCCTAATCCTTCTCTAAACCTAGATTAATTTCCCTAATCCTAGCCTAAACCTAGCCTAATCACCTAACCTAGCTCACTAAACCTCACCCTAAAACCCAACCACCTAACCTAGCCCTAAACCCCTAGCCCACAATCTACCCAAACCCCTAGTTTTCAAAATATCTGGCCCAACCCTTTCCAGCCCACCTTATCTACATACCACCCTACCTAAACCACCTAACCACTACCCCAAGCCCAGCCCTAACCGACCTACCCATCTCCTATTTAAACCCCTCCCTTTGGGGGCGGGTTTTTGGGATCTAGAAGGGGGCCCTCTCCAAGCCAGCCGAGACCACTCTCCACTTCCCCAAGCCGACTCCTCCACTTCCCCAGCTGCTCCACCTGCTCCACCGGTACCACCTGCACCGCCACCTTCCCTCTTCCATCCACCACCATCTCCCAGCCGGACGCCACCACCATCTCCCAGCTGGACGCCACCCTTGCTCTCCATCCCACCTACACCCGGCTCCTCTTTTCCTTCCACCGCCTCTCCCATTCGGTAAGTACCTCACACCTTACTTAGCTCCTTCTCTACTCCCTCTCCACTCCCAGCCACCCACCATACCATCACCTTACCTACACAACAGCCCCTCGCCGCCGCCACTCCCACTCGACCCAACCTTAGCCACCCCAGCCATTTTGCCACTACCTAACTCCCCTTAACTACACCCGGCTACCCTATTAGATTTCCTAATACCTGCCCATAACACTCACCTTGCTCAGCCCCTTTAGTTCCCATCATCAAGGCGACACCCATTTGCAGCCGGCCACCTTCGAGGCACCTATCCCGCGCCCCACTTGCAGCCGGCCAGCACCTTTGGTCACCTATCCTCGCGGAGCTCCCGTTTGCAGCCCAAGGCGAAGGCCAAGCCCACGCTCAAGCAAGGCCTCTACGGACCAGCTACTCGTAAGTGTCTAAACTCGGTCTTTAGTTGTATACTTGCTTGAGATTCAATTTGATACGGGGTTGTAATAACGGAGCATAGTCTCCCCCCGATTGTAATAACGTGGCTTGGCACAACCACACACGTGCACTCTCTTAGTCGTGCACGATTTTGAACACACACGGGCCTAATCAGCCCCTAATACATAAGTGTATATATATACTTTCATTTTTGAAGGGTTTTGTTTAAGTTGGGTGCGTTGTCTTTCAATTCAAGCACTCTCACACACATTGAGCTTTCGCTCTTATTTGAAAGACCCAAGTAAGGGCCGACCTATACTATTTGGGTTTCATTTCATGTCGTGTGAGTAAGTCTTTCAATTCAAGCACTCTCACACACATTGAGCTTTCGCTCTTATTTGAAAGACCCAAGTAAGGGCCGACCTATACTATTTGGGTTTCATTTCATGTCGTGTGAGTAAGTCTTTCAATTCAAGCACTCTCACACACATTGAGCCTTCGCTCTTACTCCCAAGACCTTAGTAAAGGCCTTATTGCAGTTATATTTGGGTTTCATTTATGTCGTGTGTGTAGTACTTCAATTCAAGCACTCTCACACACATTGAGCCTTCGCTCTTACTCCCAAGACCTTAGTCAAGGCCATACTGCAATTTATATTTGGGTTTAATTTCATGTCGTGTGTGTAAGTCTTTCAATTCAAGCACGCACCCACATTGAGCCTTCGCTCTTATTTGGAAGACCCGAGTAAGGGCTCATATACATAATCTATATACATATTTCCCTTCGGTTATTTCCCTTCGGTTATTTCCCTTCGGTTATTTCCCTTCGGTTATTTCCCTTCAGTTATTTCCCTTCAGTATTGTCTTTACATTTTGGGTTTTCCCTTTGGAGTAGCGTGAGTTTGCATTGCATCTACGCCATACCACGAGGTAGGATGCATATTGCATCGAAGCAAGCCCCGCTCGAATTCGCCCATGTAGTGGAGTGTTCATAACACACAAACTAGGTGGCCCGAAAAGGGATAAAAGAAAAGACTTAGGCACGTGCAAATCCACGTGATCTAAAACATGCAACCGCATCTTAAAGACCCGAAATAGACACCTCGAACCGCTTCATAGACTTTCTCTCCAAAAACTCGATTTTTGCAAAGCGTACAGACTGACCCTTGCGCATCGGTGCAAGAAGGTCTGCGACGACAAGAGCTTACTTGCTCACAGTCGCCACGTTTAGAAGTCAGTGTTAAAAATATCTTCGCTAGCTTAAGTAAGCTAGCTGACATGCCCTATTTGTATACATAGGCCTTAGACACACGAGAAGATCCGCTCCAAGCCCAGAAAAAGGCGAAGAGGCGGGGATTTTCGCGCGTCTACAGTGGTCTTTCAATTCCACACTCACACACATTGAGCTTTCGCTCTTACTCCCAAGACCCTAGTAAGGGCCATATTGCAATTTCGTTTGGGTGTTTTAATTCAAGTTGTATGCGTGGTCTTTCAATTCCACACTCACACACATTGAGCTTTCACTCTTACTCCCAAGACCCTAGTAAGGGCTATATTGCAATTTGTAGACACCGAAAATTTTCACTTTACGGGTTCTCAGGCCTAAAGTGAACCTTTTCATATCTACTTCACTTTATGGGCGTGCCAGCTAGTTTACTTTAACTAGCAAAGTATGTTTTAAAAATAATCTGACTTTTGAAAGGCGATTGTAGGCAAGCGGGATTTTTACGTCGCAGACCTTCTTGCACCGATGCACAAGGGTCAGTCTGTACGCTTAGAGACTTCGTTTTGAAACAAGTTTAACTCAAAATATATTTTGAATGAAGAAGTGTTTTAAAACCTTTTGAAAACCATGCATTTGGGCGATTTTGATTTTATAAGGGTTGGACAACCCTAAGTCTTTCAAATTTTAATCTACTTAGGCACGATGTGCGTGCATCGAAATAGCCTAAGTCTTGGCGTGTTTGCACGATTGATTCAGGTTGTTTTTGTACGATTTTTAGATTTTATTTCACATGGATTTGCACGTGCCTATGTCTTTCTTTTTATCCCTTTTCGGGCCAACTAGGTGTGTGTTATGAACACGTAACCTAAGTGGGGTGACTTTGAGCGGGAGTATGGGGTTTGCTTTGATGCAATATGCGTCCTAACTCGTGGTATGGCGTATATGCAATGCAAACTTACACAACTCCAAAGGGAAAACCCGAATTGAAAGACAATGCGGAAGGGAAATGACTTGAATGTAAATTGCCGAAGGAAAATTGCGAAAGGGAAATATGGCTATATCTTAAGAGTGGAAAGGCACAATAGTGCAAGTGTGTGTTGTGTATATATTGAAAGACTACGCACACTGCTGAACCTTAAAACCCAAATCTTAAAGACATAGCCGAAGGGAAATACTTATATAATATATATGGGCCCTTACTTGGGTCTTGGAAGTAAGAGCGAAGGCTCAATGTGTGTGCGTGTGAAAATGTAAAGACAACACACATGACTTGAAATGAAACCCAAATATAAATTGCAGTATGGCCTTAATTAAGGTCTTGGGAGTAAGAGCGAAAGCTCAATGTGTGTGAGTGTGGAGAATGTAAAGACAACACACACGACTTAATTAAAAACCCCCGTGACTTAAAATATATAAATACAACTATATCTTAGGGGCTGGTTAGGCCTGTGTATGTGCAAGAGGTGTATGACTAAGAGCGAGATAGGAAACCAAACTTATTACAAATGGGGGGAGACAACGCTCCATTATTACAACCCCATATCAAAATTTAATTAAACTTAGCAAGTTTAAATAAGGGACCAAGTTAAGACACTTACATGTAGCCGGTCCATGATCAACTTGCTGGAAATTTGCTTCATGTGTTGATTTGAGCAGCCAAGAGAGGGTTCCTTGGGTGATTTGGGCGAAGGAGAGGGTGTGAGTGGTTTAGGGACAGGTAAGGGCTGGACGGTTGGTGTAAGGGAGCTAAGGGAAGTGGTGAAAGGTTGGAGTGGCAGGTGGTGCAGCCGAGTGTGAAGTGGAGAAGGGTGGAAGGGAAGTGGTGAAAGGTTGGAGTAGCAGGTGGTACAGTCGGGTGTGAAGTGGAGAAGGGTGGAAGGTTGGTTGGTGCAGCCGGTTGTGAAGTGAAGAAGGGTGGAAGAGTGGAGCAGGTGGCCAGTTGGATGTGAAGTTAAGACACTTACATGTAACCGGTGGTGGAGTGCAAGGGGAGGAGGCGCAGGTGGCTGGCCGGATGTGAAGTGGAGATGGAGGTGGAAGGGTGGAGCAGGTGGCCGACTATCCAAGGTGGATGGGAGGAGGCGCAGGTGGCTGGCCTCTTGTTGGGGATTCGGGATGGGAGAGAGAAGGGAGCTACTGCCATCTTGTGGCTGCGTGGGATTGTGAAATGGTGGTAGAGTGGGGACAACTGGGAGTGATCAATGAATGGGATTGGGTAGAGTCGGCTGGGATAGGTAATGATGAGGGAATGGGGAAGGTCGGTTGGGAGTGTCGGGTCAGCTGGGGCAGTTGGGGTTCTAGTTAGGTCACGGTTAGGTGATGGGTGGTTGGGAATAAAAGGGAGCTACTTAGTTTAGTCAAAGGGTGGCTGGGTCTAGTTAGGATGGGAGTCTAGTTAGGTGGGTTGTGGGCTAGATATTTAGTTTTAGGTGGGCTGGTTTTTAAGGTGGGCTAGATATTTAGGTGGGGTGGTTTAGTGGTGGTGGTTTGGGGCTTAGCTAGGTGGGTTGGTTTTAGGGTGAGGTTTAGTGAGGTGGGTTAGGTGTTTAGGCTAGGATTAGGTTAGGATTAAGGGAATTAGGCTAGGTTTAGGGAAGGATTAGGGAGGTGGGTTAGGTGATTAAGTTGGGATTAGGGAAGGATTAGGGAAGTGGGTTAGGTGATTAGGCTAGGATTAGGCCGGGATTAGGGCAAATGGCTAGGATTAAGGGTTTTGGCTTAGGATTGGGTTAGGAGTCTCCCTTTGCATAACCCATGGACTTCATTGCATCATGTTGGTGCAGCCCTAGGTTAGGTGTAGGCTCATACAAGCTTAAACCCACACTAATTAGGCTAACCCACATGATTAACTCAAACTTAACACACAAATCAAACTTAATGTCTCCACTCCACTTCACATCCGGCCAGCCACCTGTGCCTCCTCCCCTTGCACTCCACCACCGGTTACTTGTAAGTGTCTTAACTTCACATCCAACCGGCCACCTGCTCCACTCTTCTACCTGTAAACACCCCGAAATCCCACGAATTTCTCAAATTCATCTGGTTTTGTACAAAGCAGTCCCAAAGGGCTATTTTGAGTCTGGAAACCCAGGAGCCTTCCAGACAACCCTGTATATATGTTTTAAACTTCATATTTCAAAAATATATAATATGGCTTTTGAAAACCTTTTAAAACACGTTTTGAAACCCCAAAGCAGCTTGGCCTAATCAAGACAGGACCAGCGAAGTCAAAGAGAGCCCAGAACCGGAACACATGTCGAGCCCGGCACAACAACTCTCGTATCAAATCCATACCCCCAGGATCTCGAACGTCCAAGACCTTGTTATTATCAAAATGTCATTTGAAGTCATCTCCGGAAGGCAGAAACGGAGGCGGACGATCATGTTGGCGAAGACCCAACGCAGACGGAGTGCTGATGCTGTCAGACCCCGCACAAATCGTCCGTTTCGAACACAGCTCGAAGGAGTCAGAGTTTAGTTTGGATCGGATCTGGACCATATATATCCAGATCCCAATCCAAACCCATGTATGGACTTGGATTTGGATTTGGATTCAAAAATCCAATCCAATATCCATATCCATGGCCCACATCACCTTCTCATAAATGGAGGTGGGGCCCACTTGAATTTCACGTGGGATCATGGGCATGAGAGAGAGTGGGGGGTGGATAAGATCAAGTGTGGTTGTAATTAAGCTTGACTTGTGTGTCAAGTTTGGGGTTAATCATGTGGGTTAGCCTAATTGAGTGGGTTTAAGCTTGTAATTAGCCAAAACCTAACCTAGGGCTGCACCAACATGATGTGGTTAAGGTCCATGGGTCATGCAAAGGGAGCTCCTTCACCTAAACCTAACCCAAAACACCTAATCCTAGCCTTCCACCCTAATCCACCCCTAATCTAAGCCTAATCACCTAACCCACTTCCCTAATCCCGGCCTAATCCCAACCTAATCACCTAACCCACTTCCCTAATCCTTCCCTAAACCTAGGTTAATTTCCCTAAACCTAGCCTAATCCTAGCCTAATCACCTAACCTAGCTCACTAAACCTCACCCTAGAACCAACCCACCTAACTAAACCCTAAACCACCCCATCTAAACCTAGCACACCATATCCCCCAAAACCATTAAAACAAAATATCTGGCCCTACCCTTTCCAACCCACCTTATCATCATACCACCCTACCTAAACCACCTAACCACTACCCCAAACCCAGCCCTAACCGACCTACCCATCCCTATATAACCCCCCCCCCTTGGGGGCGGGTTTTCCTATCTAGTCGCCTTCTCCAAGCCCAGCCGGGACCCCACTTTCCAGCCTAGCCTAACCCAGCCGCCTGCTCCACCTGCTCCACCTGCTCCACATCCCACCACCACTTGCTCCACATCCTGCCACCACCTACATCACTTCCCCAACCCAACCGAACGCCACCACCTGCACCGCTTCCTTCCAGCCGAGCGCCACCCTCTCTTCACTCGATAAGTGCCCTACCTTCCACCTTACTCCCTCTTCACTCCCTCTCCATTCTCAACCACCTAATCCACTCCCATATCCCCCTAACACCAGACCTTCCACTTGCTGCCACCAGCCCCACTCAGCCGAACCCATAGCATCCTACCTACCCGCCACCACCTAGACCTTCTAGCTCCACTCGGCCACCCTAACAACCCGCCAACCTTAAGTGTCCCATTCGGTCTTCCCTTGAACTTTCCTTAGTGTCATATTCCCCCAACACTACACTCCCCCTAGTGACCTTACCTAGCCCCTTTAATCCCCCACATTAAGGTGACACCCTTGCTAGCAACCGGCCACCTTTAAGGCACCCGGCCAGCACCCCTTGTCGCTCAACCTCGTGAAGCTCCCTTTTGCAGCCCAAGGCGAAGGCCAAGCCCACGCTCAAGCAAGGCCTCTACGGACCAGCTACTAGTAAGTGCCTAACTCGGTCTTTAGTTGTATACTTGCTTGAGATTCAATTCGATACGGGGTTGTAATAACGGAGCATAGTCTCCCCCCGCTTGTAATAACGTGGCTTGGCACACCCACACACGTGCACTCTCTTAGTGTGCACGATTTTGAACACACACGGGCCTAATCAGCCCCTAATACATAAGTATATACATATACTTTCATTTTTGAAGGGTTTTGCTTAAGTTGGGTGCGTTGTCTTTCAATTCAAGCACTCACACACATTGAGCTTTCGCTCTTATTTGAAAGACCCAAGTAAGGGCCGACCTACACTATTTGGGTTTCATTTCATGTCGTGTATGTAAGTCTTTCAATTCAAGCACTCTCACACACATTGAGCTTTCGCTCTTACTCCCAAGACCTTAGTCAAGGCCTATTGCAGTTATATTTGGGTTTAATTTCATGTCGTGTGTGTAAGTCTTTCAATTCAAGCACGCACCCACATTGAGCCTTCGCTCTTATTTGCAAGACCCATGTAAGGGCTCATATACATACTCTATATACATATCTCCCTTCGGCACTTACTTTACAAGTCATTTCCCTTCGGTTATTTCCCTTCGGTTATTTCCCTTCAGTATTGTCTTTACATTCGGGTTTTCCCTTTGGAGTAGCGTGAGTTTGCATTGCATCTACGCCATACCACGAGGTAGGACGCATATTGCATCAAAGCAAGCCCCGCTCGAATTCGCCCATGTAGTGGAGTGTTCATAACACACAAACTAGGTGGCCCGAAAAGGGATAAAAGAAAAGACTTAGGCACGTGCAAATCCACGTGATCTAAAACATGCAATCGCATCTAAAAGACCCGAATTAGACACCTCGAACCGCTTCGTAGACTTTCTCTCCCAAAACTCGATTTTTGCAAAGCGTACAGACTGACCCTTGCGCATCGGTGCAAGAAGGTTTGCGACGACAAGAGCTCACTTGCGCACAGTCGCCACGATTAGAAGTCAGTGTTAAATATATCTTCGCTAGCTTAGGTAAGCTAGCTGGCACGCCCTGTTTGCATAAATTGGCCTTAGACACACGAGAGGATCCGCTTCGAGCCCTAAAAAGGTGAGAGGCGGGGATTTTCGCGCGTCTACAGAGATTGGCATGCCCGGTGGGACATAAGCCTTTCAAAAATCGAGTTTTTAAGTAGAAGTCTTGCGAAAATTTTGTAAAAGGTGTCATTTTAAACTTGTTTTCTTTGCTTGTACTTAGGACATTTTGAAAAAGCTTGAAAAGCATGTCAAAATCCAATCCAAGTGAAGTGTCGAGCCAAGGCTCATGCACATCAAGTTCTCACTCTAGGAGGATTTTCAAAAACAAAATAAAACTAGATGAAATCGAGGACTTGAGAAGGGAGTTTGAGGCCAAAATCGATGCTCTCAGCCAAGAGGCTGAAGTAGGCGATTCATGTTCATCAAACGGTGAACAAAGGCCTAAAAAGAAATCTGAAAAACCTCGCAAGCACAAAGAGGCCTCCGTAATGGAAGGCAACCAATACCACGAGTCCTACACACAAAAGGACCGTAAAGCCCTACAACAGTTGCTAAAAGGGCAGAATAAAGAGAAAAGAAACTACGCCCTGTCTGATTTCCTTCCTATGGATTACGAAACAGACAGTGACGATGAAATACCGAACTTCCATCGGTATGATGGCATGGGAGACCCTAGGTCTCACTTGCAGCTTTTCTCGCGTCGAGCCCATAAGAAGAAAAAGGACTCGATGAAATGGGTGTATTGGTTCCCTTTATCCCTTAAAGGCACAGCTGCCAAATGGCTGGCTTCCTACGACTTAAGCTAGTTCGCTACTTTTGAAGAGTTAGCGAACTGCTTCATACAAAGATTTACACACAACGTAGAAGTTACGCCGACTCTCAATACCTTAAGGGATACAAAGCAAGGCATGAACGAAGATGTACATGCCTTCATTATAAGATGGAGGTCGCTTTTGGGCTAAGTGCGAGAGCCCATATCCGAAGGATGCGCAGTAATGCTCATCTTGGATAACTTTAAAAGCGAGTTAAAAACCCTTCTCTCGCTCCATGAGATCTCAACTTTCCATAAGTTGATCAAAAAGGCCTCTCTTTTCGAAACTGTAAACACCCCGAAATCCCACGAATTTCTCAAATTCATCTGGTTTTGTACAAGCAGCCCCAAAGGGATATTTTGAGTCTGGAAACCCAGGAGCCTTCCAGACAACCCTGTATATATGTTTTAAACTTCATATTTCAAAAATATATAATATGGCTTTTGAAAACCTTTTAAAACACGTTTTTGAAACCCCGAAGCAGCTTGGCCCGATTAAGACAGGACCAGGAGAGCTAAGAAGAGCCCGGAACCGGAGCACATGTCAAGCCCGGCACAATAACTCTCGTATCAAATCCATACCCCCAGGATCTCGAACGTCCAAGACCCTGTTATTATCAAAATGTCATTTGAAGTCATCTTTGGAAGGCAGAAACGGAGGCGGACGATCATGTTGGCGAAGACCCAATGCAGACGGAGTGCTGATGCTGTCAGACCCTGCACAAATCGTCCGTTTCAAACACAGCTCGAAGGAGTCAGAGTTCAGTTTGGATCGGATATGGACCATATATATCCATATCCCAATCCAAACCCATATGTGGACTTGGATTTGGATTTGGATCCAGAGATCCAATCCAATATCCATATCCATGGCCCACATCACCTTCTCATAAATGGAGGTGGGGCCCACTTGAAATTCACGTGGGATCATGGGCATGAGAGAGAGTGGGGGTGGATAAGATCAAGTGTGTTGTAATTAAGCCTGACTTGTGTGTGAAGTTTGGGGTTAATCATGTGGGTTAGCCTAGTTAAGTGGGTTTAAGCTTGTAATTAGCCAAAACCTAACCTAGGGCTGCACCAACATTATGTGGTTAAGGTCCATGGGTCATGCAAAGGGAGCTCCTTCACCTAAACCTAACCCAAAACACCTAATCCTAGCCTTCCACCCTAATCCACCCCTAATCTGAGCCTAATCACCTAACCCACTTCCCTAATCCCGGCCTAATCCCAACCTAATCACCTAACCCACTTCCCTAATCCTAGGTTAATTTCCCTAAACCTAGCCTAATCCTAGCCTAATCACCTAACCTAGCTCACTAAACCTCACCCTAGAACCCACCCACCTAACCAAACCCTAAACCCCTAAACCACCCCTAGCCCACAACCTACCCAAACCACTTGTATTTAAAATATCTGGCCCTACCCTTTCCAGCCCACCTTATCTTCATACCACCCTACCTAAACCACCTAACCACTACCCCAAACCCATCCCTAACCGACCTACCCATCCCTATATAAACCCCCCCCCCCTTGGGGGCGGGCTTTCCTATCTAGAAGCCTGCCCCAAGCCTAGCCGGGTCCTCTCCTTCCTCCACTTTCCCACCTGCTCCACCTGCTCCACCTACACCACCACCTGCTCTCCATCCCACCACCACCTGCACCGCCACCTACTCCACCACCTCCCAGCCGAACATCACCGCTTGCCCAGCTTCCTTCCAACCGAGCGCCACCCTCTCTTCACTCGGTAAGTGTCCTACCTTCCACCTTACTCCCTCTTCACTCCCTCTCCATTCTCAACCACCAAATCCACTCCCATATCCCCCTAACACCAGACCTTCCACTTGCCGCCACCACTCCTACTCGGCCAAGCCTTAGTCACCCTAACTACCCGCCACTACCTAACCACCCTAGCTACACCCGGCCACCCTATCCAACTTCCTAAGACCTGCCCATAGCACTCCCTTACACCCACTACCACCTAGCCCCATCACCTAGCTAGCTTCCTTCCCATACTCCACCCCTAGCCATCCTAGTAGCCCGCCACCACCAAGCTCCTAGTCGGCCACTCCAACCGACTATCCCTTCCATTCGGCCAGCCACCTCTTTTCCCCTAGGTGTCCCATTCGATCTTCCCTTAGGCTCCCCTTAGGGCCATACTCCCTAACACTATATCCTCTCCTAGTGACCCTATATACTCACCTTGCCCAGCCCCTTTAATCTCACACGTCAAGGCGACACCATCCCTAGCATCCGGCCATCTTCAAGGCGCCTCTCCCGTGCCCCATTTGCAGCCAGCCACCACCCCTTGTCGCTCAACCTCGCGGAGCTCCCGTTTGCAGCCCAAGGCGAAGGCCAAGCCCCCCGCTCAAGCAAGGCCTCTACAGACCAGCTACTAGTAAGTGCCTAACTCGGTCTTTAGTTGTATACTTGCTTGAGATTCAATTCGATTCGGGGTTGTAATAACGGAGCATAGTCTCCCCCCGCTTGTAATAATGTGGCTTGGCACACCCACACACGTGCACTCTCTTAGTTGTGCACGATTTTGAACACACACGGGCCTAATCAGCCCCTAATACATAAGTATATACATATACTTTCATTTTTGAAGGGTTTTGCTTAAGTTGGGTGCGTTGTCTTTCAATTCAAGCACACTCACACACATTGAGCTTTCGCTCTTATTTGAAAGACCCAAGTAAGGGCCGACCTATACTATTTGGGTTTCATTTCATGTCGTGTGGGTAAGTCTTTCAATTCAAGCACTCTCACACACATTGAGCTTTCGCTCTTATTTGAAAGACCCAAGTAAGGGCCGACCTATACTATTTGGGTTTCATTTCATGTCGTGTGTGTAAGTCTTTCAATTCAAGCACTCTCACACACATTGAGCCTTCGCTCTTACTCCCAAGACCTTAGTAAAGGCCTTATTGCAGTTATATTTGGGTTTCATTTATGTCGTGTGCGTAGTACTTCAATTCAAGCACTCACACACATTGAGCTTTCGCTCTTATTCCCAAGACCTTAGTTAAGGCCATACTGCAATTTATATTTGGGTTTAATTTCATGTCGTGTGTGTAAGTCTTTTCAATTCAAGCACGCACCCACATTGAGCCTTCGCTCTTATTTGCAAGACCCGAGTAAGGGCTCATATACATACTCTATATACATATCTCCCTTCGGCATTTATATTTCAAGTCATTTCCCTTCGGTTATTTCCCTTCGGTTATTTCCCTTCAGTATTGTCTTTACATTCGGGTTTTCCCTTTGGAGTAGCGTGAGTTTGCATTGCATCTACACCATACCACGAGGTAGGATGCATATTGCATCAAAGCAAGCCCCGCTCGAATTCGCCCATGTAGTGGAGTGTTCATAACACACAAACTAGGTGGCCCGAAAAGGGATAAAAGAAAAGACTTAGGCACGTGCAAATCCACGTGATCTAAAATATGCAATCGCATCTAAAAGACCCGAATTAGACACCTCGAATCGCTTCGTAGACTTTCTCTCCCAAAACTCGATTTTTGCAAAGCGTAGAAACTGACCCTTGCGCATCGGTGCAAGAAGGTCTGCGACGACAAGAGCTCACTTACTCACAGTCGCCACGATTAGAAGTCAGTGTTAAATATATCTTCGCTAGCTTAGGTAAGCTAGCTGGCATGCCCTGTTTGCATAAATAAGGCCTTAGACGCACGAGAGGATCCGCTCCGAGCCCTGAAAAGGTGAGAGGCGGGGATTTTTCGCGCGTCTACAGAAACCAACTTGCGAAAAGGGACATATGATGACTTGTGGAAAGGAAGTGCCATTCCAAAAACCCGCTTGCCCATCGCATATGGGCTGCCCACGACGGACAAAGGGGCAAAGCCCCATAAAATCGCCAATGTTCGGGTGGATCCAGGCGTGGCGGGCACTTCTAAAAATTTTGAAAAGAGAGAAAATAAGAGGGAGCGAAATTTTCAAAAACCGATTGAAAAATGGGAGTATACTCCGCTGGGGCAGCCTGTGTCGGAGGTCCTAGACCTCCTACTTGCCCAGGGCATGATAGAACTCCCTGAAATCCCCGAAGGAGTCACTTCCAAAGGGGGGTATTTGAATCGATTTTGTAAGTATCATCGGCTCAAAGGCTATGATACCAAACGCTGCTTCTCCCTCTTAAATAAAATTGAGAACTTGATAGCAGAAGGCCGGCTCCAAGTCACTGCGGAACCTGAGCCACCTCAAGCTATCTTTAAGGAACCCTTTCCCAAACACGCCAGTGGCAGTGGGAAAGGAAAAGAGGTATGTACCCTCACCATTTTCAAGGAACTAGCGCAAAAACCAGAACCTGGTCGACCCACTTGCGCGCCCATTCTTGTACTATATAAGAAGCCCGCCCAAGTCATCATTCGGGAACCACCAAAAGTAGAAACCCCGGTAAAACCAGTTTTAAAAATCCAAGGTTCACCTCAGCTCATTCTTAGAGCCAAATTTAGCGCGAACCCTAGGCTGGTCGTGGGGGAAGTCAATAGATCCGGGAGGATCTATCAACCCCCGCACCTTCAAGGTGCTCAAAAGGTGGTCAATGTGCCTGGCCCCTCAAAAGCATGTATCCCTAGTGTTCTGCCGAAAGCAGATAAGGACAAAGTCATCCTAAATCCTTATGACTTCGAAAACCACCTTTCAAAGATTCCTATTCACATGTCTATCTTAGAGCTTATAAAAACCTCGCCTAGGCATAGACTTGTATTAGAGAAAATTCTAGAAAGGGCCAAGGTTGATTCGAATATAAGTTCGGAATCCTTGTCTGCCCAAGTGGCTTTATTAGGAGCAAAATCGCCCATCACTTTCTCGGAAGATGATGTAGATAGACCCTACAAAACCCATAACCAGGCCCTGCATATCGAGGTGGTTCTAAACAACCACTCTCTGGACAGGTGCTTAGTCGATGGTGGAGGAGGGCTCAACATCCTTCCACTTCATGTGGCGTACAAAATCGGAGTCACCTTGACTTCAGTGAACCCAAGCCCCATCGTTATCACTGGATACGATGGGAATGCGTCTAGACCTTTAGGATCCATCGAACTCCCAATGGAAACGGGAGGGATCGAACACATAGGAGTGTTCCATGTCTTGGACATCCACCTCCATTATAACCTGTTGCTGGGAAGGCCCTGGATACTCAGTTTGTGCGTCGTGCCATCCACCTTCCACAGGTGTGTCAAGATCCCTTTTAGGGACCAGGTCGTAGTGATCCTAGGTGAGAGTCACCCACAGCTTCAGGGGATCATAAACTCCCCTTGTTTATCAAGCTCCCAGGACCATGAGGCTAACTTGGGGCAAATTATGGTTGAGCCACCTCGGCTCGTGTTGAACAACCCTAGGAAGGTTGTATGTGTGAAGGGGCCGCCCAAAGCAGGCCCCCTCCCGACTTTAATCCTTCTAGGAAAACCCAAGCGTTTCCTATTTCCAAAGCCCCTGGACAAGAGGTCATATGAGCACAATATGGACGATAGCATGTTCCAGGACCATGACTTGTATCCAACTTTTTCAAAAAACAAAAAGTCGTGGAACATGTTGTTAAACATGGGCTACATGCCCTACAAGAGTCTAGGGGCACAGAACCAGGGTCTCCTAGAGCCCATCCTTCCTAGGGCCAACCCAAGCCGATATGGGATCGGCTATACTCCCCGAATACCGCCGGAGCCACCCCCTGTGACCACCTGGGTCAAGGGTGCCCCGGAGCCTGCCTTAGAAGAGACCTACGATTTAGACCTCCTATTCCGAGTCTAACCCGTAGTGTTTTCCCTTTGTAGGTATGACGGAAGATTCCTTTTCTAAAAAAACAAAAACATTTGAAAACCTTAAAATCAAAAAAATCGAAAAACAAGAAAAACCAAAAACAATGGAAAAACAAAAACTCGAAAAAAGAGTGCTTTGTATAGTTCCCAAAGTTCTTGTTTTACAAAAACCCAAAAAAATCGAAAATTTGGAAAATACCAAAAAGATTTTGTACATAGCTGCTCCTGGTAGGACTTTGGCAAAAGAAAAGGATTTCGAAAGAAACGTCGTCTGCATAGCCAGACCAAAAATTTCGAAATCACTTGAAAATCCAAGTACAAAACCAGGTCATTTTGAAAACCACGCATCAAATTCCCTCGGGTCTATAGCCCACGAGAATGATCAAAGCCCAGAAGTGGATCCCCTTGAGGAAGATCCCACTTCTGAGCTCCCAGAATTTCATAGAATTCTCGATTTTGAAAAACCTTCCCAATCAGTAGGAGGAGATTTTATAGAGGTGAACCTAGGGGATGATTCCAATCCGAAAACCATCAAAATAGGCGCATGCTTGCTTGGAACCGAAAGGTTAGCATTCATTGCATTTCTACGAACCTATTTAGATGTGTTTGCATGGACGTATGAAGACATGCCGGGCATAGATGCCAACATTGTCGAACATCGTCTTCCCTTAGATGCAGGTGTAAAACCCATAAAGCAGAAGCTTAGGAAAATACACCCGAATGTACACATGCAAGTCAAAGAGGGTTTAGAAGATCTGCTAAAAGCCGAATTTATAAAACCCATTGCGTATTCTGATTGGTTATCAAATATCGTTGTAGTTCGAAAAACCAATGGGAAAATTCGAATATGCATCGATTTCAGAAACCTGAATAAAGCCACTCCTAAGGATAATTATCCTTTACCAAATATAGATTTGATAGTCGATAGTACTGCAAATCATGAAATGTTTTCATTCATGGATGGCTATTCAGGCTATAATCAAATCAAACTAAGTCCACGAGATTAGGGTAAGACCGCCTTCACAACCTCATGGGGCACGTACTGCTATACAGTCATGCCCTTTGGTTTGAAAAATGCCGGTGCAACATACCAACGAGCCATGACCACGATCTTCCATGATCAAATTCATGAGCTTGTAGAAGTGTATGTAGATGATCTCTTGGCAAAATCCAAAACCCGATGCACTCATATCGAATGTTTACAAAAGATTTTCGAAAGGCTTAGGCTTTACCAAGTAAAGCTAAACCCTCAAAAATGTGTGTTCGGGGTAGAATCAGGGAAGCTTCTAGGCTTTATGGTGAGCCAAAGGGGAATAGAAGTCGACCCCTTTAAGTGTCGAGCCATCATAGACATGGCTCCACCCTCCAATCTCACCCAAATCCGTAGCCTCCAGGGTCGCTTACAATCCGTTCGCCGATTCATATCGAATCTGGCAACTAGATGCGAACCCTTCAACAAACTGTTGAGGAAGGGCACGAAATTCTTATGGGATGACGAATGCCAAAAGTCCTTTGAGAGACTGAAGGCATACTTGGTTAATCCCCCCGTTTTGAATCCTCCAAAACAAGGAAAACCGCTTTTATTATACATCTCCGTGCATGCAAATGCTTTAGGAGCCCTGTTGGCTCAATACGAGGATGACACCCATAAGGAGTATGCCATCTACTATATTTCGAAAACTCTCTTGGCTTATGAACGAAATTATCAAGCCATGGAGAAGACGTGCTTGGCCCTAGTCTGGGCCTGTCAGAAATTCAGGCACTATTTCCTAGATCATGAGATCTGGATAGTGTCCAAGCTTGATCCAATCAAGCACTTGTTCGAAAAACCCATTCTCACAGGTAGATTGGGCAAATGGCAACTCCTTCTAATGGAGTATGATCTGAAATACCATCACCAGATTTCCATTAAGGGGCAAGCCCTAGCAGATTACGTGGTCGAATTCCCCTTAGAGGACGCATATCCCACTCTTGTCGAAATGCCTGATGAAGGCATATTAAAAAACCATTTTCAAAACCACATTTTGGCAAACTCTTTCGAAAACCAAGTGTGGAAGATGCACTTCGATGGGGCACGAAACCAACGAGGGGCTGGTGCCGGGGTCATCCTAATCTCCCCTGAAAAGGGCGAGATTCCCATAGCAGTCTGCTTAGATTTTGAATGTTCCAACAACGTAGCTGAGTATGAAGCACTCATACAAGGCTTAAGGATTTCGAAAACTCTAGGGGCATCGTGCATTGAGGTCTTTGGAGATTCGCTCCTTGTCATAAACCAGGTTTTAAAAATTTGGCAAGTACGTAATGAGAAACTACTTCCATATCACGAGTTGGCCACTCGATTGGTCCAGTCCTTCCAATCATGTAAACTCACACACATAGGAAGAGAGGACAATGGCATCGCCGATGCCCTCTCCTCCTTGGGTTCAGCCCTAAAGGTCGATCCCATTTCAAGGACTAGATCTTTGGAAATATGGCATGCGCCCCACCCATCCACACACGACTTGGATATTTGCCAAAACAACCCAGAGTCTATTGAAAAAGCCTGGTTTTATGACATAAAACAATTTTTAGAAAATGGGGGATTCACCGAGAATGCCACATCCAAAGATAAGGCATTTATTCGTAAGATTTCGACCCGATACACCATTCTGGGTGGGGTCTTATACAAAAAAAGTTTTACCGGCATTCTACTTAGGTGTATCGACCTAGAGGAGGCTAGGATAGTGATGCATGAGTTCCACGATGAAGAGTGTGGAGGGCATGTTAATGCCAACATGATGGCAATGAAAATACTTAGAGGGGGCTATTTTTGGTCCACCCTGAAAAAGGATTGTCACGATCATGTTAGGAAGTGTCATCCATGTCAAGTGCATGGGCACGCCATTCATATCTCATCATCTGCATTGCATTCCGTGGTCAGCCCCTGGCCATTTACCATGTGGGCGTTTGACATCGTAGGCCCAATATTTCCAAAGGCCTCGAATGGGCATCGATTTATTTTAGCAGCCACGGAGTATTTCTCCAAGTGGGTGGAAGCCGTTTCCCTAACCAATGTAATGGGGCAACATGTGGTGGCTTTCATCCGGAGGAATATCTTGGCTCGATTTGGGGTTCCACGAGACCTTGTGTCTGATAATGGCACCCCATTCAAGAACGAGCGGATGGTTAAGTTCTGCAACACGTATGGCATAACTCACCACTTCTCCTCGCCCTACTACCCTCAAGGCAACGGCCAAGCCGAAGCCACAAACAAGACTCTCATTAGTATTATTGAGAAAACCTTAGAGAAGGGTAGGACGTGGCACGAGAAGCTAGATGAAGCCTTATGGGCTTATAGGACTTCCATCCAGACTCCCACGAATGCCACACCATTCGAATTGGTCTATGGCACAAACGCCATTCTTCCCATTCATACTCAACTGCATTCATTCCATACATCCATAGCACTCGACCTCCCTCTAGAGATGCTTCAGCATGCTAGGATGGCCGAACTAGATTTGCTAGATGAGAGGCGACTCCTTGCCATGGATCATGCTCGTGCATACCGGCAAAGGATAGCCCGACATTATAGCAAACACATGAGACCTCGCCACTTTGAAGTGGGGGATCTGGTTTTAAAAACTATCCACCATCGTGGCCCACACCCCCTAGGCAAGTGGCGCCCCAACTGGGATGGACCCTATGTTGTACGAGCAACCACTACGAACAATTCGTATTGGTTGATCGATGTAGAAGGTAGGAATTTAGCAGATCCTATAAATATTCAATAGTTAAAGAAGTATCATGTGTAGGATCTGGATTAAATTCCATTTTTCGAAAATTTTTAGGGATAGCTACCCTAAGACATGTGAATAAGGTGCAAAGGCAAAGTCGTGTGACCCTGAGTGAAGAGAATTCGCACTTGTGAAAGAGTGGAGTTTTCAAAATCGTGGTTACATTTCAAAATCCTTCTTCTTACAAAGAAAGGCCTAGTTCAACATAGCAAGATACTTGCAAGTAGTACGTGCTATTTCTAAATAGGCTGATCTGGAATGGATCGAGTGTAGGCTTGGGATAAGTCCTCCCTTCTTCTCTTCTGCTTACAAAAGGAAAACAAATGCCCAAAACAAAAGGGAATTTCCCATTCAAAGTCTCTTTCCAAAAGAAAGAAACCAGAATTTAAAAGAAAAATCGATTCTCTTATAAAAAAGAGGGATTAAAGAAAAAATACTCCCAAAGGGAGACCCTCGATGAAAAAAAAGGAAAAAGAGGCCAAAAAGCTCAAAAAGAGCAGTTTTTCCGCATTCTATGCCTTAAACCATGGGACGCTTCAGAAGGGATCATGGTATCTCTTTCCCATCCCTGGCTTATCCCAAGCTAAAGCATGGTTCATTTCGAGGAATCCTAAAGTAAAAATAGGATTTACTTACTTGAATTTCATCTTGTTTGAGAATTCGACGTTTCGAGTAAGGCGTAGGAATTTGAAATATGCCTTGTTTTCTTATAAAACCTCCGCTAGATAAGCGAGTGTTAAGACTCAAACAAGGGCAAGCACAAAGAGCTCGAGATCCTTAGGATCGAGGCTCGAGACAGTTGTCCCTTTTGTAAATAGCTTTTGTAAATAAGTTTTGAAAACCGAACATCGAACAGCATAGGATTTGCTCACTTGGAGTAGTAGGCCTTGTAAGTCTCTAGAGTTCGACCAGATCTGGTCCCTGGGAGGTCGCCACTCTTGGCACCACACCCATGTCATTTGCATTCCACGCATGGTACTTGCATAAACATGATCCCATTTTAGGACCAGATTCCATGAAACCCTTTGGCGTGATATCTCCTCCTACCAGAGTTTGTAAATTGAGATTTTTGCTAAAAATTGGGACGATCCCATGTTCTTCGTGGCTAGATCTAGGGAGACATTGAAAGGGGTGTTTGTCATCTTTGCCCTTATCCAAATCTATTTGGACAAGGCCAAAGAGGGGCATCTGTAAACACCCCGAAATCTCACGAATTTCTCAAATTCATCTAGTTTTATACAAAGCAGCCCCAAAGGGATATTTTGAGTCTGGAAACCCAGGAGCCTTCCAGACAACCCTGTATATATGTTTTAAACTTCATATTTCAAAAATATATAATATGGCTTTTGAAAACCTTTTAAAATACGTTTTGAAACCCCAAAGCAGCTTGGCCTAATCAAGACAGGACCAACGAAGTCAAAGAGAGCCCGAAACCGGAACACATGTCGAGCCCGGCACAACAACTCTCGTATCAAATCCATACCCCCAGGATCTCGAACGTCCAAGACCCTGTTATTATCAAAATGTCATTTGAAGTTATCTTCGGAAGGCAGAAACGGAGGTGGACGATCATGTTGGCGAATACCCAACGCAGACGGAGTGCTGATGCTGTCAGACCCCGCACAAATCGTCCGTTTCGAACACAGCTCGAAGGAGTCAGAGTTTAGTTTGGATCGGATCTGGACCATATATATCCAAATCCCAATCCAAACCCATGTATGGACTTGGATTTGGATTTGGATTCAAAAATCCAATCCAATATCCATATCCATGGCCCACATCACCTTCTCATAAATGGAGGTGGGGCCCACTTGAATTTCACGTGGGATCATGGGCATGAGAGAGAGTGGGGGGTGGATAAGATCAAGTGTGGTTGTAATTAAGCTTGACTTGTGTGTCAAGTTTGGGGTTAATCATGTGAGTTAGCCTAATTGAGTGGGTTTAAGCTTGTAATTAGCCAAAACCTAACCTAGGGCTGCACCAACATGATGTGGTTAAGGTCCATGGGTCATGCAAAGGGAGCTCCTTCACCTAAACCTAACCCAAAACACCTAATCCTAGCCTTCCACCCTAATCCACCCCTAATCTGAGCCTAATCACCTAACCCACTTCCCTAATCCCAACCTAATCACCTAACCCACTTCCCTAATCCTTCCCTAAACCTAGGTTAATATCCCTAAACCTAGCCTAATCCTAGCCTAATCACCTAACCTAGCTCACTAAACCTCACCCTAGAACCAACCCACCTAACTAAACCCTAAACCACTAAACCACCCCATCTAAACCTAGCACACCATATCCCCCAAAACCATTAAAACAAAATATCTGGCCCTACCCTTTCCAGCCCACCTTATCATCATACCACCCTACCTAAACCACCTAACCACTACCCCAAACCCAGCCCTAACCGACCTACCCATCCCTATATAAACCACCCCCCCCTTGGGGGCAGGTTTTCCTATCTAGTCGCCTTCCCCAAGCCCAGCCGGGACCCCACTTCCCAGCCCAGCCGAACCCAGCCGCCTGCTCCACCTGCTCCACATCCCACCACCACTTGCTCCACATCCCGCCACCACCTGCATCACTTCCCCAGCCCAGCCGAACGCCACCACCTGCACCGCTTCCTTCCAGCCGAGCGCCACCCTCTCTTCACTCGGTAAGTGCCCTACCTTCCACCTTACTCCCTCTTCACTCCCTCTCCATTCTCAACCACCTAATCCACTCCCATATCCCCTTAACACCAGACCTTCCACTTGCTGCCACCAGCCCCACTCAGCCGAACCCATAGCATCCTACCTACCCGCCACCACCTAGACCTTCTAGCTCCACTCGGTCACCCTAACAACCCGCCAACCTTAAGTGTCCGATTCGGTCTTCCCTTGAACTTTCCTTAGTGTCATATTCCCCCAACACTACACTCCCCCTAGTGACCTTACCTAGCCCCTTTAATCCCCCACATTAAGGTGACACCCTTGCTAGCAACCGGCCACCTTCAAGGCACCCGGCCAGCACCCCTTGTCGCTCAACCTCGTGAATCTCCCTTTTGCAGCCCAAGGCGAAGGCCAAGCCCACGCTCAAGCAAGGCCTCTACGGACTAGCTACTAGTAAGTGCCTAACTCGGTCTTTAGTTGTATACTTGCTTGAGATTCAATTCGATACGGGGTTGTAATAACGGAGCATAGTCTCCCCCCGCTTGTAATAACGTGGCTTGGCACACCCACACACGTGCACTCTCTTAGTGTGCACGATTTTGAACACACACGGGCCTAATCAGCCCCTAATACATAAGTATATACATATACTTTCATTTTTGAAGGGTTTTGCTTAAGTTGGGTGCGTTGTCTTTCAATTCAAGCACTCACACACATTGAGCTTTCGCTCTTATTTGAAAGACCCAAGTAAGGGCCGACCTATACTATTTGGGTTTCATTTCATGTCGTGTATGTAAGTCTTTCAATTCAAGCACTCTCACACACATTGAGCTTTCGCTCTTACTCCCAAGACCTTAGTCAAGGCCTATTGCAGTTATATTTGGGTTTAATTTCATGTCGTGTGCGTAGTACTTCAATTCAAGCACTCACACACATTGAGCTTTCGCTCTTATTCCCAAGACCTTAGTTAAGGCCATACTGCAATTTATATTTGGGTTTAATTTCATGTCGTGTGTGTAAGTCTTTCAATTCAAGCACGCACCCACATTGAGCCTTCGCTCTTATTTGCAAGACCCAAGTAAGGGCTCATATACATACTCTATATACATATCTCCCTTCGGCACTTACTTTACAAGTCATTTCCCTTCGGTTATTTCCCTTCGGTTATTTCCCTTCAGTATTGTCTTTACATTCGGGTTTTCCCTTTGGAGTAGCGTGAGTTTGCATTGCATCTATGCCATACCACGAGGTAGGACGCATATTGCATCAAAGCAAGCCCCGCTCGAATTCGCCCATGTAGTGGAGTGTTCATAACACACAAACTAGGTGGCCCAAAAAGGGATAAAAGAAAAGACTTAGGCACGTGCAAATCCACGTGATCTAAAACATGCAATCGCATCTAAAAGACCCGAATTAGACACCTCGAACCGCTTCGTAGGCTTTCTATCCCAAAACTCGATTTTTGCAAAGCGTACAAACTGACCCTTGCGCATCGGTGTAAGAAGGTCTGCGACGACAAGAGCTCACTTGCTCACAGTCGCCATGATTAGAAGTCAGTGTTAAATATATCTTCGCTAGCTTAGGTAAGCTAGCTGGCATGCCCTGTTTGCATAAATAGGCCTTAGACACACGAGAGGATCCGCTCCGAGCCCTGAAAAGGTGAGAGGCAGGGATTTTCGCGCGTCTACACCACCCTTCTTCACTTCACAACCGGCTGCACCAACCAACCTTCCACCCTTCTCCACTTCACACCCGGTTGTACCACCTGCTACTCCAACCTTTCACCACTTCCTTTCGACCCTTCTCCACTTCACACTCGGCTGCACCACCTGCCACTCCAACCTTTGACCACTTCCCTTAGCTCCCTTACACCAACCGTCCAGCCCTTACCTGTCCCTAAACCACTCACACCCTCTCCTTCGCCCAAATCACCCAAGGAACCCTCTCTTGGCTGCTCAAATCAACACATGAAGCAAATTTCCAACAAGTTGATCATGGACCGGCTACATGTAAGTGTCTTAACTTGGTCCCTTATTTAAACTTGCTAAGTTTAATTAAATTTTGATATGGGGTTGTAATAATGGAGCGTTGTCTCCCCCCATTTGTAATAAGTTTGGTTTGATACACACCCACACACACGTGCACTTGAGCCTATCTCACTCTTAGTCGTACACCTCTTGCACATACACAGGCCTAACCAGCCCCTAAGATATAGTTGTATTTATATATTTTAAGTCGCGGGGGGTTTTAATTAAGTCATGTGTGTTGTCTTTACATTCTCCACACTCACACACATTGAGCTTTCGCTCTTACTCCCAAGACCTTAATTAAGGCCATACTGCAATTTATATTTGGGTTTCATTTCAAGTCGTGTGTGTTGTCTTTACATTTTCACAAGCACACACATTGAGCCTTCGCTCTTACTTCCAAGACCCAAGTAAGGGCCCATATATATTATATAAGTATTTCCCTTCAGCTATGTCTTTAAGATTTGGGTTTTAAGGTTCAGCAGTGTGCGTAGTCTTTCAATATATACACAACACACACTTGCACTATTGAGCCTTTCCGCTCTTAAGATATAGCCATATTTCCCTTTCGCAATTTCCCTTCGGCAATTTACATTCAAGTCATTTCCCTTCCGCATTTTCTTTCAATTCGGGTTTTCCCTTTGGAGTTGTGTGAGTTTGCATTGCATATACGCCATACCACGAGTTAGGATGCATATTGCATCAAAGCAAACCCCATACTCCCGCTCAAAGTCACCCCACTTAGGTCACGTGTTCATAACACACACCTAGTTGGCCCGAAAAGGGATAAAAAGAAAGACATAGGCACGTGCAAATCCACGTGAAATAAAATCTGAGAATCGTACAAAAACAACCCGAATCAATCGTGCAAACACGCCAAGACTTAGGCTATTTCGATGCACGCACATCGTGCCTAAGTAGATTAAAATTTGAAAGACTTAGGGTCGTCCAACCCTTATAAAATCAAAATCGCCCAAATGCATGGTTTTCAAAAGGTTTTAAAACACTTCTTCATTCAAAATATATTTTGAGTTAAACTTGTTTTAAAACGAAGTCTCTAAGTGTACAGACTGACCCTTGCGCATCGGTGCAAGAAGGTCTGTGACGTAAAAATCCCGCTTGCCTACAATCGCCTTTCAAAAGTCAGATTATTTTCAAAACATACTTTGCTAGTTAAAGTAAACTAGTTGGCACACCCATAAAGCGAAGTAGATACGAAAAGGTTCACTTTAGGCCTGAGAACCCGTAAAGTGAAAATTTTCGGTGTCTACACAATTCTATTTGGGTTTACATTACAAGTCATGTGAGTTGTCTTTACATATATACACAACACCCACACACACGTTGGCAACCTTCGGGCCCATATATATTATAAGTATTTCCCTTCCGCTATGTCTTTAAGATTTGGGTTTTAAGGTTCAGCTGTGTGAGTAGTCTTTCCATATATACACGACACACACTTGCACAATTGAGCCTTTCCGCTCTTAAGATATAGCCATATTTCCCTTTTGCAATTTACATTAAGTCATTTCCCTTAAGCCTTGTCTTTCAATTCGGGTTTTCCCTTTGGAGTTGTGTGAGTTTGCATTGCATATTCGCCGTACCATGAGTTAAGACGCATATTGCATCAAAGCAAGCTCCACACTCCCGTGCAAAAATCGCCCAACTTAGGTCACTTGCGCACACACCTAGTTGGCCCTAAAAAGCATAAAAAGAAAGACATAGGCATGTGCAAATCCCACGTGAAATAAAACTTGCAATCGTACAAACAAAGCCCAAACACTTTGGGTATTTTTCAAAGAGGTTTGATTTAAAAGAGTTTGCCAAGCGTACAGACTGACCATTGCGCATCGGTGCAAGAAGGTCTGCGACAAAAAGAGCTCACTTGCTACAGTCTCCCCGATAGAGTCATATTTCAAAACTTACTTCGCTAGCTTGAATAAGCTAGTTGGCACGCCCTTTGTTATAAAAATGACTTAGACACACGAAAAGGTTCACTTCGGGCCTAAAAGCCAAAAGTGAGAATTTTCCGTCTCTATAGGTTTGGCACGCCCGATGGGACCTGGGCCTTGTTCAGAGTCAGTTCATGTAGAAAAACCACATGAAAATTTTTCAAAGAAAGTGTTTTTAACTTTGTTTGTTAGATTTTCATACTTAGGATTTTGAAAAAAGCATATTGAAGCATGTCGAGTCCAGGCTCCCAAGAGGTATCTAGCCACGGCTCATGCGCATCAAGTTCTCAATCTAGGAGATTTTCGAAAAAACAAGAGATTGAGGATTTGAGAAGGGATTCCGAGGCCAAAATCGCTGCTCTTAGCCAAGAGGTTGAAGTAGGCGATTCATGTTCGTCAAATGATGAACCAAAGGCCAAGAAAAAATTTGAAAAACCTGGCAAACACAAAGAGACTTCTACAATGGAAGGTAACCAATACCATGAGTCCTTCACATACAAGGACCATAAAGCCCTACAGCAGCTGCTGAGAGGGCAAAATAAAGAGAAAAGGAGTTATGCCCTTGTAAACACCCTAAAATCCCACGATTTTCTCAAATATACCTGGTTTTGCAAAAGCAGCCCCAAAGGGCTATTTTGAGTTTGGAAACCCAGGAGCCTTCCAGACAACCCTGTACATATGTTGAAACCATATATGTTTTAAAAATATATACATATAGTTTTAAAACCTTAAAAAGATATTTTGAAACCCCAAAAAGCAGCTTAGCTTGATGAAAGTAGGACCGAAGAGGCAAAAGAGAGCCCGGACCCGGAGCATATTTCAAGCCCGGCACATCAACTCTCGTATCAAAATCATCCCCAGAATCTCAGACACCCAAGCCCCCGATATCAACAATTTGTTCAAATGATCTCCAGAAGGTGAGAAGAAGAGCGGACGACAATGTTGGCGAAGACCCAATGCAAGACGGAGTACTGATGCAGTCAATCCTTGCACAAACCTTCCGTTTCGAAATACCATGAAGGAATCAGAAAATTAGATTTGGGCTAGATCTGGACCATATATATCCAGATCCAAACCCAACATGCATCTGGATTTGGATTTGGATCCAAAGATCTAAATCCAATATCCACATCCATGGCCCACATCACCTTCTCATAAATGGAGGTGGGGCCCACAGATATTTCACGTAAAAAGCTTGGGTATATAGAGAGAGAAGGGGTGATAAAGTATGAGTGAGAAAGTTGGTAGGCTTGACTTTTGGTCAAGGGTGAGTTAACCTTGTGGGTTTAGCCTAGAGTGTGTGTTTGAGCTTGTATGCACCTACACCTAACCTGGGGCTGCACCAACTTGGATATGGCTGCAATTGGGTCCATGGACCGGCGCCAAGGGGAGGTTCCTAAAACCTAACCCTAAGCTAGCCAACCTCACGTAGCCACTCCCCCCTAAACCTGACCCAATCCTAGCCGTCCTCACCCAAAACCACCCCAACCTCACCTAGCCGACCTCACCTAACTAGACCACCTAGACCCTAACTAAACTAAACCTAAACCCACCTTAATACATCTAACTAAACCCCTAACCATTAAGTCCCAGCCACCCTAACCGACTTACCCTAAACCACCAAATAACCCACCCTAACCAACCTACCCCAAACCACCCCACAAGCCCACCTTATTACAAATATCTAGCCTAAACCACCCCAATCGACCCAGCCCCTTTTGCCTATAAAAACCCCACATTTTCTTGTGGGTAGGGGGTTCTCTCTCCTGCTCTCTCTCTCTCTTCCACTCACATCCCCTCTCACTCCCCTCCAGCTGCACGACTTCCACCGCCACTTCCACCCGGCTACCACCTCTTCGCTTCAACCAACTTCCAGCATCTTCCACCTTCGGCTGCCACCACCTTCCACCACATTCATCCACCAACACCCCTGCCACCCACGGTTAGTACCCCACCTCAACTCCATCTAGCCTTCCGCCCCTTTCTAACCTAAACCCACTTGATTTCTTGTCTATGGACTATGAAACAGACAGTGACGATGAAATACCGAACTTCCATCGGTATGATGGCATGGGAGACCCTAGGTCTCACTTGCAGCTTTTCTCTCGTCGAGCCCATAAGAAAAAGAAGGACTCGATGAAATGGGTGTATTGGTTCCCTTTGTCCCTTAAGGACACAACTGCCAAATGGTTGGCTTCCTACAATCTTAGCCAGTTCGCAACTTTTGAAGAGTTAGCAAACTGCTTTATGCAGAGATTCTTGCATAACGTAGAAGTCACGCCGACTTTAAACACCTTGAGGGATACAAAACAAGGTATGAACGAGGACATACATACGTTCATCGTTCGTTGGAGGTCTCTCCTAGGTCAAGTGCGAGAGCCAATATCGGAAGGATGTGCAGTCATGCTCATCCTAGATAATTTTAGAAACGAGTTGAAAACCCTTCTCTCGCTTCACGAAGTCTCAACATTCCATAAGTTGATAAAGAAAGCATCCCTTTTTGAAACAAATTTGAAAAAAGGGGTGTATGATTACTTATGGAAAGGAAATCCAATTTCGAAAACTCGCTTGGAGAAGCCCAACACTTATGGGCTACCCACCGCGGACAAAGGGGCAAGACCCCACAAAATCACCAATGTCCGGGTGGATCCAAGCCCGACAAGTGCTTCAAACAGTTTTGAGAAATTAGAAAATAAAAAGGAGAGGAGTTTTCAAAAACCCTTCGAAAGACGGGAGTACACTCCGCTGGGGCAACCTGTATCGGAGGTCCTAGACCTCCTGCTCGCCCAGGGTATGATTGAACTCCCCGAGATTCCCGAGGGAGTCACCTCGAAGGGAGGGTTTTTAAACAAATTCTGCAAGTATCATCGGCTCAAAGGCCATGATACAAGGCGGTGTTTCTCCCTCCTAAATAAAATTGAGAACTTGATAGCAGAAGGCCGGCTCTAGGTCGCTGAAGAACTTGAGCCTACCCAAGCTATCTTCAAAGAACCCTTTCCCAAGCACGCAAGTACCAGTGGTAAGGGAAAAGAGGTATGTGCTCTCACGATTTCAAAGAATCTAGCACATGCATGTGAGTCTGGTTCATCTACTTGTGCATCTACTCTCATACTTTATAAAAAACCTGCCCAAGTAGTCATCCAGGGACCACCAAGAGTTCCGTCCCCGGTCAAACCAGTTTTAACCATTCAAGGTGCTCCAAATCTCTTGATTAGAGCCTTGTTAAGTGCGAAGCCTAGGTTGATCGTGGGGGAGGTGACAAGATCCAGGAGGATCTACCAACCCCACATTTGTAAAGTGCTAAAAATGTGGTAAGTGTGCATGGCCTTTCAAAAGCATGTATTCCTAGAGTTCCGCCGAAAATGGATAAAGGAAATGTCGTTTTGAAGGTATATGATTTCGGAAACCATCTTTCAAAGATTCCTATCAACATGTCCATCCTAGAGCTAATACAAACTTCGCCTAGGCATAGACTAGTGTTAGAGAAAATTCTAGAAAGAGCAAAGGTTAGTTCGAACATTACCCCAAAAGCTTTGTCCAAACAAGTGGTCTCTATAGGAGCAAAAATGCCGATCGTATTCTCGGAAGACGATGTAGAGAGACCCTACGAATCCCATAACCAAGCCCTACATATCGAGGTGGTTCTGAATAACCACTCTCTGGATAGGTGCCTTGTCGATGGGGAAGGACGGCTCAACATCCTTCCACTTCATGTGGCGAACCAAATCAGAGTTACCTTGACATCCGTGAATCCAAGTCCCATCGTCATCACTGGATACGATGGGAATGCGTCTAGATCGCTAGGATCTATCGAACTCCCCATGGAAACGGGAGGGATAGCACACACGGGGGTGTTCCATGTCCTGGACATCCATCCCCATTATAACCTGTTGTTGGGAAGGCCCTGGATACACAGCTTGTGCGTTGTGCCATCCACCTTCCACAAGTGTGTCAAGATCCATTTTAGGGATAAAGTTGTAGTGATCCTAGGAGAGAGTAACCCTCAACTTCAAGGGGTCATAAATTCCCCTTGCTTGTCAAGTTCCGAGACCCACGAGGTAAAACTGGGGCAAACCATGCTCGAGCCACCAAGGCTCACCTTGTACAACCCTAGGAAGGTCGTATATGTGAAGTGGCCACCCAAGGCTGGCCCCCTCAAGGTTCTGACCATTCTAGGAAAACCCAAGAACCCCTTATTTCCAACTCTTGGACAAAAAGCCCTATGTATACAACATAGACGACAGCAAGTTCTAGGATCACGATTTGTATCAAAAAAAATTTAAAAACAAAAAATCGTGGAACATGCTGTTAAACATGGGCTATTTGCCATATAAGAGTCTAGGGACAAAAAATCAGGATCTCCTAGAACCCATACTGCCTAGGGCCAATCCAAGCCGATATGGGATCGACTATACTCCCAGAATACCACCAAAGCCACCCCCTGTGACCACCTGGGTCAAGGGTGCCCTAGAGCCTACCCTAGAAGAAACCTACGATTTAGACCTCTTATTCAGAGTCTAACCTATAGTGTTTTCCCTTTGTAGGTATGATGGAAGATCCCTTTATCAAAAATACAAAAACATTTGGAAAATTCGAAATCCAAAAAATGGAAAAATTACTAAAGCCAAAAACATTGGAAAATCAAAAACTCGAAAAAAGTGTAGTTTGTATAGTTTCCAAAGTACTCATTTTACAAAAGAACAAAAAAATTGAAATTTACAAAATTCTAAAAAGATTTTGTACATAGCTGCTCCTGGTAAGGATTTGGAAAAAGGAAAGGATTTCGAAAGAAACGTTGTCTGTATAACCAAACCAAAAATTTCGAAATCAATAGAAATTCCAAGTGTAAAACTAGGTCTTTTGAAAATCCATGCATCAAATTCCCTAGGATCTATAAACCACGAGAATGATCGAAGCCCCGAAGTGGATCCCCTTGCGGAAGATCCCACTTTTGAGCTCCTAGAATTTCATAAAATTCTCGATTTTGAAAAACCTTCAAGTTCAGTAGGAGGAGATTTCATAGAGATAAACCTAGGGAGTGATTACAATCCCAAACTCATTAAGGTAGGCGCATGTTTAAACGAGCATGAAAGATCAACATTCATTGCATTTCTACAAACGTACTTAGATGTGTTTGCATGGACGTATGAAGACATGCCGGGCATAGACCCCAGTATTGTCGAACATCGTCTTCCCTTAGATGCAGATGTGAAACCCATAAAGCAAAAGCTTAGGAAAATACATTCGAACATACACACACAAGTCAAAGAGGGTTTAGAAGATCTGTTAAAAGCCGAATTTATCAAACCCATTGCATATTTTGATTTGTTATCCAATATCGTTGTTGTTCGAAAAACCAATGGGAAGATTCGAATATGCATCGATTTTAGAAACCTGAATGAAGCCACTCCAAAGGATAATTATCCTTTACCAAACATAGATTTGATACTCGATAGTCTTGCAAATCATGAGATGTTTTCGTTTATGGATGGCTATTCAGGGTATAATCAAATCAAACTAAGCCCACGAGATCTGGGTAAGACCGCTTTCACAACCCCATGGGGCACATACTGCTATACAGTCATGCCCTTTGGTTTGAAAAATGCCGGCGCCACATACCAGAGAGCCATGACCACGATCTTCCATGATTAGATTCATGAGCTCGTAGAGGTATATGTGGATGATCTCGTGGCAAAATCCAAAACTCGAGGCACTCATATCGAATGCTTACAAAAGATTTTCGAAAGGCCTAGACTTTATAAAGTAAAGCTAAACCCTCAGAAATGTGTGTTCGGAGTAGAGTCCGGAAAGCTCTTAGGATTTATGGTGAGCCAAAGGGGTGTAGAAGTTGACCCATCTAAGTGTCGAGCCATCATAGATATGGCTCCACCCTCCAATCTCACACAGATTCGTAGCCTCCAAGGCTGATTACAATCCATTCACAGGTTCATCTCAAACCTGGCGACTAGACGCGAACCCTTTAACAAATTGTTGAGAAAGGGCATGGAATTTTCATGGGATGACGACTGCCAAAAGTCATTCGAAAGACTAAAGGCATACCTAGTTAATCCCCCTATTTTAAATCCTCCAAAGCAAGGAAAACCTCTTTTGCTTTACATTTCCATGCATGCGAATGCCTTGGGAGCTTTGTTAGCTCAATACGAGGATGACACCCACAAGGAGTATGCCATCTATTATATTTCGAAAACTCTCTTGGCTTACGGAAGGAATTACCAAGCCATGGAGAAGACGTGCTTGGCCCTAGTTTGGGCCTGCTAGAAATTTCGACACTATTTCCTAGATCATGAGATCTGGATAGTGTCCAAGCTTGATCCAATCAAGTAGAAAAACCCATTCTCACTTGTAGATTGGGCAAATGACAACTCCTTCTAATGGAGTATGACCTGAAGTACCATCATCAGACCTCCATTAAGGGGCAAGCCCTAGCTGACTATGTGGCTGAGTTCCCCCTAGAGGACGCATATCCCACACTTAGTGAAATGCTTGATGAAGGCATATTGCAAAACCAATTTCAAAACCACATTTTGGCAAACTCTTTCAAAAACCAAGTGTGGAAGATGCACTTCGATGGGGCACGGAACCAACGAGGGGCTGGTGCTGGGGTCATCCTCATATCTCCTGAAAAGGGTGAAATCCCCATAGCAATTCGCCTAGATTTTGAATGTTCCAACAACATAGCTGAGTATGAAGCACTCATACAAGGCTTAAGGATTTCAAAAACTCTGGGGGCATCATGCATCGAGGTCTTTGGAGATTCACTCCTTGTTATAAACAAAGTTTTGAAAATTTGGAAAGTGCGAAATGAAAAACTTCTTCCATATCACGAGTTGGCCACTCGATTGGTTGAGTCATTCCAATTGTGTAGACACACACGTAGGAAGAGAGGATAATGGCATTGCCGATGCCCTCTCCTCCTCGGGTTCAGCCCTAAAGGTCGATCCCTCTTTGGGAGCCCGATCCTTAGAGATATGGCATGCGCCCACTCCATCCACACATGATTTGGATATTTGCCAAAATAATCCAGATTCTGTTGAAAAACCTTGGTTCTATGACATCAAATGTTTTCTAGAAAATGGGGGATTCGCTGAGGATGCCACATCCAAAGATAAGGCATTCATCCAGAAAATTTCTACCCGATACACGATTTTCGGTGAGGTTTTGTATAAAAAGAGTTTTACCGGCATCTTACTAAGATGTGTCGACCTAGAGGAGGCTAGGACTGTTATGCATGAATTCCACGATGGAGAGTGTGGAGGTCATATTAATGCCAACATGATGGCAATGAAAATACTTAGAGCGGGCTATTTTTGGTCCACCCTGAAAAAGGATTGCCACGAGCATGTTAGGAAGTGTCATCTATGTCAAGTACATGGGCACGCCATTCATATCCCATCATCTTCATTGCATTCTGTGGTCAGCTGTAGACACGAAAAATCCTCACTTCTAGTTCTTAGGCCCGAAGTGAACCTTTTCGTGTGTCTAAGTCATATTTAGCAAAAGGACGTGCCAACTAGCTTGCTTAAGCTAGCGTAGAAAGTTTTTGAAATCTGACTTCTATCGGGGCGACTGTGAGCAAGTGAGCTCTTTTCATCGGAGACCTTCTTGCATCGATGCACAAGGGTCAGTTTGTACGCTTGGCAAAGTCTTTAAATTTTAAACCTCTTTGAAAATACCCTAAGTGTTTGGGCTTTGTGTGTACGATTGCAAATTTTATTACACATGGGATTTGCACGTGCCTATGTCTTTCTTTTTATGCTTTTTAGGGCCAACTAGGTGTGTGCACAAGTGACCTAAGTTGGGCGATTTTTGAACAGGAGTGTGGGGCTTGCTTTGATGCAATATGCGTCCTAACTCGTGGTATGGCGTATATGCAATGCAAACTCACACAACTCCAAAGGGAAAACCCGAATTGAAAGACAATGCGGAAGGGAAATGACTTAATGTAAATTGCAAAAGGAAAATTGCAAAAGAGAAATATGGCTATATCTTAAGAGCGGAAAGGCTCAATTGTGCAAGTGTGTGTCGTGTATATATGGAAAGACTACGCACACAGCTGAACCTTACAACCCAAATCTTAAAGACATAGCCG
This sequence comes from Brasenia schreberi, assembly GCA_036023115.1. Classification (NCBI taxonomy): domain Eukaryota; kingdom Viridiplantae; phylum Streptophyta; class Magnoliopsida; order Nymphaeales; family Cabombaceae; genus Brasenia; species Brasenia schreberi. Next base: position 1,703,161 of record JAYKKT010000036.1, on the reverse strand, counting down.
AAGGAAAATACTTATAATATATATGGGCCCGAAGGTCGCCAACGTGTGCGTGGGTGTTGTGTGTATATGGAAAGACAACTCACACTACTTGTAATGTAAACCCAAATATAATTGCAACAGGCCTTGACTAAGGTCTTGGGAGTAAGAGCGAAAGCTCAATGTGTGTGAGTGTGGAAATTAAAAGACCACGGACACAACTTGAATTAAAACACCCAAGGGAAATTGCAACTCAACCCTTACTAGGGTCTTGGGAATAAGAGCGAAAGCTTAATGTGTGTGAGTGTGGAAATTGAAAGACCACGCACACAACTTAAATTAAAACCCACGCAACTTAAAACATATAGGTATAACTATATCTTAAGGGTTGATTAGGCCCGTGTGTGTGTCAAAATCGTGTGCAGCTAAGAGCGAAATGACTCAAGTGCACGAGTGTGTGGGTGTGCCAAACCACATTATTACAAGCGGGGGGAGACAACGCTCCATTATTACAACCCCGTATCAAATTTAATTAAACATAAGCAAGTTCATAACAAGGACCGAGTTAGGCACTTATGTATAGCTAGTCCGGGTGTGATTTGCTTGGCTTTGGCCTATGTGAGTCGCCTTGGACAGCCTAAGGGGAGCTCCTTGGATGCGTATGGGCACCAAGTAGGGTCTTAGCCGAATGAAGACTTGAAGATGGCCGGGTGTAAGGTGCAGCAAGTGGGGTTGTTGAGTGAGTTGGGGCAATTTCGGATGTTAGCTAGGTGGTTGCAGGTTGAAGGGTGAAGGTTTAGCTAGGGGCTGCGATGGGTGGCTGAGGGAAGGTGGTGATGTAGGGTGTGAAGTGGCCGGGTGTATGGGAGATGGTTAGGGTGCAAAAGTGGTGGCGGGTGATGGACTGTGTGGCCGGGTAAGAGAGGGGTGGAAGAGAGGTTAGATGGGGCTGAGATGGGGTACTAACTAGAGGTGGTTGTTGTGGTGGTAGCCGAAGGTGGTGGAAGGAGGTGGTAGCTGGAAGAAGGTGGCAGCCGGGTGGAAGGGTGCAGTCGGGTGGGGTGTGCAGGTGGCAGCCGAGTGGAAATGCAGCCAGGTGGATAGGCGGTGGAGGTGGCGCAGCTGGTGGAGAATGGGAGTGAAGTGGGATGGAAGAGAGGGCAGGTGAGAGGAGAGAGAGAGGGCTGAGAGCTACCAAAACCCACCCAAAAAGGGGTTTTTTATAGGCATGGGTTGGGGTCGGTTGGGAGTGGTATAGGGTAGAAGATATTTAGGATATGGTGGGCTGTGGTGGGGTGGTTTGGGTAGGTCGGCTAGGTAGGTGGTTTGGGTAGGTCGGTTAGGGTGGCTGGGAATTAAGGGTTAGGGTCTAATTAGGAGGGTTAAGGTGGGATTAGGTTTAGTCTAGCTAGGGTCTAGGTGGTCCAGTTAGGTGGGGTGAGCTAGGTGAGGTCGGCTAGGTATGGTTAGGGTGGTTTTGGGTGAGGGTGTCTAGGATTGGGTTATGTTTAGGGGGGAATGGCTAGGTGAGGTGGGTTAGCTTAGGGCTAGGTTTAGGAAGCATCCCCATGGACTTGATCTATGGACCTAGTTGCAGCATGTTGGTGCAGCCCCAGGTTAGGTGTAGGTGCATACAAGCTTAAACCCACACTCTTAGGCTAAACCCACATGATTAACCCAAAACTTAACACAAAAGTCAAGCCCACAAACTTTCTCACTCATACTTTATCCCACTCTCTCTCTCTATCCAAGCTTTTCACGTGAATTCCTTGTGGGCCCCACCTCCATTTATGAGAAGGTGATGGGGCCATGGATGTGGATATTGGATTGGATCTTTGGATCCAAATCCAAAGCCAAATACATATTTAGGTCTGGATCTAGATATATATAGTCCAGATCCAGCCCAAATATGATTTTCTGACTCCTTCATGGTATTTCGAAATGGATAGTTTGTGCGGGGCCTAACAGCATCAATACTCCGTCTTGTGTTGGGTCTTCGCCAACATTGTCGTCCGCTCTACTTCTCACCTTTCGGAGATCATTTTGACAATTTTGTTGATAACAGGGGCTTGGATGTACGAGATTTTGGGGATGATTCTGATACGAGAGTTGATGTGCCGGGCTTGACATATGCTCCGAGTCTGGGCTCTCTTTCGCTTCTTCGGTCCTGCTTTCATCAGGCCAAATTGCTTTTCGGGGTTTCAAAATACCTTTTTAAGGTTTTAAAACTGTATAACATAAATTTTAAAAACATATATGATTTAAACATATGTGCAGGGTTGCTTGGAAGGCTCCTGGGTTTCCAGACTCAAAATAGCCCTTTGGGGCTGCTTTTGCAAAACCAGGTAATTCGAGCAAATCATGGGATTTTGGGGTGTTTACATCAGCCCCTGGCCATTTACCATATGGGCGTTTGATAGGCCTCATATTTCCAAAGGCATCGAATGGGCATAGGTTCATCTTAGCAGCCACTGAGTACTTCTCGAAGTGGGTCAAAGCCATCTCTCTAACCAACGTACAGGGGCAACATGTGGTGGCTTTCATTAGGAGAAATATCTTGGCTTGATTTGGAGTTCCAAGAGACCTTGTGTCCGATAATGGCACCCCATTCAAAAACGAGCGGATGGTCAAGTTGTGCAACACTTATGGCATAACTCACCACTTCTCCTCGCCCTACTACCCTCAAGGCAACGGCCAAGCCGAAGCCACAAATAAGACTCTCATTAGTATAATTGAGAAGACTTTAGAGAAGGGTAGGACGTGGCACGAGAAGCTGGATGAAGCCTTATGGGCTTATAGGACTTCCATCCAGACTCCCACGAATGCCACGCCATTTGAGTTGGTCTATGGCACAAATGCCATTCTTCCCATTCATACACGACTGCATTCATTCCATACATCCATTGCACTCGACCTCTCCCTAGAGACGCTTCAGCATGCTAGGATGGCCGAACTAGATTTGTTAGATGAAAGGCGACTCATTGCTATGGATCATGCTCATGCATACCAGCAAAGGATAGCCCGACATTATAACAAACATAAGAGACCTCGCCACTTTGAAGTGGGAGATCTGGTTTGGAAAATCATCCACTATCATGGCCCACATCCACTTGGAAAGTAGCGCCCCAAGTGGGATGGACCCTATGTTGTGCATGCAACCACCACGAACAACTCATATTGGTTGATCAATGTAGAAGATAGGAATTTAGCATATCCTATCAATATTCAATACTTAAAGAAGTATTATGTGTAGGATTTGGGTTAAATTCCCATTTTCGAAAACTCTTAGGGATAACTGCTTTGAAACTTCGAAAGTAAGGTTCAAAGGCGAATTGTGCGACCCTGAGTGAGAGAATTCGCACTTGTGAAAGAGTGGAGTTTTCCAAAAACGTGGTTACATTTCAAAATCCTTCTTATAAAGAAAGGCCTAGTTCAATATAGTAAGATACTTGCAAGTAGTACGTGCTATTTCTAAATAGGCTGATTTGGAATGGATCGAGTATGACCTTGGGATAAGTCCTCCCCTCTTTGCTTCTCCTTCCAAAAGGAAAATATGGCCAAAAACAAAGGGAAATCCCCGCCAAAGATCTCTTTCCCAAAGAAAGAAACATGAATCAAAAAGAAAATTCGATTCTTTTATGGAAAAGAGCGATTAAAGAAAAAATACTCCCAAAGGGAGACCCTCCATGAAAAAAAGGAAGAAAAGGCCAAAAAGCTCAAAAAGAACAGTTTTTCGCCTTCTATGCCTCAAACCACGGGACGTTTCAGAAGGAACCGTGGTATCTCTTTCCCATCCCCCTAGCTTATCCCAAATGAAACATGGTTCATTTCAAGGAATCCTAAAGTAAAAATAGGATTTACTTACTTGAATTTCATTTTGTTTGAGAATTCGACGTTTCGAGTAAGGCGTAGGAATTTTGAAATATAGCTTGTTTTCTTATAAAACATCCGCTAGATTAGCGAGTGTTAAGAATCAAGCAAAGGCAAACACGAAGAGCTCGAGATCCTTAGGATTGAGGCTAAAAGCGGTTTTCCCTTTTGTAAATAGATTTTGAAAAATCGAACATCGAACAACATAGGGCCCACTCACTTGGAGCAGCAGGCCTTCGTAAGTCTCAAGAGTTCGACCATGCCATCTGGTCTCTCAGAGGTCGCCATTCTTGGCGTCTCATCCATGACATGCATGTGTATATCCACGCATGAACACTTGCATAACATGATCCCGTTTAGGACCAGAAACCATAGAAGATTCCCTTTGGCATGATATCTCCTCCTACCAGGTTTAAAAGAGAGATTTTGCTTAAAAATTGGGACGATCCCATATTTTCGTGGATAGATCTAGGGAGACATCAAAAGGGGTGTTGTCATCCTTGCCATTATCCAAATAAATTTGGATAATACCAAAGAGGGGCAACTGTAAACACCCCAAAATCCCACGATTTTCTCAAATGTGCCTGGTTTTTCAAAAGCAGCCCCAAAGGGCTATTTTGAGTTTGGAAACCCAGGAGCCTTCCAGACAACCCTGTACATATTCCAAACCTATATATATGTTTTAAAATGTATACATATAGTTTTAAAACCTTAAAAAGGTGTTTTGAAACCCCAAAAAAGCAGCTTGGCCTGATAAAAGCAGGACTGAAGAGGCAAAAGAGAGCCTAGACACGGAGCATATTTCAAGCCCGGCACATCAACTCTCGTATCAGAATCATCCCCAGATTCTTGAACATCCAAGCTCCAGATATCAGAAATGTGTTCAAAATGAACTCCTGAAGGTGAGAAGAAGAGCGGACGACAATGTTGGCTGTAAAAACCCCGAAATCCCACGAACTTCTCAAATAACCTTGTCTTCTAAAAGCAGCCCCGAAGGTCTATTTTGAGTCTGGAAACCCAGGAGCATTCCAGACAAACCCTGTACATATGTTTAAACTATATATGTTTTAAAATATGTATAATATAGTTTTAAAACCTTTTAAAATACGTTTTGAAACCCCATAAAGCGACTTGGCCTAATGAAAGTAGGACCAGAAGAGCAAAAGAGAGCCCGAAACCGGAGCACATGTTGAGCCCATCACATCAACTCTCGTGTTAGATTCATCCCTAGAATCTCGAACATCCAAGCCCCTGTTATCAACAAAACTCTTTGAAATCATCTCCGAAAGGTGAAAATAGAAGCGGACGACAATGTTGGCGAAGACTCAACGCAAGACGAAGTACTGATGCTGTCAGGCCCCGCACAAACCGTTCATTTCGAACATACCCTGAAGGAGTCAGAATTCAGCTTTGGATTGGATTTAGACCATATATATCTAGATCCCAATCTAAACATATATGTGGATTTGGATTTGGATTTGGATCTAAAGATCCAATCCAATATCCGCATCCATGGCCCACATCACCTTCTCATAAATGGAGGTGGGGCCCACTTGAAATTCACGTGGAATCTTGGGCATGAGAGAGAATGGGGAGGATTAAATGTGAGGGAAATGTATTAAGCTTGACTTGTGTGTCAAGTTTTGGGTTAATCATGTGGGTTAGCCTAATTAGTGTGGGTTTAAACTTGTATGAACCTACACCTAACCTAGGGTTGCACCAACATGATGCAACTAGGTCTATGGGCCATGCAAAGGGATGCTCCTAACCCAAACCTAAGCTAAACCCCCTAATCCTAGCCATTTGCCCTAAACCTAACCTAATCCTAGCCTAATCACCTAACCTACTTCCCTAATCCTTCCCTAATCCCAACCTAATCACCTAACCCACCTCCCTAGTCCTTCCCTAAACCTAGCCTAATTCCCCTAATCCTAACCTAATCCTAGCCTAAACACCTAACCCACCTCACTAAACCTCACCCTAAAACCAACCCACCTAGCTAAGCCCTAAACCCCTAAACTACCCCACCTAGAACCCTAGCACACCATATCCCTAAAACCACATACCCTAAATATCTGGCCCACCTTATCCCCAAACCACCACCACCTAACCACTAAACCAGCTCCAACCGACCCCAACAAAACCCTATAAACCCCCCACTAGTGGGCGGGTTTTTCAAGTCTTTTTGGGCCAGCCAAGCCCCCTCTCCTCTCTCATCCCTTTCACTCTTCTCTCATCTGCTCCATCTTGGAACCCGCCACCATCACCTCTCGGCCAGCTCCACTCCACGCCACCACCACCTCCCGGCCAGCTCCATTCCTTGACACCTGACTACATCAACCAGCCACATCCTCCCTTGCCACCCGCAGCACCTCACCCTTCGGCCAGCCATCCTCCGGTTAGTACCTCATCACAACAGCACCCTCTCTTCACTCACCCTCCACTCTCAGCCACCACATACCACCCTTCCTTAGCCTAACCTCCACTTCATCCAGCCGACCACCACCTGCCACCATCTTCCCTTAAACCTGCCGCATCCTCCTTTGCCACCCGCCACCTTACCTCTCCCTTAGACAGCCCCTAGTTAAGACCCTTAGCTCTACCTTCCCTTAAGACCTGCCCCACTCCTTAGTGACAGCCCTAACTAGCTCCCCTTTTCCATCCCTAAGTCACCCCAACCTCAACCAAGGCAGCCCCATCCGTTCGGCTAGTGCCAAGGCGCCATCACCCGCACCCACTTGCCGTGCCCTTCCGAGGAGCTCCCTCTTGCAGCCCAAGGCGACACTCAAGCCCAAGCTCAAGCAAGTCACCTCTGGACCAGCTATACGTAAGTGCCTAACTTGGTCCTTGTTTATAGACTTGTTTAAGCTTAATTAAATTCGATACGGGGTTGTAATAATGGAGCATTGTCTCCCCCCACTTGTAATAACGTGGCTTGGCACACCCACACACACATGCACTTGAGCCTATCCCGCTCTTAGTTGTACACGATTTTGAACACACACACGGGCCTAATCAGCCCTTATGATATAGACTTATTTATATAATTTAAGTTGCGTGGGGTTTTGCTTAAGTTGTATGCGTTGTCTTTCAATTCTCACACTCACACACATTGAGCTTTCGCTCTTATTTTCAAGACCCAAGTAAGGGCCGTGTTATAATTTTCCTTGGGTGTTTTACTTCATGTCGTGTGCATAGTATTTCAATTATACACTCACACACATTGAGCTTTCGCTCTTACTCCCAAGACCTTAGTCAAGGCCTATTGCAATTTATATTTGGGTTTAATTCCATGTCATGTGCGTAGTACTTCAATTATACACTCATACACATTGAGCTTTCGTTCTTACTCCCAAGACCTTAGTCAAGGCCTATTGCAATTTATATTTGGGTTTAATTTCATGTCGTGTGCGTAGTATTTCAATTATACACTCACACACATTGAGCTTTCGCTCTTACTCCCAAGACCTTAGTCAAGGCCATATTGCAATTTATATTTGGGTTTCATTTAAGTCGTGTGAGTTGTCTTTCAATATATACACAACGCCCACGCAACACGTTGGCGACCTTTGGGCCCATATATATTATAAGTATTTCCCTTTCGGCTATGTCTTTAAGATTTGGGTTTTAAGGTTTAGCAGTGTGCGTAGTCTTTACATATATACACGGCACACACTTGCACAATTGAGCCTTTCCGCTCTTAAGATATAGCCATATTGCCCTTTTGCAATTTCCCTTTTGCAATTTACATTCAAGTCATTTCCCTTTTGCATTGTCTTTCAATTCGGGTTTTCCCTTTGGAGTTGCGTGAGTTTGCGTTGTATTGCATATAAGCCATACCACAAGTTAGGATGCATATTGCATCAAAGCAAACCCCATACTCCCGCTCAAAATCACCCCACTTAGGTCATGTGTTCATAACACACACCTAGTTGGCCCGAAAAGGGATAAAAAGAAAGACATAGGCACGTGTAAATCCACGTGAAATAAAACTTGAAAATCATACAAAAATAGCCCGAATCGAACACTTCAAACATTTTTCGTAGGTTCTCATATTAAAAAACTCGATTTTCTAAGCGTACAGACTGACCCTTGCGCATCGGTGCAAGAAGGTCTGCGACGAAAAGAGCTTGCTTGCTCACAGTCGCCACGTTAGGAGTCAGATTTCAAAATATTTCTTCGCTAGCTTAAGCAAGCTAGCTGGCTCACCCTTTTGCTTAAATAAGACTTAGACACACGAAAAAATTCGCTTCAGGCCTAAGAACCAGAAGCGGGAACTTTCTGCGTCTACATTGGCGAAGACCCAACGCAAGACGGAGTACTGATGCAGTTAGGCCCCGCACAAACCGTCCGTTTCGAAACGCCATGAAGGAATCAGAAAATCAGATTTGGGCCGGATCTGAACCATATATATCCAGATCCAAACCCAACATGCATTTGGATTTGGATTTGGATTTGCATCCAAAAATCCAAATCCAATATCCACATCCATGGCCCACATCAGCTTCTCATAAATGGAGGTGGGGCCCACAGATATTTCACATGAAAAGCTTGGGTAGAGAGAGAAAAGGGGTGATAAAGTATGAGTGAGAAAGTTGGTAGGCTTGACTTTTGGTCAAGGGTGGGTTAACCTTGTGGGTTTAGCCTAGAGTGTGGGTTTGAGCTTGTATGCACCTACACCTAACCTGGGGCTGCACCAACTTAGACATGGCTGCAACTGGGTCCATGGAACGGCGCCAAGGGGAGGTTCCTAAAACCTAACCCTAAGCTAGCCCACCTCACCTACCCAGTCCCCCTTAAACCTGACCCAATCCTAGCCGTCCTCACCCAAAACTGCCCCAACCTCACCTAGCCAACCTCACCTAGCTCACCTCACCTAACTAGACCACCTAGACCCTAAGTAACTAAACCTAAACCCACCTTAATACACCTAATTTAACCACTAACCACTAAGTCCCAGCCCGCTTAACCGACCTACCCTAAACCACCAAACAGCCCACCCTAACCGACCTACCCCAAACCACCCCACAAGCCCACCTTATTACAAATATCTACCCAAAACCACCCCAACCGACCCAGCCCTCTTGGGCCTATAAAAACCCCTCTCTTGCGGGTTTTTCGGGACTCTCTCTCTTTTCCACACACATCCCCCCTCACTCCCTCCCAACTGCACCACTTCCATCGCCACTTCATCAACCGGCTGCCACATTCCCCACTTCCACCCCCACTTCATCACCCGACTGCCACCTCTTCGCTTCAACCAACTTCCAGCACCTTCCACCTCCAGCTGCCACCTCCTTCCACCACCTTCATCCACCAGCACCCTTGCCACCCACGGTTAGTACCCCACCTCAACTCCATCTAGCCTCTCACTCCTTTCTTTCCCGGCTGCACACTCCACCACCCGCCACAACCGCCCAACCTTCTCCCTTACACCCGACCCAGCTACACCCTACCTGCCGCCAACCTACATCCAAGGAGCCCCCCTTCGGCTGACCAAGGTGACTCACTAGGCCAAAGCCAAGCAAGTTGAGCACGGACCAGCTACACGTAAGTGCCTAACTCGGTCCTTGATATGAACTTGCCTACATTTAACTAAATTTGATACGGGGTTGTAATAATGGAACGTTGTCTCTCCCCGGTCGTAATAAGGTGGTTTGACACACCAACACACACGTGCACTTGAGCCTTTCCGCTCTTAGTTGCACACCCTTTTGGCACACACACGGGCCTAACCAGCCCCTAAGATATAGTTATACTTATATATATTCAGCCGCGTGGAATTTAACTTAAGTCGTGGGTGTTGTCTTTCTATTCTACACTCACACACATTGAGCTTTCGCTCTTACTCCCAAGGCCCTAGTAAGGGCCGTATTGCAATTTCATTTGGGTGTTTTAATTCTAGTTGTGTGCATGGTCTTTCAATTCCTCACTCACGCACATTGAGCTTTCGCTCTTACTCCCAAGACCCTAGTAAGGGCCATATTGCAATTTCATTTGGGTGTTTTAATTCAAGTTGTGTGCGTGGTCTTTCAATTCCACACTCACACATTGAGCTTTCGCTCTTACTCTGAAAACCCTAGTATGGGCCATATTGCAATTTCGTTTGGGTGTTTTAATTCAAGTTGTGTGCGTGGTCTTTCAATTCCACACTCACACACATTGAGCTTTCACTCTTACTCCCAAGACCCTAGTAAGGGCCATATTGCAATTTCATTTGGGTGTTTTAATTCTAGTTGTGTGCGTGGTCTTTCAATTCCACACTCACACACATTGAGCTTTCGCTCTTACTCCCAAGACCCTAGTAAGGGCCATATTGCAATTTCGTTTGGGTGTTTTAATTCAAGTTGTGTGCGTGGTCTTTCAATTCCATACTCACACACATTGAGCTTTCGCTCTTACTCCCAAGACCCTAGTAAGGGCCATATTGCAATTCTATTTGGGTTTACATTACAAGTCGTGTGAGTTGTCTTTACATATATACACAACACCCACACACACGTTGGCGACCTTCGGGCCCATATATATTATAAGTATTTCCCTTCCGCTATGTCTTTAAGATTTGGGTTTTAAGGTTCAGCTGTGTGAGTAGCTTTCCATATATACACGACACATACTTTCACAATTGAGCCTTTCCGCTCTTAAGATATAGCCATATTTCTCTTTTGCAATTTACATTAAGTCATTTCCCTTAAGCATTGTCTTTCAATTCGGGTTTTCCCTTTGGAGTTGTGTGAGTTTGCATTGCATATTCGCCATACTACGAGTTAGGATGCATATTGCATCAAAGCAAGCCCCACACTCCCGTGCAAAAATCGCCCAACTTAGGTCACTTGCGCACACACCTAGTTGGCCCTAAAAAGCATAAAAAGAAAGACATAGGCACGTGCAAATCCCACGTGAAATAAAACTTGCAATCGTACAAACAAAGCCCAAACACTTCGGGTATTTTTCAAAGAGATTTGATTTAAAAGACTTTGCCAAGCGTATAGACTGACCCTTGCGCATCGGTGTAAGATGGTCTACGACGAAAAGAGCTCACTTGCTCACAGTCGCCCTGATAGAGTCAGATTTCAAAACTTACTTCGCTAGCTTGAGTAAGCTAGCTGGCACGCCCTTTGTTATAAAAACGACTTAGACACACAAAAAGGTTCACTTCAGCCCTAAAAGCCAGAAGTGGGAATTTTCCGTGTCTACAAATAGATCTTCTAATCCATCTTTGACTTGTGCGGGTACGTTCGGATGTATTTTCCTAAGCTTTTGCTTTATGGGTTTCACATCCGCATCTAAGGGAAGACGATGCTCGACAATACTGGGGTCTATGCCCCGCATGTCTTCATACGTCCATGCAAACACATCTAAGTAGGTTTTTAGAAATGCAATGAATGATGATCTTTCATGCTCATGCAAACATGTGCCTACTTTAATGAGTTTGGGCTTTGAATCACTCCCTAGGTTTATCTCTATGAAATCTCCTCCTATTGAATTTGAAGGCTTTTCAAAATCAAGAATTTTATGAAATTCTTGGAGGTCAGAAGTGGGATCTTCCTTAAGGGGATCCACCTCCGGGCTTTGATCATTCTCGTGGTTTATAGACCCTAGGGAATTTGATGCATGGATTTTTAAAAGACCTGGTTTCATATTTGGAATTTCTATCGACTTCAAAATTTTTGGTCTGGTTATGCAAACAACGTTCCTTTCGAAATCTTTTGCTTTTTCCAAATCCTTACTAGGAGCAGCTATGTACAAAATCTTTTTTGAATTTTGTAAATTTTTGATTTTTTTGTTCTTTTGTAAAATGAGAACTTTGGGAACTATACAAACTACTCTTTTTTCGAGTTTTTCATTTTCAAGTGTTTTTGGCTTTTGTAATTTTTTCTATTTTTTTTATTTTGATTTTTCAAATGCTTTTGTATATTTGTTTTTAGGGATCTTCCATCATACCTACAAAGGGAAAACACTACAGGTTAGACTCTAAATAAGAGGTCTAAATCATAGGTCTCTTCTAAGGTAGGCTCTAGGGTACCCTTGACTGAGGTGGTCACAAGGGGTGGCTCTGGTGGTATTCTGGGAGTGTAGCCGATCCCATATCGGCTTGGGTTGGCCCTAGGTAGTATGGGTTCTAGGAGACCCTGATTTTGTGCCCCTAGACTTTTATATGGCAAATAGCCCATATTTAACAACATGTTCCATGATTTTTTATTTTTAGAGAATGTTTGATATAAATCGTGGTCCTAGAACTTGTTGTCGTCTATGTTATGCACATAGGGCTTTTTGTCCAGGGGTTTTAGAAATAAGCAATTCTTGGGTTTTCTTGGAATGGTCAGAACTTTGAGGGGGCCAGCCTTGGGTGGCCCCTTCACATATACGACCTTCTTAGGGTTTTTCAATGTGAGCCTTGGTGGCTCGAGTAAGGTCTGCCCTAGTTTTACCTCGTGGTCTGGGAACTTGACAAGCAAGGGGAATTTATGACCCCTTGAAGCTGAGGATGACTCTCACCTAGGATCACTACGACTTTGTCCCTGAAAAGGATTTTGACATACCTGTGAAAGGTGGAAGGCACAACACAAAAGCTGTGTATCCAGGGCCTTCCCAACAATAGGTTATAATGGGGGTAGATGTCCAGGACATGGAACACCCCCGTGTGTGCTATCCCTCCCATTTCCATGGGGAGTTCTATAGATCCTAGCAGTCTAGACGCATTCCCATCGTATCCAGTGATGACGATGGGGCTTGGGTTCACGGATGTCAAGGTGACTTCGATTTGATTCACCACATGAAGTGGAAGGATGTTGAGCCCTCCTCCCCCATCGACTAGGCACCTATCCAGAGAGTGGTTATTTAGAACCACCACGATATGTAGGGCCTGGTTATGAGACTCGTAGGGTCTTTTTACATCGTCTTCCGAGAATATGATGGGCGTTTTTGCTCCTATGGAGGCCACTTGGTTGGACAAGGATTCTGGGGTTATGTTCGAACTAACCTTTGCTCTTTCTAGAATTTTCTCTAACACGAGTCTATGCCTAGGCAAAGTTTGTATTAGCTATAGGATGGACATGTTGATAGGAATCTTTGAAAGATGGTTTTCGAAATCATATACCTTTAACACAACGTTTTCTTTGTCCGTTTTTGGCGGAACTCTAGGAATACATGCTTTTGAGGGGCCAGGCACACTGACCACCTTTTTAGCACTTTGCAGATGTGGGGGTTGATAGATCCTCCCGGATCTTGTCACCTCCCCCACGATCAACCTAGGTTTCGCACTTAACATGGCTCTAATCGAAAGATTTGGAGCACCTTGAATCGTTAAAACTGGTTTAACTGGGGATGAAACTCGTGGTGGTCCCCGGATGACTACTTGGGCGAGTTTTTTGTAAAGTATGAGAGTAGATGCACCAGTAGACAAACCAGACGGACTCTTTGAAATCGTGAGAGCACATACCTCTTTTCCTTCCCACTAGTACTTGCGTGCTTGGGGAAGGGTTCTTTGAAGATAGCTTGGGCAGGCTCAGGTTCCTCAACAACCTTAAGTCGACCTTCTACTATCAAGTTCTCAATTTTATTTAAAAGGGAGAAACACTGCTTGGTATCATGGCCTTTGAGCCGATGATACTTGCAGAATTTGTTTAAAAATCCTCCCTTTGAAGTGACTCCCTCGGGAATCTCGGGGAGTTCGATCATGCCTTGGGCAAGTAGGAGGTCTTAGGACCTCTGATACAGGTTGCCCCAGTGAAGTGTACTCCCGTCTTTCAAAGGGTTTTTGAAAACTTTTCTCCTTTTTATTTTCTATTTTTTCAAAATTTCTTGAAGCACTTGCTGGGCTTGGATCCACCCGGACATTGGCGATTTTGTGGGGTTTTGCCCCTTTATCCACGGTGGGTAGCCCATAAGTGTTGGGCTTATCAACTTATGGAAAGTTGAGATTTCATGAAGCGAGAGAAGGGTTTTCAACTCGTTTTTAAAATTATCCAGGATGAGCATGACTGCGCATCCTTCGGATATTGGCTCTCGCACTTGTCCTAGGAGAGACCTCCAACGAATAATGAATGTATGTACGTCTTCATTCACACCTTGTTTTGTATCCCTCAAGGTGTTTAAAGTCGGCGTGACTTCTACGTTATGCGAGAATCTCTGCATAAAGTTGTTCGCTAACTCTTCAAAAGTTGCGAACTAGCTAAGGTCGTAGGAAGCCAGCCATTTGGCAGCTGTGCCTTTGAGGGACAAAGGGAACCAATACACCCATTTCATCGAGTCCTTCTTTTTCTTATGGGCTCGACGAGAGAAAAGCTGCAAGTGAGACCTAGGGTCTCTCATGCCATCATACAGATGGAAGTTTGGTATTTCATCGTCACTGTCTGTTTCATAGTCCACAGGCAAGAAATCAGACAGGGCGTAACTCCTTTTCTCTTTATTTTGCCATCTCAGCAGCTGTTGTAGGACTTTATGGTCCTTGTGTGTGAAGGACTCGTGGTATTGGTTACCTTCCATTGAGGAAGTCTCTTTATGTTTGCGAGGTTTTTCAAACTTTTTCTTGGCCTTTGGTTCGCCATTTGATGAACATGAGTCCCCTGCTTCAACCTCTTGGCTAAGAGCAGCGATCTTGGCCTCAAAATCCCTTCTCAAATCCTCAATCTCTTCTAGTTTGTTTTGCTTTTTCGAAAACCTCCTAGAGTGAGAACTTGATGCGCATGAGCCGTGGTTAGATACCTCTTGGGAGACTGGACTCGACATGCTTCAATGCTTTTCAAAAATCCTAGATATGAAATGCAACAAACAAAGTTAAAAACACTTTCTTTGAAATTTTTTCATAAGGTTTTTCTACATGAACTGACTCCCACAAGGCCCAGGTCCCATTGGGCGTGCCAAAATCCTATAGACACGGAAAATTCTTACTTCTGGTTCTTAGGCCCGAAGTGAACCTTTTCGTATGTCTAAGTCGTTTTTATAACAAGGGTATGCCAGCTAGCTTACTCAAGCTAGCGAAGTAAGTTTTGAAAATATGACTCTTTCGGGGTGACTGTGAGCAAGTGAGCTCTTTTCGTCGCAGACCTTCTTGCACCGAGAAGCAAGGGTCAGTCTGTACACTTGGCAAAGTCATTTTGAACAAAATAACCTCATTGAAAATACACGAAGTGCTTGGGTTTTGGTTGTTTGGTTGCAAGTTTTATTTTATGTGGGATTTGCACGTGCCTATGTCTTTCAATTCTTACGCTATTTAGGCCAACTAGGTGTGTGCGCAAGTGACCTAAGTTGGGCGATTTTTGCATGGGAGTCTGGGGTTTGCTTTGATGCAATATGCGTCCTAACTCGTGGTATGGCAAATATGCAATGCAAACTCACACATCTCCAAGGGAAAACCCGAATTGAAAGACAATGCTTAAAGGAAATTGCGTAATGTAAATTGCAAAAGGGAAATTGCAAAAGGGAAATAGGGCTATATCTTAAGAGCGGAAAGGCTCAATTGTATAAGTGTGTGTCGTGTATATATGGAAAGACTACTCACACAACTGAACCTTAAAACCCAAATCTTAAAGACATAGCGGAAGGGAAATACAACTATATATATATGGGCCCGAAGGTCGCCAACGTGTGCGTGGGTGTTGTGTATATATGTAAAGACAACTCACACGACTTGAATTGCAATATGGCCCTTATTAGGGTCTTGGGAGTAAGAGCGAAAGCTCAATGTGTGTGAGTGTAGAATTGAAAGACCACACACATGACTTGAATGAAACACCCAAATAAAATTGCAATATGGCCCTTACTAGGGTCTTGGTAATAAGAGCGAAAGCTCAATGTGTATGAGTGTGGAATTGAAAGACAACACCCACGACTTAATGGAAAACCCACGCAACTGAATATATATAAATATAACTATATCTTAGGGGTTGTCAAGGCCCATGTGTGTGCCAAAAGGGTGTGCAACTAAGAGCGGAAAGGCTCAAGTGCACGTGTGTGTTGGTGTGTCAAACCAAGTTATTACAATCGGGGGGAGACAACGCTCCATTATTACAACCCCGTATCAAAATTTAATTGAACATAAAAGAAGTTCATATAAGGAACCGAGTTTAGGCACTTACATGCAGCTGGTCCATGTTCAACTTGCGTGGACTTGGCTTTATGAGTCGCCTAGGGCAGCTGAAGGGGAGCTCCTTGGGTGTATGTTGGTGGCAAGTGATGTTGAAGTGTGGTGGCCGGAAGAAGGGGTCTTGATGCTGGCCGAGTGGAAGGAGTGGTAGGTGATGGGCCGGGTGGTGGAGTGTCTAGGTGGATGGGCTAGGTTTAGGTGATGCTTGGCTGGGAAGTGGGCGACTAAGGGAGGTGTTCAGCTGGGAGCTAGCAGGGTATGGTGCAGGTCGGCTAGGTGGAAGGGAGATGGGAGGGATGAAAGGTGGTGGATGGATGGGAGTGTGTGGCTAGGAAAGAAAGAGGTGCGGGTGAGATGAAGTTGAGGTGGGGTACTAACCGGTAGGAGGTGGGGCTAGTGGTGTCGGAGTGGCTGGAAGAGGATGGCAGGTGGATGGAAGGTGGCCGGGTGGAAGGAGATGGAAGGAGTGGCCGGGTGGTGGAGTGGCAGTGGAATGGCAGGTGTTGGCTAGGTCCTTGGAGCCTGGAGAGAGGAAGATGAGAGAGGTGGGAGCTGGTCCAGACCCTGGCCGAATGTGGAATGGAGGAGAGAGGGATGGCGAGAGGTCGGTTGGGATTTATATGGGGGGGGTTCATGAGTGGCTGACCGGATGAATGGGATGGGATGGTAGGTCGGTCGAGGGGATGAGTGGCTCGAGGGGATGAGTGGCTGGGAGTGAAAGTGGGCTAGATATTTTAGGTGGGCTGGGATTTAAGGTGGGCTAGATATTTTAGGATGGGGGTGGCTGCAACTAGTTTAGGTTTTAGGGAATGTTGTGGGCTAGGTTAGTGGTTTTGGGGTAGTTTGGTTAGGTGGGTTGGGTTTGGTTGGTTAGGGACTTAGTTAGGTGCACTAAGGTTGGTTTAGGTTTAGGTGGTTAGGGTCTAGGTGGTCTAGCTAGGTGAGGTCGGCTAGGTGAGATTGGGGCGGTTTGGGCGAGAATGGCTAAGTCTAGGTTAGGTTAGGGTCAGGTTTTAGGGAAAACGGCTAGGTGAGGTGAGCTAGCTTAGGGCTAGGTTTAGGAACCACCCCTTGGCGCCGGCATTTGCTCAAATTGCAGCTATGTCCAAGTTGGTGCAGCCCTAGGTTAGGTGTAGGTGCATACAAGCTTAAACCCACACTCTTGGCTAAACCCACAAGGTTAACCCACCCTTGACCAAAAGTCAAGCCTACCAACTTTCTCACTCATACTTTATCCCCCCTTTCTGTCTCTACCCAAGCCTTCCAAGGCTTTTCACGTGAAATGTAGTGGGCCCCTCACCTCCATTTATGAGAAGGTGATGTGGGCCATGGATATAGATATTGGATTTAGATCTTGGGATCCAAATCCAAATCCAAATCCAAATCCAAATACATGTTGGGTTTGGATCTGGATATATATGGTCCAGATCCGGCCCAAATCTTATTTTTTGATTCCTTCATGGCGTTTTGAAATGGACGGTTTGTGCGGGGCTTGAGTTCATCAGTACTCTGTCTTGCGTTGGGTCTTCGCCAACATTGTCGTCCGCTCTTCTTCTCACCTTCAGGAGTTCATTTTAAGCAATTTTCTGATATCTGGGGCTTTGATGTCTGAGAATTTGGAGATGATTTTGATATGAGAGTTGATGTGCCGGGCTTGAAGTATGCTTCGGGTCCGGGCTCTCCTTTGCCTTTTCGGTCCTGCTTTGGTCAGGCCGAAAGGTTTTCGGGGTTTTAAAACACCTTTTAAAAGTCTAAAACTATATGTATACAGTTTTAAAACATATATATAGGTTTGAAATATGTACAGGGTCGTCTAGAAGGCTCCTGGATTTCCAAACTCAAAATAGCCCTTTGGGGGCTTTTGTGAAACCAGGCATATTTGAGAAAATCATGGGATTTTGGGGTGTTTACACCAAACATTGATTTGATAGTCGATAGTACTGCAAATCATTAGATGTTTTCATTCATGGATGGCTATTCAGGGTATAACCAAATCAAACTAGGCCCACGAGATGAGGCTAAGACTGCTTTCACAACCCCATGGGGCACGTACTGCTATACAGTCATGCCCTTTGGTCTGAAAAATGCCGGCGCCACATACCAAAGAGCTATGACCACGATCTTTCATGATCAGATTCATGAGCTCGTAGAGGTATATGTAGATGATCTCCTGGCTAAGTCAAAAACTCAATGCACTCATCTCGAATGCTTACAAAAGATTTTCGAAAGGCTTAGACTTTACAAAGTAAAGCTAAACCCTATTTCCTAGATCATGAGATTTGGATAGTGTCCAAGCTTGATCCAATCAAGTACTTGTTCGAAAAACCCATTCTCACTAGTAGATTGGGCAAATGGCAACTCCTTGTAATGGAGTATGACTTGAAATACCATCACCAGATCTCCATTAAGGGGCAAGCCCTAGCAGACTATGTGGCTGAGTTCCCCTTTGAGGATGCGTATCCCACACTTGATGAAATGCCGGATGAAGGCATATTGCTAAACCAACTTCAAAACCACATTTTGGCAAATTCTTTTGAAAACCAAGTGTGGAAAATGCACTTCGATGGGGCACGAAACCAAAGAGGGGCTGGTGCCGGGGTCATCCTCATATCCCCTGAAAAGGGTAAACTCCCCATAGCAATTCGCCTAGATTTCGAATGTTCCAACAACATAGCTCAGTATGAAGCACTCATACAAGGCTTAAGGATTTCGAAAACTCTAGGGTCATCATGCATCGAGGTCTTTGGAGATTCATTACTCATTATAAATCAAGTTTTAAAAATTTGGCAAGTTAGAAATGAAAAGCTTCTTCCATATCACGAGTTGTCCACTCGATTGGTCGAATCCTTCCAATCGTGCACACTCACACATGTAGGAAGAGAGGATAATGGCATTGCAGACGCCCTCTCATCCTTGGGTTCCGCACTAAGGGTCGATCCCACTTTGGGAACCCGATCCTTAGAGATATGGCATGCACCCACTCCATCCACACACGATTTAGAAATTTGCCAAAACAACCCCGATTCTGATGAAAAACCTTGGTTTTATGACATAAAAGGCTTTTTAGAAAATGGGGGATTTGCTGAAAATGCCACATCCAAGGATACCAAAAAATTTCTACCCGATATACGATTTTGGGTAGGGTTTTGTACAAAAAAAGTTTTATCGGCATCTTACTAAGGTGCAATATTTCCAAAGGCATCGAATGGGCATAGGTTTATTTTAGCAGCCACTGAATAATTTTCTAAATGGGTCGAAGCCACCTCCCTGACCAATGTCCAGGGTTAACATGTGGTGACTTTCATTAGGAAAAATATCTTGGCTCGATTTGGAGTTCCAAGAGATCTTGTGTCCGATAATGGCACCCCTTTCAAAAACGAGCGGATGGTCAAGTTGTACAACACCTATGGCATAACTCACCACTTCTAATCGCCCTACTACCCTCAAGGCAACGGCCAAGCCGAAGCCACCAATAAGACTCTCATTTGCATTATTGAGAAAACTTTAGAGAAGGGTAGGACGTGGCATGAGAAGCTGGATGAAGCCTTATGGGCTTATAGGACTTCCATCCGAACTCCCACTAATGCCACGCCATTTGAGTTGGTCTATGGCACAAACGCCATTCTCCCCATTCATACAAGGTTGCATTCATTTCATACATCCATTGCACTCAACCTCCCCCTAGAGACGCTTCAGCATGCTAGGATGGCCGAACTAGATTTGTTAGATGAGAGGTGACTCCTTGCTATGGATCATGCTCATGCATACCAGCAAAGGATAGCCCGACACTATGAGAAACATATGAAACCTCACCACTTTGAAGTGGGAGATCTCGTTTTAAAAATCATCCACTATCGTGGCCCACATCCACTTGGAAAGTGGCGGCCCAAGTGGGATGGCCCTTATGTTGTGCATGGAACCACCACAAACAACTCTTATTGGTTGATCGATCTAGAAGGTAGGAATTTAGCAGACCCTGTCAATATTCAATACTTGAAGAAGTATCATGTGTAGGGTTTAAGTTAAATTCCCATTTTCGAAAATATTTTTGGGGAGACTTACTTTGAAACTTCGAAAGAAAGGATCAAAGGCGAATTGTGTGACCCTGAATGAGAGAATCAACACTTGCGAAAAAGTGGAGCTTTTCAAAATACGTGGTTACATTTTCAAAATTCTTCTTCTTACAAAGAAAGGCCTAGTTCAATATAGCAAGATACTTGCAAGTAGTACGTGCTATTTCTAAATAGGCTAATCTGGAATGGATCGAGTATGACCTTGGGATAAGTCTTCCCCCCTTCTCTTCACCTTCCAAAAGGAAAATTTGGCCAAAAACAAAGGGAAATCCCTACCAAAAGAAAATCTCTTTCCCAAAAAGAAAGCAGAATTGTAAAGAAAAATTCGACTCTTATGTGGAAAAGAGGGAATAAAGAAAAAATACTCTCGAAGGGAGACCCTCTATGAAAAAAGAAAGAAAAGGCCAAAAATCTCAAGAAGAGCAATTTTCCACCTTCTATGCCTAAAACCACGGGACGTTTCAGAAGGGACCGTGGTATCTCTTTCCCATCCCTACGACTTATCCCAAGTAAAACATGGTTCATTTCGAGGAGTCTTAAAGTAAAAATAGGATTTACTTACTTGAATTTCATTTTGCTTGAGAATTCAACGTTTCAAATAAGGCGTAGGAATTTTGAAATTTAGCTTGTTTTCTTATAAAACCTCCGCTAAATTAGCGGGTGTCAAGACTCAAGTAAAGGCAAACACAAGGAGCCAAAGGTCCTTAGGATCGAGGCTAAAAAGTAGTTTCCCTCTTATAAATAGATTTTGAAAACTCGAACATCGAGCAACATACGGCCTGCTCACTTGAAGCAGCAGGTCTCCATAAGTCTCAAAAGTTCAACCATACCATCTGGTCTCTAGGAGGTCGCCCTTCTTGGCGTCTCATCCATATCATGCACTTGCATATTCATGCATGAACACTTCATAACATGATCCATATTTAGGAGTAGGAACCCATAGAAAAGGTCCCCTTTGGCATGATATCTACTCCTACCAGGTTTTAAAGAAAGGTTTTTGCTCAAAAATTGGGACAATCCCATATTTTCGAGAATTGATCCAGGGAGACATTGAACATGGGTGTTGTCGTCTTTGCCATTATCCAAATCAATTTGGATAATGCCAAAGAGGGGCATCTGTAAACACCCCAAAATCCCACGACTTTTTAAAAACATACCTGGTTTATAAAAGCAGCCCCAAAGGGCCATTTTGAGTCTGGAAACCCAGGAGCCTTCCAGAAGCTCTGTACATATTCAAAAACATGTACATATTGTTTTAAACTCTGTACATATTGCTTTTAATCCTGTAAATAGTGTTTTGAAGCCCTTTATCAAATAGGATTTTTTGAAACCCGGGCTAAGCCCCACTTTCCCAAAAGCCAAAGGCGAATAGGTGGAGCATGCGAAGACGACACCTGATCCAGAAACACCCTAGGAAGCCGGTCATGAAGGCCAATACCAAAAGCAGCTTCAGAAGTCTGTTTTGGAGCCTAGAAGAGCAACATGGCCTGATAAAAGGCAGGTTCGAAAGGCGAAAGGAAGGCCCAGGCACAAAGGAGATGGCAAGCCCGGAGCACCAGAAAGCTAGATCAACCGTTCTCACTTAAGCATCCCGAATCACTATTTGGATCCAATCCAAATCCAAACACTATTTGGATCGACCCAAACACTATTTGGATTGGCCCAAATTCAAACACTATTTATTATATGGATTTGGATCTGGATATTTATGGTTCAGATCCAAATCAAAATTTCTCTAGATAGACCTTCTTGGCTTCTCGAGGTGAACGATCTGTGCGGGCCCTGGTTTCATCAATGACCCGTCTGGTGTTGGGTTCCCCAATCTGTGTGGTCCAAACTCCTTTCTACCTTTTGGACTTCATTTTTTTGCTCATTTCTGGTCTTCCCTACAGTCGACCTTCATGAGCCTTTCCTCAAGTTCATTCATCTATCTAAAACTTCATATGCATCACTCATATCACAAATGCCCATGCATACATCCAAAGTCATTTAATGCATGATCATACTTTGGACTAGCACCCAACATAGGTTAAGTCCCCTCTGGCTCGAATCCGCTCCTGCATAACACAAGGGAAAGGATTTTATGAAAGTAAGGATGATCCATATTCTTAAGAGAAATTCGGGAAGTAAAGAACAAAAAGGGTGTTTTCTTCTTTGACATTATCCAAATAAATTTGGATTAATGCCAAAGAGGGGCATTTGTAAACACCCGAAATAAAAATATTTTCAAAACTCCCAAAATTTAAAAACCAATTTAAAACCTTTAGGATTTTTAAAATTGAAAAACCCAATCTTTAAAGGTTTTAAGAAGTTTTCAAAATAAAGGTTTTAAATTCAACAACCCATGAATTTCGAAACAAAGCAAACAAATAGATAAGACCCAATACTAGTCTAGATCGAGGCCGATTCCAGAAAGCGAACGAGAATCGAGTCAGATAAAGCAAATGAGATTGAAGCCTATTAGAATGTCGATCATAAACAGATTGGGCTGGAATCACAGGCTGAATCAAGTTTCAAGGCAAGTTCAAATTCAAATGCAAAAGTTAGATGGGGTCGAGAGCTTATCAGTTCAAATCAGGAGAAGGCAATGCAAGTGCATGTACACGGCCAAGATGAAATACATTGTAAAATTACAAGAATCACTAAGATGTCATATGATCGGGCAACAATAAGTCCATTATCATGGGCCGACCAAGCAAAGAGGCACACCCACATTGATCGAGTCCAAGACCAATCCAAAACTTGAAGTATGGCTAGAAGAAACCAAGTTTATTAAGTGATATGTGGCAATCAAAGCATCACAAAGTGATAAAGACGAGGTAGGTCAAGCTCATGGCACCCTTGGCCGGTAAAAGTAAAGCACTTGGTGGAGCCTAGTTAAGGTCGACTGCACCTAGAGACCTGTAAACAACGAAAATTCTCACTTCTAGCTTTTGAGGCCTGAAATGAACCTTCTCGTGCCTACGTCACTTTTAAAAGGGCGTGCCAACTAGCTTGCTCAAGCTAGCGAAGTTTTTGAAATATCTGACATTTTGAAAGGCAATTGTGAGCAAGCAGGATCTTTTCGCTTTAAACCTTCTTGAACCGGTGCTCAAGGGTCAGTTTAAGCGATTAGAAAAACTTTGATCTTTTAAACAAATGTATACTTTTGAAAGAAAAGTAAGTGTTTCGATGATTGTACGCCTAAATTGCAGTTTTTATTATGGGGGTTGATGATTCAAAGTCTTTGAGCTTTTAAGCTATTTAGGCCGGATGTGTGTGCTTCAAGTGGCCTAATTTCAGCGAGTTTGAGCGTAGATTCGGGGTTAGCTTTTTGAAAACACGTGAATGCAAGGATGCACAAACATTTTTCGGGTTTGATATGATGATGTGAGTGTAGACACGAAAAATCCTCACTTCTGGTTCTTAGGCCCGAAGTGAACCTTTTCGTGTGTCTAAGTCGTATTTAATAAAAGGGCGTGCCAGCTATCTTGCTTAAGCTAGCGAAGAAAGTTTTTGAAATCTGAGTTCTATCGGGGCGACTGTGAGCAAGTGAGCTCTTTTTGTCACAGACCTTCTTGCATCGATGCGCAAGGGTCAATCTGTACGCTTGGCAAAGTCTTTTAATTAAACCTCTTTGAGAAATACCCTAAGTGTTTGGGCTTTTGTATGTACGATTGCAAATTTTATTACACATGGGATTTGCACGTGCCTATGTCTTTCTTTTTATACTTTTTAGGGCCAACTAGGTGTGTGCGTAAGTGACCTAAGTTGGGCAATTTTTTTGAGCGTGAGTGTGGGGCTTGCTTTGATGCAATATGCGTCCTAACTTGTGGTATGGCGTATATGCAATGCAAACTCACGCAACTCCAAAGGGAAAACCCGAATTGAAAGACAATGCGGAAGGGAAATGACTTAATGTAAATTGCAAAAGGGAAATATGGCTATATCTTAAGAGAGGAAAGGCTCAATTGTGCAAGTGTGTGTAGTGTATATATGGAAAGACTACGCACACAGCTGAACCTTAAAACCCAAATCTAAAAGACATAGCCGAAGGGAAATACTTATAATATATATGGACCCGAAGGTCGCCAACGTGTGCGTGGGTGTTGTGTGTATATGGAAAGACAACTCACATGACTTGTAATGAAACCCAAATATAATTGCAATACGGCCTTGACTAAGGTCTTGGGAGTAAGAGCGAAAGCTCAATGTGTGTGAGTGTATAATTGAAATGCTACACACACAACTTGAATTTAAACACCCAAAACGAAATTGCAATAAGGCCTTTACTAAGGTCTTGGGAGTAAGAGCGAAAGCTCAATGTGTGTGAGTGTGGAAATTGAAAGACCACGCACACAACTTGAATTAAAATGCCCAAGGAAAATTGCAATACGGCCCTTACTAGGGTCTTGGGAATAAGAGCGAAAGCTCAATGTGTGTGAGTGTGGAAATTGAAAGACAACACACACAACTTAATTAAAACCCACACAACTTAAAACATATAGGTATAACTATATCTTAAGGGCTGATTAGGCTCGTGTGTGTGCTATAATCGTGTGCAGCTAAGAGCGAAATAGGCTCAAGTGCACGTGTGTGTGGGTGTGCCAAACCACATTATTACAAGCGGGGGGAGACAACGCTCCATTATTACAACCCCGTATCAAATTTAATCAAACATAAGCAAGTTCATAACAAGGACCAAGTTAGGCACTTACGTATAGCTGGTCCGGGTGTGACTTGCTTGGCTTTGGCCTAGTGAGTCACCTTGGACAGCCGAAGGGGAGCTCCTTTGGTGCGTATGGGTGCCAAGTAGGGTCTTAGCCGAGTGGGTACCTTGATGAAGGTCGGGTGGTAATGCAGCAAATGGGGTCTTTGAGTGAGTTAGGGCAGGTTTGGGGCTTAGCTAGGTGGTGGAAGGTTAAGGGGGAAGGCTTAGCTAGGGGTTGAGAATTCGGTGGCTAAGGGAAGGTGGGAGTGTAATGTGTGAAGTGGCCGGGTGTAAGGGAGATGTCTAGGATGCAGCAGGGCGGGTGATGGGATGTGTGGCTGGGTAAGAAGGGAAGAGGAAGAGAGGTTAGATAGGGCCGAGATGGGGTACTAATCGGAGGTGGTGGCTGTGGTGGTGGCTGGAGGTGGTGGAAGGAGGTGGCAGCTAGAAGAAGGTGGCAACCGGGTGGAAAGATGCAGTCGGGTGGGGTGTGCAGGTGGCAGCCGAGTGGAAGTGGAGCCGGGTGGAGCGACAGTGGATGGTGGCGCAGCTGGTGGGGGTAATGGAGTGAAATGGGTGAGAGAGAGGGCAGGTGAGAGAGGAGAGAGAGGGTTGAGAGCTGCCCAAGATCCCCTGCAAAACCCGCCCCAAAAGGGGGATTTTTATAGGCATGGGTTGGGGTCGGTTGGGGTGGTTTTGGGGTAGATATTTAGGATGTTGTGGGCTGGGGTGGGGTGGTTTGGGTGGGTTTGGGTAGGTCGGTTAGGGTGGCTGGGTTTTAGGATTAGGGTTTAATTAGGTGGGTTAAGGTGGGATTAGGTTTAGTCTAATTAGGGTTTAAGTGGTCTAGTTGGGTGGGGTAAGCTAGGTAAGTTCGGCTAGGTATGGTTTAGGGTGAGGGTGGCTAGGATTAGGTCAGGTTTAGGGGGGAGTAGCTAGGTGAGGTGGGTTAGCTTAGGGCTAGGTTTAGTAGCATCCCCTTGGCCTTGATCCATAGACCTAGTTGCAGCATGTTGGTACAGCCCTAGGTTAGGTGTAGGTGCATACAAGCTTAATCCCACACTCTTAGGCTTAAACTCACATGATTAACCCAAAACTTGACACAAAAGTCAAGCCCACTATCTTTCTCACTCTTACTTTATCCCCCATTCTCTCTCTTCCCAAGCTTTTCACGTGAATTCTTTGTGGGCCCCACCTCCATTTATGAGAAGGTGATGTGGGCCATGGATGTGGGTATTGGATTGGATCTTTGGATCCAAATCCAGATGCATGTTTGGATTTGGATCTGGATATATATAGTCCAGATCCAATCCAAATATGATTTTCTGACTCCTTAATGGTATTTCGAAACGGACGATTTGTGCGGGGCCTGACAGCATTAGTACTCCGTCTTGTGTTGGGTCTTCGCCAACATTATCGTCTGCTCTTCTTCTCACCTTTCGGAGATCAGTTTGAACAATATGTTGATAACAGGGGCTTGGATGTCCGAGATTTTGGGGATGATTCTGATACGAGAGTTGATGTGCCGGGCTTGAAATATGCTCCAGTTCCGGGCTCTCATTTGCTTCTTCGGTCTTGCTTTCATCAGGCCAAGTTGCTTTATGGGGTTTCAAAATACCTTTTTTAAGGTTTTAAAACTGTATAACATATATTTTAAAACATATTGATTTAAACATATGTACAGGGTTGCTTGGAAGGCTCCTGGGTTTCTAGACTCAAAATAGCCCTTTGGGGCTGCTTTTGCAAAACCAGGTAATTTGAGCAAATTGTGGGATTTTGGGGTGTTTATAGTGAGCTAAGCTCGAATTGAAAGCAACTCACACACATAACTTAATGTAAATACCCGAATGGAAGTGCAACTCATGCAGCTTAAGGGAAATACCCGAACTTGAAAGCAACTCACATGACTTGAATGTAAATTGTAGAATTAAAATATACTATCTTAAGAGCAGAAAGGCTCAATGTGAGTGAGTGCTTTTGGTGTGTAAATGGAAAGACAACTCACACGACTTGGATTGAACTTGTCGAAATTGAAATATAAGTATATAGTAAGAGCGGAAAGGCTCAATGCACGTATGTGTATAGTGTGAAATTTAAATGACAAACGCACAAGACATGAATTGAACTTTGCCGAAATTGAAATATAGATATATGATAAGAGCGGAAAGGCTCAACGCACGCGTGTGTGTAGTGTGAAATTTAAATGACAAACTCACACGACATGAATTGAACCACCCGGAAATGTAAGTGCGTACACAACTAAATGTAAAACTCACGCAGCTGGAAAATATATAAGTATGCTATATCTTATGAGCAACAAAGGCTCAAAATGTGAATGAGAGTGTAGAGCAAGTAGTCAAGTACTTCTTGTGTGTGAGTGTGAAATTTAAATGACAAACTCACACGATGTGAATGTAACAACCCGAATTGAATTGCAACTCACACAACTTTCACTAAAGTAAATACCCAAAGGGAAATATATACTTTAGCTTAAGAGCGGAAAGG
Source organism: Brasenia schreberi (assembly GCA_036023115.1). Taxonomy (NCBI): domain Eukaryota; kingdom Viridiplantae; phylum Streptophyta; class Magnoliopsida; order Nymphaeales; family Cabombaceae; genus Brasenia; species Brasenia schreberi. The sequence goes on along the minus strand of JAYKKT010000036.1, from coordinate 1,675,959 downwards.
CTCAATGTGTGTGCAATCGTGTGCAATTAAGAGCGGAAAGGCTCAAGTGCATGTGGGTGTCTTGTGTACGTTTAAGAGCAATATGGCTCAAATGTATGTATGTGCTTCGTGTATCAAGCACGAATATTACATTTCGGGGGGAGACTATGCTCCGTTATTACAACCCCATATCAAATTGAATTTACTTTGAATAGGAAAAGCAACTTGATATATATTTTGAAAGACTTACACTTTTCCTAAGTTGAAGTCGGGATTTGGCTAGGTCGTGTCCACCTTCTTTGTGCTGAGCCTGGGTTTAACTTGTACAAGTCCACCTTGAAGTAGTTCAACCCCTTTTGTCGTGGTCAAGTTGTTGCAGCTGAGGTAGGTTCTTATGGTGTAGTCGGCTCAAGTCTTGGAGTTCGGCCAAGCTCAAGATGGGTGAAAGGTTTCAGCCAAGGAGAGCTAAGTCAAGTCGATTGGGAGTGGGGCGACGTGAGATTGGAGCTTGGGTTCGTTAGGGGGGTGTAAACAACAAAAATTCTCACTTCTGGCTTTTGAGACCTGAAATGAACCTTCTCGTGCCTACGTCGCTTTTTAAAGGGCGTGCTAGCTAGCTTGCTCAAGCTAGCGAAGTTTTTGAAAATATATGACGTTTTGAAAGGCAATTGTGAACAAGAGGGATCTTTTAGCTTTAAACCTTCTTGAACCGGTGCTCAAGGGTCAGTTTAAGCGCTTTTTAGAAAACCCTTGATCTTTTAAACAAACGTATACTTTTGAAAGAAAAGTAAGTGTTTCGATGATTGTATGCCTAAATTGCAGTTTTTATTATGGGGGTTGACGATTCAAAGTCTTTGAACTTTTAAGCTATTTAGGCCGGATGTGTGTGCTTCAAGTGGCCTAATTTCAGCGAGTTTGAGCGTAGATTCGGGGTTTCCTCTTTGAAAACGCGCGAATGCAAGGATGCACAAATATTTTTCGGGTTTGATATGATGATGTGAGCTAGGCTCGAATTGAAAGCAACTCACACACACAACTTAATGTAAATACCCGAATGAAAGTGCAACTCACGCAACTTTAAGGGAAATACCCGAACTTGAAAGCAACTCACATGACTTGAATGTAAATTGCAGAATTGAAATATACTTATATATTTAAGAGCGGAAAGGCTTAATGCACGCATGTGTGTAGTGTAAAATTTAAATGACAAACTCACACGACTTGAATTGAACTTGCCAAAATTGAAATATAAGTATATAGTAAGAGCAGAAAGGCTCAATTGTGAGTGAGTGCTCTTGGTGTGTAAATGGAAAGACAACTCACACAATTGGAATTGAACCACTCCGAAATGTAATTGCATACATGACTGAATGTAAAACTCATGCAACTGGAAAATATATAAGTATGCTATATCTTATGAGCAACAAAGGCTCAAAAGGTGCGTGAGAGTGTGGAGCAAGTGCTCAAGTACTTCTTGGGTGCGAGTGTGAAATTTAAATGACAAACTCACACGACGTGAATGTAACAACCCAGAATAAGGCCCGTGTGTGTGCAAAAAGGTATGCAGCTAAGAGCGGAAAGGCTCAAGTGCACGTGGGTGCTTGTGTGTCAAACCACGTTATTACATCTTGGGGGGAGACTACGCTCCATTATTACAACCCCATGTCAAAATTTAATTGAACATAAAACAAGTTCATATAATGGACCGAGTTTAGGCACTTACATGTAGCTGGTCCATCTTCAACTTGCGTGGACTTGGCCTTGTGATCCGCCTTGGGCAACCAAGAGGAATCCCTTAGGTGGATGGTTGCGGTAGGTAGGAGTGTTGGCCGGCTGAGGTTGAGGTGTGGTAGGGAAGGTAGGCTGGCTAGGATGTGGTGTTAGGGGCTAGGATATGTTTGGGGATAGGTGGGTCTTGGCTGGAAGTGGAGAGGGCTGGAAGATGGGGAAGGGATGTTGGGAATTGGGCGACTAAGGGTGGCAGGTAGATGGGCAGGCGTTGGGTGATACTTGATTGGGAGCTAGGGTGGGAAGGAGGCGGCAGGTGGATGGCGTGGTGTTGTCCTGGCCGAATGGTGGATGTGAGTGGCTAGGAGTCCTAGCCGAATGGTGGAGGGAGAGAGGGATGGCGAGAGATGGGAGCTGGCCCAATGGGAATGAGAGCTGGGCAGAGAGAGACGGGATCCTCTTGAGGGGAGCTTATATGAGGGGATCTTATGTGAGGGGATAGGATTGAGTGGCTGGGCGGTTGGGATATTATGAGTGCTCGCCAGCTAGGTTGGTTAGTTAGTGGTTGGGTCTAGTTAGGAAGTGGTTGAGGGGGGGGGATAGGCAAGGTGGAAGGTCGGTTGGCTAGTGGGTGGTTGGGTCTGGTTAGGAACTAAGTCTAGTTAGGTGGGCTGTGGGCTAGATATTTTCATTAGGTGGGCTGGGATATATATATTGTGGGCTAGATATTTATGGTTTAGGATGGGGGTGGCTGCAACTAGTTTAGGTTTTGGTTTTAGGGAATGTTGTGGGCTGGTTTAATGGTTTGGGGTAGGTTGGTTAGGTGGGCTGGGTTCTAGTTGGTTAGGGATTTAGTTAGGTGAACTAAGGTTAGTTTAGGCTTAGTTGGTTAGGGTCTAGGTGGTCCAGCTAGGTGAGGTCCGTTAGGTGAAGTGGGTGCGGTTTTGGGTGAGAAGGGCTAAGTCTAGGTTAGGTTTGGGTTAGGTTTTAGGAGTAATGGCTAGGTGAGGTGAGCTAGCTTAGGGCTAGGTTTAGGAACCACTCCTTGGCGCCGGTCCATTGCCTTAGTTGCAGCTGTAAACACCCCGAAATCCCACGAATTTCTTAAACAAATCTGGTTTTATACAAGCAGCCCCAAAGGGCCATTTTTTTTGAGTTTGGAAACCCAGGAGCCTTCCAAACAAACCCTGTATATATGTTTTAAACTTTATCTTTCAAAAACATATGATATAGCTTTTGAAAACCCTTTTAAAACATGTTTTGAAACCCCGAAGTGGTTTGGCCCGATCAAGACAGGACCAGGAGAGCCAAGAAGAGCCCGGAACCGGAGCACCTGTCAAGCCCGGCACAGCAACTCTTGTATCTGATTCACACCCCAGGATCTCGAACGTCCCAGACCCTGTTCTTATCAAAAAAGCATTTGAAGTCATCTCCGGAAGGCAGAAACGGAGGCGGACGACTATGTTGGCGAAGACCCAACGCAGACGGAGTACTGATGCTGTCAGGCCCCGCACAAATCGTCCGTCTTGAACCCAGCTCGAAGGAGTCAGAGTTCAGTTTGGATTGGATCTGGACCATATATATCCAGATTCCAATCCAAACCCATATGTGGACTTGGATTTGGATTTGGATCCAGAGATCCAATCCAATATCCATATCCATGGCCCACATCACCTTCTCATAAAGGGAGGTGGGGCCCACTTGAAATTCACGTGGGATATTGGGCATGAGAGAGAGTGGGGTTGAAAAATATCAAGAGTGTTGTATTAAGCTTGACTTGTGTGTCAAGTTTGGGTTTAATCTTGTGGGTTAGCCTAATTGAGTGGGTTTAAGCTTGTAATTAGCTAAAACCTAACCTAGGGCTGCACCAACATGGGGTGATCAAGGTCTATGGGCCATGCTAAGGGAGCTCCTTCACCTAAACCTAACCCAAAATGCCTAAACCTAGCCTAAACCCCTAATCCACCCCTAATCTGAACCTAATCACCTAACCCACTTCCCTAATCCCGGCCTAATCCCGACCTAATCACCTAACCCACTCCCCTAATCCTTCCCTAAACCTAGATTAATTTCCCTAATCCTAGCCTAAACCTAGCCTAAACCACCTAACCTAGCTCACTAAACCTCACCCTAAAACCCAACCACCTAACCTAGTCCTAAACCCCTAAACCACCCTTAGCCCACGATTTTCCCAAACCCCTAGTTTTAAAATATCTGGCCCAACCCCATCCAGCCCACCTTATCTACATACTACCCTACCTAAACCACCTAACCACTACCCACAACCCAGCCCTAACCGACCTACCCATCCCCTATTTAAACCCCCCTCATTGTGGGCGGGTTTTCCAAGTGGGAACCACCCCTTCCATCCAGCCGGGTCCTCTCCTTCTCCCATTTCCCATCCAACCGTGACCACTCCCCAGCAGCTCCAGCTCCTCCACCAGCCGCCACCTGCTCCGCCACCTTCCCTCTTCCGTCCACCACCACTGCCCCCCCAGCTGGCACGCCCTGTTTGTATACATAGGCCTTAGACGCACGATAAGATCCACTCCAAGCCACGAAAGAGGCGAAGAGGCGGGGATTTTCGCGCGTCTACAGAGATTGGCACGCCCGGTGGGACGTGAGCCTTTTCAAAAATCGAGTTTACTTGTAGAAGTCTTGCGAAAATTTTATAAAGGTGTCGTTTTTAACTTGTTTCTTTGCTTTTACTTAGGAAATTTTGAAAAAGCTTGAAAAGAATGTCAAAATCCAATCCAAGTGAAGTGTCGAGCCAAGGCTCATGCGCATCAAGTTCTCACTCTAGGAGGATTTTCAAAAACAAAATAAAACTAGATGAAATCGAGGACTTGAGAAGGGAATTTGAGGCCAAAATCGATGCTCTCAGCCAAGAGGCTGAAGTAGGCGATTCGTGTTCATCAAACGGTGAACAAAGGCCTAAAAAGAAAATTGAAAAACCTCGCAAGCAAAAAGAGGCCTCCGTAATGGAAGGCAACCAATACCACGAGTCCTTCACACAAAAGGACCGTAAAGCCCTACAGCAACTGCTGAAAGGGCAAAATAAAGAGAAAAGAAGCTACGCCCTGTCTGATTTCCTTCCTATGGATTACGAAACAGACAGTGACGATGAAATACCAAACTTCCATCGGTATGATGGCATGGGAGACCCTAGGTCTCACTTGCAGCTTTTCTCACGTCGAGCCCATAAGAAGAAAAAGGACTCGATGAAATGGGTGTATTGGTTCCCTCTATCCCTTAAAGGCACAGCTGCCAAATGGCTGGCTTCCTACGACTTAAGCCAGTTCGCTACTTTTGAAGAGTTAGCGAACTGCTTCATGCAAAGATTTGCACATAACGTGGAAGTCACGCCAACCCTAAATACCTTAAGGGATACGAAGCAAGGCATGAACGAAGACGTGCATGCCTTCATTATAAGATGGAGGTCTCTTTTAGGCCAAGTGCGAGAGCCTATATCCGAAGGATGCGCAGTAATGCTCATCCTGGATAATTTCAAAAGCGAGTTAAAAACCCTTCTCTCGCTCCATGAGATTTCAACTTTCCATAAGTTGATCAAAAAGGCCTCCCTTTTCGAAACCAACTTGCGAAAAGGGATATACGACCACTTATGGAAAGGAAGTGCCGTTCCCAAAACACGTGTGGAAAAGCCCATCGCATATGGGCTGCCCACGACGGACAAAGGGGCAAAACCCCATAAAATCGCCAATGTCCGGGTGGATCCAGGCATGGCGGGCACTTCTAAAAATTTTGAAAAAATAGAAAATAAGAGAGAACGCAATTTTTCAAAACCAATTGAAAAACGGGAGTACACTCCGCTGGGGCAACCTGTGCCGGAGGTCCTAGACCTCCTACTTGCCCAGGGCATGATCGAACTCCCTGAAATCCCCGAAGGAGTCACGTCCAAAGGGGGGTATTTGAACCGATTTTGCAAGTATCATCGGCTCAAAGGCCATGATACCAAACGGTGCTTCTCTCTTCTAAATAAAATTGAGAACTTGATAGCGGAGGGCCGACTCCAGGTCACTGCGGAACCTGAGCCACCTCAAGCTATCTTCAAGGAACCCTTTCCCAAACACGCCAGTGGCAGTGGGAAAGGAAAGGAGGTATGTACCCTCACCATTTCCAAGGAACTAGTGCAAAAGCCCGAACCTGGTCGACCTGCTTGTGCGCCCATCCTTGTATTATACAAGAGGCCCGCCCAAGTCGTCATTCGGGGACCATCAAAAGTGGAAACCCCGGCAAAGCCAGCTTTTAAAATCCAAGGTTCTCCTCAGCTCATCCTTAGAGCCAAGTTTAGTGCGAACCCTAGGCTGGTCGTGGGGGAAGTCACTAGATCCGGGAGGATCTACCAACCCCCGCACCTTCAAGGTGCTCAAAAGGTGGTCAGTGTGCCTGGCCCCTCAAAAGCATGTATCCCTAGTGGTCTGCCAAAAGCAGATAAGGACAAAATCATCCTAAATCCTTATGATTTCGAAAACCACCTTTCAAAGATTCCTATTCACATGTCTATCCTAGAGCTAATCAAAACCTCGCCTAGGCATAGACTTGTCTTAGAGAAAATTCTAGAAAGGGCCAAGGTTGATTCGAACATAAGTCCGGAATCCTTGTCTGCCCAAGTGGCTTTGTTAGGAGCAAAATCGCCCATCACCTTTTCGGAAGATGATGTAGATAGACCCTACGAAACCCATAACCAGGCCCTGCATATCGAGGTGGTTCTAAACAACCACTCTCTGGATAGGTGCCTAGTCGATGGTGGAGGAGGGCTCAACATCCTTCCACTTCACGTGGCGTACAAAATCGGAGTCACCTTGACTTCAGTGAACCCAAGCCCCATCGTTATCACTGGATACGATGGGAATGCGTCTAGGCCTTTGGGATCCATCGAACTCCCAATGGAAACGGGAGGGATCGAACACACGGGGGTGTTCCATGTCTTGGACATCCACCCCCATTATAACCTGTTACTGGGAAGACCCTGGATACACAGTTTGTGCGCTGTGCCATCCACCTTCCACAAGTGTGTCAAGATCCCTTTTAGGGACCAAGTCGTAGTGATCCTAGGTGAGAGTCACCCACAGCTTCAGGGGATCATAAACTCCCCTTGTTTATCGAGCTCCCAGGCCCATGAGGCTAACCTGGGGCAAATTATGGTTGAGCCACCTCGGCTCGTGTTGAACAACCCTAGGAAGGTTGTATGTGTGAAGGGGCCGCCCAAGGCAGGCCCCCTCCCGACTCTAATCCTCCTAGGAAAACCCAAACGTTCCCTATTTCCAAAACCCCTGGACAAAAGGCCCTACGAGCCTAATATGGACGATAGCATGTTCCAGGACCACGACTTATATCCCATCTTTTCAAAAAACAAAAGGTCGTGGAACATGTTATTGAACATGGGCTACACGCCCTACAAGAGTCTGGGGGCACAAAACCAGGGTCTCCTAGAGCCCATCCTGCCTAGGGCCAACCCAAGCCGATATGAGATCGGCTATACTCCCCGAATACCGCCGGAGCCACCCCCTGTGACCACCTGGGTCAAGGGTGCCCCGGAGCCTATCTTAGAAGAAACCTATGGTTTAGATCTCCTATTCCGAGTCTAACCCATAGTGTTTTCCCTTTGTAGGTATGACGGAAGATCCCTTTTTCTAAAAATACCAAAAACATTTGAAAACTTAAAATCAAAAAAATCGAAAAACAAGAAAAACCAAAACAATGGAAAAACAAAAACTCGAAAAAAGTGTGCTTTGTATAGTTCCCAAAGTTCTTGTTTTACAAAAACCCAAAAAAATCGAAAATTTGGAAAATACCAAAAAGATTTTGTACATAGCTGCTCCTGGTATGACTTTGGCGAAAGGAAAGGATTTCGAAAGAAACGTTGTCTGCATAGCCAGACCAAAAATTTCGAAATCACTTGAAAATCCAAGTACAAAACCAGGTTATTTTGAAAACCACGCATCAAGTTCCCTCGGGTCTAAAGTCCACGAGAATGATCAAAGCCCAGAAGTGGATCCCCTTGAGGAAGATCCCACTTCTGAGCTCCCAGAATTTCATAGGATTCTCGATTTTGAAAGACCTTCCCAATCAGTAGGAGGAGATTTCGTAGAGGTGAACCTAGGGGATGATTCCAATCCCAAAACCATCAAAATAGGCGCATGCTTGCATGAAACTGAAAAGTTAGCATTCATTACATTTCTACGGACCTATTTAGATGTGTTTGCATGGACGTATGAAGACATGCCGGGCATAGATCCCAGCATAGTCGAGCATCGTCTTCCCTTAGATGTAGGTGTAAAACCAATAAAGCAGAAGCTTAGGAAAATACACCCGAATGTACACACGCAAGTCAAAGAGGGTTTAGAAGATCTGCTAAAAGCCGGATTTATAAAACCCATTGCGTATTCTGATTGGTTGTCAAATATCGTTGTAGTTCGAAAAACCAATGGGAAAATTCGAATATGCATCGATTTCAGAAACCTGAATAAAGCCACTCCAAAGGATAATTATCCTTTACCAAACATAGATTTGATAGTCGATAGTACTGCAAATCATGAAATGTTTTCATTTATGGATGGTTATTCAGGCTATAATCAAATCAAACTAAGCCCACGAGATCAGGGTAAGACCGCCTTCACAACCCCATGGGGCACGTACTGCTATACAGTCATGCCCTTTGGTTTGAAAAATACCGGCGCAACATACCAACGAGCCATGAACACGATCTTCCATGATCAAATTCACGAGCTTGTAGAAGTGTATGTAGATGATCTCTTGGCGAAATCCAAAACCCGATGCACCCATATCGAATGTTTACAAAAGATTTTCGAAAGGCTTAGGCTTTACAAAGTAAAGCTAAACCCTCAGAAATGTGTGTTCGGGGTAGAATCAGGAAAGCTTCTAGGCTTTATGGTGAGCCAAAGGGGAATAGAAGTCGACCCCTCTAAGTGTCGAGCCATCATAGACATGGCTCCACCCTCCAATCTCACCCAAGTCCGTAGCCTCCAGGGTCGATTACAATCTGTGCGCCGATTCATATCGAATCTGGCAACTAGATGCGAACCCTTCAACAAACTGTTGAGGAAGGGTACGAAATTCTTATGGGATGACGAATGCCAAAAGTCCTTCGAGAGACTAAAGGCATACTTGGTTAATCCCCCGTTTTGAATCCTCCAAAGCAAGGAAAACCGCTTTTATTATACATCTCCGTGCATGTAAACGCTTTAGGAGCCCTGTTGGCTCAATACGAGGATGACACCCATAAGGAGTATGCCATCTACTATATTTCGAAAACTCTCTTGGCTTATGAACGAAATTATCAAGCCATGGAGAAGACGTGCTTGGCCCTAGTCTGGGCCTGCCAGAAATTCAGACACTACTTCCTAGATCATGAGATCTGGATAGTGTCCAAGCTTGATCCAATCAAGCACTTGTTCGAAAAACCCATTCTCACGGGTAGATTGGGCAAATGGCAACTCCTTCTAATGGAGTATGATCTAAAATACCATCACCAGATCTCCGTTAAGGGGCAAGCCCTAGCAGATTACGTGGCTGACTTCCCCTTGGAGGACGCATATCCCACTCTTGTCGAAATGCCTGATGAAGGCATATTGCAAAACCATTTTCAAAACCACATTTTGGCAAATTCTTTCGAAAACCAAGTGTGGAAGATGCACTTCGACGGGGCACGAAACCAACGAGGGGCTGGTGCCGGGATCATCCTAATCTCCCCTGAAAGGGCGAGATTCCCATAGCAGTCCGCTTAGATTTCGAATGTTCCAACAACGTAGCTGAGTATGAAGCACTCATACAAGGCTTAAGGATTTCGAAAACTCTAGGGGCATCATGCATCGAGGTCTTTGGAGATTCGCTCCTTGTCATAAACCAGGTTTTAAAAATTTGGCAAGTACGTAATGAGAAACTACTTCCATATCACGAGTTGGCCACTCGATTGGTCCACTCCTTCCAGTCGTGTAAGCTCACACACGTGGGAAGAGAGGACAATGGCATCGCCGATGCCCTCTCTTCCTTGGGTTCAGCCCTGAAGGTCGATCCCATTTCAGGGACCAGATCTTTGGAAATATGGCATGCGCCCCAGCCATCCACACACGACTTGGATATTTGCCAAAACAACCCAGAGTCTATTGAAAAACCCTGGTTCTATGACATAAAACAATTTTTAGAAAATGGGGGATTCACCGAGGATGCCACATCCAAAGATAGGGCATTCATTCGTAAGATTTCGACCCGATACACCATTCTGGGTGGGGTCTTATACAAAAAGAGTTTTACCGGCATTCTGCTTAGGTGTATCGACCTAGAGGAGGCTAGGATAGTGATGCACGAGTTCCATGACGGAGAATGTGGAGGTCATGTTAATGCCAACATGATGGCGATGAAAATACTTAGAGGGGGTTATTTTTGGTCCACCCTGAAAAGGGATTGTCACGATCATGTTAGAAAGTGTCATCCATGTCAAGTGCATGGGCACGCCATTCATATCCCTTCATCTGCATTGCATTCTGTGGTCAGCCCCTGGCCATTTACCATGTGGGCGTTTGACATTGTAGGCCCCATATTTCCAAAGGCCTCGAATGGGCATCATTTTATCTTAGCAGCCACGGAGTATTTCTCCAAGTGGGTGGAAGCCATTTCCCTAACGAATGTAATGGGGCAACATGTGGTGGCTTTCATCCGGAGGAATATCTTGGCTCGATTTGGGGTTCCACAAGACCTTGTGTCTGATAATGGTACCCCATTCAAGAACTAGCGGATGGTTAAGTTGTGCAACACGTATGGCATAACTAACCACTTCTCCTCGCCCTACTACCCTCAAGGCAACGGCCAAGCCGAAGCCACAAACAAGACTCTCATTGGTATCATTGAGAAAACCTTAGAGAAGGGTAGGAGGTGGCATGAGAAGCTGGATGAAGCCTTATGGGCTTATAGGACTTCCATCCGGACTCCCACGAATGCCACACCATTCGAATTGGTCTATGGCACAAACGCCATTCTTCCCATTCATACCCAACTGCATTCATTCCATACATCCATTGCACTCGACCTCCCCCTAGAGACGCTTCAGCATGCTAGGATGGCCGAACTAGATTTGCTAGATGAGAGGCGACTCCTTGCCATGGATCTTGCTCGTGCATACCGGCAAAGGATAGCCCGACATTATAGCAAACACATGAGACCTCGCCACTTTGAAGTGGGAGATCTGGTCTTGAAAACCATCCACCATCGTGGCCCACACCCCCTAGGCAAGTGGCGCCCCAACTGGGATGGACCCTATGTTGTGCGAGCAACCACTACGAACAATTCGTATTGGTTTATCGATGTAGAAGGTAGGAATTTAGCAGATCCTATCAATATTCAATACTTAAAGAAGTATCATATGTAGGATCTGGATTAAATTCCAGTTTTCGAAAATTTTATAGGGATAGCTGCCCTGAGACGTGTGAATAAGGTGCAAAGGCAAACTCGTGTGAACCCAAGTGAGAGAATTTGCACTTGTGAAAGAGTGGAGTTTTCAAAATCGTGGTTGCATTTCAAAATCCTTCTTCTTACAAAGAAAGGCCTAGTTCAACATAGCAAGATACTTGCAAGTAGTACGTGCTATTTCTAAATAGGCTGATCTGGAACGGATCGAGTGTAGGCTTGGGATAAGTCCTCCCCTCTTCTCTTCTCCTTCCAAAAAGGAAAACAAAGGCCCAAAACCAAAAGGGAATTTCCCATTTAAAGTCTCTTTCCAAAAGAAAGAAACCAGACTTTAAAAAGAAAAATTGATTCTCTTATGAAAAAGAGGGATTAAAGAAAAAATACTCCCAAAGGGAGACCCTCTATGGAAAAAAAGGAAAAAGAGGCCAAAAAGCTCAAAAAGAGCAGTTTTCCGCCTTCTATGCCTCAAACCACGGGACGCTTCAGAAGGGACCGTGGTATCTCTTTCCCATCCCAGGCTTATCCCAAGCTAAAGCATGGTTCATTTCGAGGAATCCTAAAGTAAAAATAGGATTTACTTACTTGAATTTCATCTTGTTTGAGAATTCGATGTTTCGAGTAAGGCGTAGGGATTTGAAATGAAGCTTGTTTTCTTATAAAACCTCCGCTAGATAAGCGAGTGTTAAGACTCAAACAAGGGCAAGCACGAAGAGCTCGAGATCCTTAGGATCGAGGCTCAAGACAGTTGTCCCTTTTGTAAATAGCTTTTGTAAATAAGTTTTAAAAACCGAACATCGAACAGCATAGGGTTTTTGCTCACTTGGAGCAGTAGGCCTTGTAAGTCTCTAGAGTTCGACCACACCTGGTCTCTGGGAGGTCGCCACTTTTGGCACCACACCCATGTCATCTGCATTCCACGCATGGTACTTGCATGAACATGATCCCATTTAGGACCAGATTCCATAGTAAAACCCTTTGGCGTGATATCTCCTCCTACCAGAGTTTGTAAAATTGAGATTTTTGCTAAAATGGGACGATCCCATATTCTTCGTGGCTAGATCTAGGGAGACATTAAAAGGGGTGTTTGTCATCTTTGCCCTTATCCAAATCTATTTGGACAAGGCCAAAGAGGGGCATCTGTAAACACACCGAAATCCCACGAATTTCTTAAACAAATCTGGTTTTATACAAGCAGCCCCAAAGGGCCATTTTTTTTGAGTTTGGAAACCCAGGAGCCTTCCAAACAAACCCTGTATATATGTTTTAAACTTTATCTTTCAAAAACATATGATATAGCTTTTGAAAACCCTTTTAAAACATGTTTTGAAACCCCGAAGTGGCTTGGCCCGATCAAGACAGGACCAGGAGAGCCAAGAAGAGCCCGGAACCGGAGCACCTGTCAAGCCCGGCACAGCAACTCTTGTATCTGATTCACACCCCAGGATCTCGAACGTCCCAGACCCTGTTCTTATCAAAAAAGCATTTGAAGTCATCTCCGGAAGGCAGAAACGGAGGCGGACGACTATGTTGGCGAAGACCCAACGCAGACGGAGTACTGATGCTGTCAGGCCCCGCACAAATCGTCCGTCTCGAACCCAGCTCGAAGGAGTCAGAGTTCAGTTTGGATTGGATCTGGACCATATATATCCAGATTCCAATCCAAACCCATATGTGGACTTGGATTTGGATTTGGATCCAGAGATCCAATCCAATATCCATATCCATGGCCCACATCACCTTCTCATAAAGGGAGGTGGGGCCCACTTGAAATTCACGTGGGATATTGGGCATGAGAGAGAGTGGGGTTGAAAAATATCAAGAGTGTTGTATTAAGCTTGACTTGTGTGTCAAGTTTGGGTTTAATCTTGTGGGTTAGCCTAATTGAGTGGGTTTAAGCTTGTAATTAGCTAAAACCTAACCTAGGGCTGCACCAACATGGGGTGATCAAGGTCTATGGGCCATGCTAAGGGAGCTCCTTCACCTAAACCTAACCCAAAATGCCTAAACCTAGCCTAAACCCCTAATCCACCCCTAATCTGAACCTAATCACCTAACCCACTTCCCTAATCCCGGCCTAATCCCGACCTAATCACCTAACCCACTCCCCTAATCCTTCCCTAAACCTAGATTAATTTCCCTAATCCTAGCCTAAACCTAGCCTAAACCACCTAACCTAGCTCACTAAACCTCACCCTAAAACCCAACCACCTAACCTAGTCCTAAACCCCTAAACCACCCTTAGCCCACGATTTTCCCAAACCCCTAGTTTTAAAATATCTGGCCCAACCCCATCCAGCCCACCTTATCTACATACTACCCTACCTAAACCACCTAACCACTACCCACAACCCAGCCCTAACCGACCTACCCATCCCCTATTTAAACCCCCCTCATTGTGGGCGGGTTTTCCAAGTGGGAACCACCCCTTCCATCCAGCCGGGTCCTCTCCTTCTCCCATTTCCCATCCAACCGTGACCACTCCCCAGCAGCTCCAGCTCCTCCACCAGCCGCCACCTGCTCCGCCACCTTCCCTCTTCCGTCCACCACCACTGCCCCCCCAGCTGGCACGCCCTGTTTGTATACATAGGCCTTAGACGCACGATAAGATCCACTCCAAGCCACGAAAGAGGCGAAGAGGCGGGGATTTTCGCGCGTCTACAGCAGCCATGTCCAAGTTGGTGCAGCCCTAGGTCAAGTGTAGGTGCATACAAGCTTGAACCCACACTCTTGGTTAAACCCATAAGGCTAACCCACTTTTGACCAAAAATCAAGCCTACCAACTTTCATACTTTGTGGCCCCCCTTTCTCTCTCTACCCAAGCTTTTCAAGGCATTTCACGTGAAACATTGTGGGCCCCTCACCCCCATTTATGAGGAGGTGAAGTGGGCCATGGATACAGATATTGGATTTGGATCTTGGGATCCAAATCCAAATCCAAATACATGTTGGGTTTGGATCTGGATATATATGGTCCAGATGCGACCCAAATTTGATTTTTTGATTCCTTCATGGCATTTTGAGACGAACGGTTTGTGCGGGGCCTGGCTTCATCAGTACTTCATCTTGCGTTGGGTCTTCGCCAACATTGTCATCCGATCTTCTTCTCACCTTCAGGAGTTCATTTTGAGCATTTTTCTGATATTTGGGGCTTGGATGTCTGAGAATTTGGAGATGCTTTTGTCATGAGAGTTGATATGCCGGGCTTGAAGTATGCTTCGGGTCCGGACTCTCTTTTACCTTTTCGGTCCTGCTTTTGTGAGGCCAGGAGGCTTTCGGGGCTTCAAAACATTTTTTTATAGTCTAAGAGCTATATGTATAAAGTTTTAAAACGTATATATAGGTTCAAAATATGTAAAGGGATGTTTGGAAGGCTCTTGGGTTTCCAGACTCAAAATAGCCCTTTGGGGCTGCTTTTGTGAAACTCGGCATATTTGAGAAAAATCGTGGGATTTCGGGGTGTTTACATGGACAAAGGGGGAAAACCCCAAAAAGTTGCAAACGTCCGAGTGGATCCAAGCCCGACGAACACTTCAAAAGATTTTTAAATAAAAAATGAAAAAAAGTTGCAAAAAACTTTTAAAAAGCGGGAGTATACCCCACTGGGGCAACCTATTTCAGAGGTCCTTAACCTCCTACTTGCCAACGAAATGATCACACTCCTCAAAATTCCTTAGGGAACCACTTCCAAAGGGAGGTTTTGAAATCGTTTTTGCAAGTATCATTGGCTCAAGGGCCATGATACAAACCAATGTTTCTCCCTTCTCAATAAAATCGAGAACTTAATAGCGCAGGGCCGACTCCAGGTTATTGAGGAACCAGAGCCTGCCCAAGCCATATTCAAAGAACCCTTCCCCAATCACGCAAGCACTAGTGGGAAGGGAAAAGAGGTTTGTGCTTTCTCGACTTTGAAAAGTATAGTGCATGCATCACATTCCCGTCCCCGGTTAGAACCATTTTAGAAATTTGAGGTGCTCCAAGGCACTCAAATAGAGCCACAATAGGCACGAGCCTTAGGCAAAGTGTAGGGGAAGTGACTAAATCCGAGAGGATCTATCAACCCCAACACTTAGAAAAATCTGCTAAAAAAGTGGTCAGTATCCCTGGCCCTTCAAAAGCATGCATTCCTAAGGTCTCTCCAAAAACGGACAAAGGTCAAATTGTTTTAACCACATATGATTTCGAAAATCATCTTTCTAAGATCCCAATAAACATGTCCATCCTAGAGCTGATACAAACCTCACCTAGGCATAGGCTTGTTTTAGAAAAAATCTTAGAGAGAGTCAAGGTTAACTCAAGTATAACCCCTGAGTCCTTGTCAATTCAAGTGGCATCTATATGTGCAAAAATGCCCATCGTGTTCTCAGAAGACGAGATTGAAAGACCATATGAAACCCACAACCAAGCTTTGCATATCGAGGTAGTTTTGAATCACTACCCTCTCGACAAATGCTTAGTTGATGTGGGAGGAGGTCTCCACATCCTTCCGCTCCATGTGGCGTATCAAATCGGAGTCACCTTGACATCTGTAAACCCATGCCCCAATGTAATCACTGGATACGATGGGAATGCATCTAGACCATTGAGAGCCGTAGAGTTACCCATGGAAATAGGGGGCATAGCCCACATGGGGGTGTTCCATGTCTTAGACATACACCCCCATTACAACCTACTGCTTGAAAGACCTTGGATAAATAGCCTTTTTAGCTGTGCCATCTGTAGACACCGAAAATTTTCACTTACGGGTTCTTAGGTCTGAAGTGAACCTTTTCGTGTCTCTAAGTCGTTTTTTAACAAAAAGGGCATGCCAGCTAGCTTGCTTAAGCTAGCGAAAGAACTTTTGAAATCTGACTCTATCGGGGCGACTGTGAGCAAGTGAGCTCTTTTAGTCGCAGACCTTCTTGCACCGATAAGCAAGGGTAAGTCTGTACGCTTGGCAAAGTCTTTTAAATTAAACCTCTTTGAAAAATACCCGAATTGTTTGGGCTTTGTTTGTACGATTACAAGTTTTATTTCACGTGGGATTTGCACGTGCCTATGTCTTTCTTTTTAAGCTTTTTAGGGCCAACTAGGTGTGTGGACAAGTGACCTAAGTTGGGCGATTTTTGCATGGGAGTGTGGGGCTTGCTTTGATGCAATATGCGTCCTAACTCGTAGTATGGCGAATATGCAATGCCAACTCACACAACTCCAAAGGGAAAACCCGAATTGAAAGACAATGCTTAAGGGAAATGACTTATTGTAAATTGCAAAAGAGAAATATGGCTATATCTTAAGAGCGGAAAGGCTCAATTGTGCAAGTGTGTGTCGTGTATATATGGAAAGACTACGCACACAGCTAAACCTTAAAACCCAAATCTTAAAGACATAGCTGAAGGAAAATACTTATAATATATATGGGCCCGAAGGTCGCCAACGTGTGCGTGGGTGTTGTGTGTATATGGAAAGACAACTCACACGACTTGTAATGTAAACCCAAATATAATTGCAATATGGCCTTTACTAAGGTCTTGGGAGTAAGAGTGAAAGCTCAATGTGTGTGAGTGTGGAATTGAAAGACCATGCACACAACTTGAATTAAAACCCAAATGAAATTGCAATATGGCCTTTACTAAGGTCTTGGGAGTAAGAGCGAAAGCTCAATGTGTGTGAGTGTGGAATTGAAAGACCACACTTACAACTTGAATTAAAACACCCAAGTGAAATTGCAATACGGCCCTTACTAGGGTCTTGGGAGTAAGAGCGAAAGCTCAATGTGTGTGAGTGTGGAAATTGAAAGACCACGCACACAACTTGAATTAAAACACCCAAGCGAAATTGCAATACGGCCCTTACTAGGGTCTTGGGAATAAGAGCGGAAGCTCAATGTGTGTGAGTGTGGAAATTGAAAGACAACACCCACGACTTAAATTAAAACCCACGCAGCTTAATATGTATAAGTATAAATATATCTTAGGGGCTGATGAGGCCCATTTGTGTGCAAAAATGGTGTGCAGCTAAGAGCGGAATGGCTCAAGTGCACGTGTGTGTTGGTGTGCCAAACCACATTATTACAACTGGGGGGAGACAACGCTCCATTATTACAACCCCGTATCAAATTTAATTAAATGCAAGCAAGTTCATAATAATGACTGAGTTAGGCACTTACGTGTAGTTGATCCGTGCTCAACTTGCTTGGCTTTGGCCTAGTGAGTCGCCTTGGACAGCCGAAGGGGAGCTCCTTGGATGTGTGTGGGTGGCAAGTAGGGTGCTAGCCGGATGAATGTCTTGGTGTTGGCCGGGTGATGGGCGCGGCAAGGAGGGATGTAGGTTGAGCTGTGGCAGGTTAGGATATTGACTAGGTGGTGGCAGGTCAAGGGTGAAGGTTTAGCTAGGGGATGGGGTGGTTGGTGCTAAGGGAAAGTGGTGAGGTAGGGTGTGAGGTGGTCGGGTGTAAGGGAGAAGGTCGGGCTGTGGTGGCGGGTGATGGAGTGTGCAGCCGGGTAAGAAAGGGGTGGAAGGCTAGATGAGGCTGAGATGGGTTACTAACCGTGGTGCTGGGGGATGAGGTGGTGGCCGAAGGTGGTGGAAGGGGGTGGCAGCCGAATGGAGTGTGCAGCCAGGTGATGGAGTGGGAAGGTGGTAGTCGGGTGGAGTGTGCAGCCGGGTGGAGTGGTAGCCGAGTGGAATGGCGATAGAGGTGGTATAGTTGGGGGAGAGTGGGAGTGAGATGGGGTGGAAGAGAGGGCAGGAGAGAGAGTCCTCCAACCCGCCCAAAAGAGGGGTTTTTTATAGGCCCAAAAGCTGGGTCGGTGGGGAGTGGTTTAGGCTAGATATTTATGATAAGGTGGGTTTGTGGGGTGGTTTGGGTAGGTCGGTTAGGGTGGGTGGTATGGTGGTTTAGGGTAGGTCGGTTAGGGGGGCTGGGAATTAGTGGTTAAGGGATTAATTAGGTGTATTAAGGTGGGATTAGGTTTAGTCTAGTTAGGGTCTAGGTGGTCTAGTTAGGTGAGGTGAGCTAGGTGAGGTCGGCTAGGTGAGCTTGGGGTGGTTTTGGGTGAGGACGGCTAGGATTGGATCAGGTTTAGGGGGGAGTGGCTAGGTGAAGTGGGTTAGCTCAGGGTTAGGTTTTAGAAACATCCCCTTGGCATCAATCCATGGACCTAGTTGGAGCCATGTTCATGTTGGTGCATCCCTAGGTTAGGTGTAGGTGCATACAAGCTCAAACCCTGACTCTTAGGCTAACCCACATGGTTAACCCACCCTTGACTAAAAGTCAAGCCCACCAACTTTCTCACTCATACTTTATCACCCCATTTCTCTCTCTACTGTAAACACCCCGAAATCCCACGAATTCCTCAAAACAACCTGGTTTTGTAAAAGCAGCCCCAAAGGGCCATTTTGAGTCTGGAAACCCAGGAGCCTTCCAAACACCCATGTACATGTTTTAAACTTTACATATTTCAAAAATGTATCATATGGCTTTAAAAACCTTTTTAAACATGTTTTTGAAACCCCGAAGCAGTTTGGTCCGAGCAAGACAGGACCAGAAAAGCTAAGGAGAGCCCGGAACCGGAGCACATGTCGAGCCGGGCACAGTAACTCTCATATCAAATCCACCCGCAGGATCTTGAACGTCCAAGACCCTGTTATCATCAAAACATCATTTGAAGTCATCTCCAGAAGGCGAAAACAGAGACGGACGATCATGTTGGCGAAAACCCAACACAGACGGAGTACTGATGCTATCAGACCCCGCACAAACCGTTCATTTCAAACACAGCTCGAAGGAGTCAGAATTCAGTTTGGATTGGATTTGGACCATATATATCCAGATCCCAATCCAAACCCATGTATGGACTTAGATTTGGATTTGGATTCAAAAATCCAATCCAATATCCATATCCATGGCCCACATCACCTTCTCATAAATGGAGGTGGGGCCCACTTGAATTTCACATGGGATTATGGGCATGAGAGAGAGTGGGGGAGGATAAGATCAAGTGTGTGTTGTAATTAAGCTTGACTTGTGTGTCAAGTTTGGGGTTAATCATGTGGGTTAGCCTAATCAAGTGGGTTTAAGCTTGTAATTAGCCAAAACCTAACCTAGGGCTGCACCAACATGATATGATTAGGGTCTATGGGCCATGCAAAGGGAGCTCCTTCACCTAATTCTAACTAAAAACAACTAATCCTAGCCTTCTACCCTAATCCGATCCTAATCTGAGCCTAATCACCTAACCCATTTCCCTAATCCCGGCCTAATCCCAACCTAATCACCTAACCCACTTCCCTAATCCTTCCCTAAACCTAGCCTAATCCTAGCCTAATCACCTAACCTACCTCACTAAACCTCACCCTAAAACCAACCCACCTAGCTAAACCCTAAACCTCTAAACCACCCCTAGCACACAACCTACCCAAACCCCTTGTATTTAAAATATCTGGCCCTACCCTTTCCAGCACACCTTACCACCATACCACCACCCCTAGACCACCTAACCACTACCCTAATACCAGCCCCAATCGCCTCTTGCAGCCCTATAACCCCCCCCCCCTAAGGGGCGGGTTTTCCAAGCTCCAATCACCCTATCTCGGGTCACCCATTCCCAGCCGATCACCTCTTCTCCCCTTCCACTTGCTCCACAGCTAGCCTCCACCTGCGCCACCACCGTGCACCACCTGCTCCACCACTCCCCATCCATCCGTCGCCATCCCCTTCATCCGGCCAAACCAGCCGATCCCCCACATCCGGCTGCCCCTCAACCACCCGCCGCCTCCCATCATCCGGTTAGTATCCTATACCTTACCTCACCTCTTCTCCACTCCCCCTCCACTCTCAACCACCTGCACCACCACCATCTTCCCCCAACACCAGCCATTCCACCTGCCCCACTCCCATTCGGCCAGGCCCTAACCACCCTAACTACCCGCCACCACCTAGATACCCTAGCTATACCCGGCCACCCCATCCAACTCCCTACGACCGGCCCATATTGCCTCCCCACATCCACCACTACCTTACCCCATCTCCTAGCTAGTTCCCTTCCCTTCCACCACTCCTAGCCACCCTAACAGCCCGCCACCACCAAATTCCCCTAGTCGGCCACTCCAACCGACTCCCACTTCCATTCGGCCAGCCACTTCTTTTCCCCTAGGTGCTCCATTAGACCTTCCCTTAGGCTCCCCCTTAGTGCCATACTCCCCAACACTACACTCTCCCTAGTGACCTTACTTAGGCCCTTTAACCCAACACATCAAAACCAGCCCATCCTTAGCAGCCGGCCACCTTCAAGGCTCCCCTTCCGCGCGCCCATTCACCCGGCCAACAGCCCCTTGCCATTCAACTCTGCGGAGCTCCCTCTTGCAGCCCAAGGCGAAGGCCAAGCCCGCGCTCAAGCAAGGCATCTTCAGACCAGCTATTAGTAAGTGCCTAACTCGGTCCTTAGTTGTATACTTGCTTAAAATTCAATTCGATACGGGGTTGTAATAACGGAGCATAGTCTCCCCCCGCTTGTAATAACGTGGCTTGGCACACCCAAACACGTGCACTCTCTTAGTTGTGCACGATTTTGAACACACACGGGCCTAATCAGCCCATAATACATAAATATATATATGTACTTTAATTTTCATAGGGTTTTGCTTAAGTTGGGTGTGTTGTCTTTCAATTCAAGCACTCACACACATTGAGCCTTTGCTCTTATTTGAAAGACCCAAGTAAGGGCCGTGTTATACTATTTGGGCTTTCATTTCATGTCATGTGTGTAAGTCTTTCAATTCAAGCACTCACACACATTGAGCCTTCGCTCTTATTTGAAAGACCCAAGTAAGGGCCGAGCTATACTATTTGGGTTTAATTTCATGTTGTGTGTGTAGTACTTCAATT
Source organism: Brasenia schreberi (assembly GCA_036023115.1). Classification (NCBI taxonomy): domain Eukaryota; kingdom Viridiplantae; phylum Streptophyta; class Magnoliopsida; order Nymphaeales; family Cabombaceae; genus Brasenia; species Brasenia schreberi. The sequence goes on along the minus strand of JAYKKT010000036.1, from coordinate 1,654,943 downwards.
CAAGCACTCACACACATTGAGCTTTCGCTCTTATTCCCAAGACCTTAATCAAGGCCATACTGCAAGTTATATTTGGGTTTTATTTCATGTCGTGTGTGTAAGTCTTTCAATTCAAGCACTCACACACATTGAGCCTTCGCTCTTATTTGAAAGACCCAAGTAAGGGCCGAGCTATACTATTTGGGTTTAATTTCATGTTGTGTGCGTAGTACTTCAATTCAAGCACTCACACACATTGAGCTTTCGCTCTTATTCCCAAGACCTTAATCAAGGCCATACTGTAAGTTATATTTGGGTTTTATTTCATGTCGTGTGTGTAAGTCTTTCAATTCAAGCACGCACCCACATTGAGCCTTCGCTCTTATTTGCAAGACCCGAGTAAGGGCCCATATACATACCATATATACATATCTCCCTTCGGCATTTACAATACAAGTCATTTCCCTTCGGTTATTTCCCTTCGGCATTGTCTTTACAGTTCAGGTTTTCCCTTCGGAGTAGCGTGAGTTTGCATTGCATCTACGCCATACCACGAGGTAGGACGCATATTGCATCAAAGCAAGCCCCGTACTCGCGCTCAAAATTCGCCCCATGTAGTGGAGTGTTCATAACACACACTTAGGAGGCCCATCAAGGGATAAAAAGAAAGACTTAGGCACGTGCAAATCCACGTGATCTAAAATCTGCAATCGTATCTAAAAGACTCGAATTAGACACCTCGAATCGCTTCGTAGGCTTTCTATATCCTAAAAACTTGACTTTTCAAAGCGTACAGACTGACCCTTGCGCATCGGTGCAAGAAGGTCTGCGACGACAAGAGCTCACTTGCTCACAGTCGCCATGTTAGAAGTCAGTTTAAAATATATCTTCGCTTGCTTAGGTAAGCTGGCTGTAAACACCCCGAAATCCCACGAATTCCTCAAATCAACCTGGTTTTGTAAAAGCAGGCCCAAAGGGCCATTTTGAGTCTGGAAACCCAGGAGCCTTCTAGACAACCCTGTACATATGTCTTGAACTCTGTATTTCAAAAAATATACAACATGGCTTTTAAAACACATTTTTGAAACCCCAAAGCAGCTTGGCCTAATCCAGACAAGACCAGGAAAGCTAAGAAGAGCCCGGAACCGGAGCACATGTCGAGCTCGGCACAGCAACTCTCGTATCAAATCCACACCCCCAGGATCTCGAACGTCCAAGACCCTGTTATCATCAAAACATCATTTGAAATCATCTCCGGAAGGCGAAAACAGAGGTGGATGATCATGTTGGCGAAGACCCAACGCAGACGGAGCACTGATGCTGTCAGGTCCCGCACAAACCGTTCGTTTCAAACACAGCTCGAAGGAGTCAGAATTCAGTTTGGATCGGATCTGGACCATATATATCCAGATCCCAATCCAAACCCATGTATGGACTTAGATTTGGGTTTGGATTCGAAAATCCAATCCAATATCCATATCCATGGCCCACATCACCTTCTCATAAATGGAGGTGGGGCCCACTTGAATCTCACGTGGGATTAAGGGCATGAGAGAGAGTGGGGGAGGATAAGATCAAGTGTGTGTTGTAATTAAGCTTGACTTGTGTGTCAAGTTTGGGGTTAATCATGTGGTTTAGCCTGATTAAGTGGGTTTAAGCTTGTAATTAGCCAAAAACCTAACCTAGGGCTGCACCAACATGATGTAGTTAAGGTCTATGGGTCATGCAAAGGGAGCTCCTTCACCTAAACCTAACCCAAAATACCTAATCCTAGCCTTCTACCCTAATCTAGTCCTAATCTGAGCCTAATCACCTAACCACTTCCCTAATTCCGACCTAATCCCAACCTAATCACCTAACCCACTTCCCTAAACCTAGGTTAATTTCCCTAAACCTAGCCTAATCCTAGCCTAATCACCTAACCTACCTCACTAAACCTCACCCTAAAACCAACCCACCTAGCTAAACCCTAAACCTCTAAACCACCCCTAGCACACAACCTACCCAAACCCCTTGTATTTCAAATATCTGGCCCTACCTTTCCAGCCCACCTTGTCACCACACCACCCTACCTAAACCACCTAACCACTACCCCAAAACCACCCCCCAACTGCCTCTTGCAGCCCTATATAAACCCGCCCCTTTGGGGCGGGTTTTTCCCATCTTCAAGCTCCATCTTCCACCAACCGGGTCCTCCACTCTCTAGCCCAGCCGACTCCCATCTTGCTCCACCTGCCCCACAGCCAGCCACCACCTGCGCAACTACCTCCCAGCCGAGCACCACCACCACCACCACTCCAGCCGAGGTCCACATCGCCACCCTTCCTCCCGGCTGCTCCCCTTCCATCCGCCACCACCTCCCATCATCCGGTTAGTATCCTCCACCTTACTCCTTCTCCACTCCCTCTCCACTCTCAGCCACCTAACCCACTACCATATCACCCTAATACCAGCCACTTGCCGCCACCATTCCCACTCGGCTAGGCCATAACCACCCTAACTACCCGCCACTACCTAGACACCTTAGCTCCATTCGGCCACCCTATCCGACTCTCTAAGACCTGCCCATATCACCCCACTACACCTACTACACCCACTACCACCTGACCCCATCTCCTAGCTAGTTCCCTTCCCTTACACCACTCCTAGCCACCCTAGCAACCCGCCACCATCAAGTCCTCCTAGTCGGCCACTCCAACCGACTGTCATTCCATTCGGCCACCTTAGCAACCCGCCAACCCTAGGTGCTCCGTTAGACCATTCCCTTAGTCCCCCTTTAGTGTCATACTCTCTAAACTCAACCTTCCTTAGTGACCCTACGTAGTCACCTTAGCCCTACATATGAAACCAACCCATCCCACGTAGCCCACGCTCAAGCAAGGCTTCTTCGGACCAACTATTAGTAAGTGCCTAACTCGGTCCTTAGTTGTATACTTGCTTAAGATTCAATTTGATACGGGGTTGTAATAATGAAGCATAGTCTCCCCTCGCTTGTAATAACGTGGCTTGGCACACCCACACACATGCACTCTCTTAGTTGTGCACGATTTTGAACACACACGGGCCTAATCAGCCCCTAATACATAAGTGTAGATATATACTTTAATTTTCGTAGGGTTTTGCTTAAGTGGGGTGTGTTGTCTTTCAATTCAAGCACTCACACACATTGAGCCTTCGCTCTTATTTGAAAGACCCAAGTAAGGGCCGTGTTATACTATTTGGGCTTTCATTTCATGTCGTGTGTGTAAGTCTTTCAATTCAAGCACTCACACACATTGAGCCTTCGCTCTTATTTGAAAGACCCAAGTAAGGGCCGTGTTATACTATTTGGGCTTTCATTTCATGTCGTGTGTGTAAGTCTTTCAATTCAAGCACTCACACACATTGAGCCTTCGCTCTTATTTGAAAGACCCAAGTAAGGGCCGTGTTATACTATTTGGGCTTTCATTTCATGTCGTGTGTGTAAGTCTTTCAATTCAAGCACTCACACACATTGAGCCTTCGCTCTTATTTGAAAGACCCAAGTAAGGGCCGTGTTATACTATTTGGGCTTTCATTTCATGTCGTGTGTGTAAGTCTTTCAATTCAAGCACTCACACACATTGAGCCTTCGCTCTTATTTGAAAGACCCAAGTAAGGGCCGTGTTATACTATTTGGGTTTAATTTCATGTTGTGTGCGTAGTACTTCAATTCAAGCACTCACACACATTGAGCTTTCGCTCTTATTCCCAAGACCTTAATCAAGGCCATACTGCAAGTTATATTTGGGTTTCATTTCATGTCGTGTGTGTAAGTCTTTCAATTCAAGCACGCACCCACATTGAGCCTTCGCTCTTATTTGCAAGACCTGAGTAAGGGCCCATATACATACCATATATACATATCTCCCTTCGGCATTTACATTACAAGTCATTTCCCTTCGGTTATTTCCCTTCAGTTATTTTCCTTCGGTTATTTCCCTTCGGCATTGTCTTTACATTCGGGTTTTCCCTTTGGAGTAGCATGAGTTTGCATTGCATCTACGCCATACCACGAGGTAGGACGCATATTGCATCGAAGCAAGCCCCGTATTCCCACTCAAATTCGCCCATATAGTGGAGTGTTCATAACACACAAACTAGGTGGCCCATAAAGGGATAAAAAGAAAGACTTAGGCACGTGCAAATCCACGTGATCTAAAATCTGCAATCGCATCTAAAAGACCCGAATTAAACACCTCGAACCGCTTCGTAGGCTTTCTATCCCAAAAGCTCGATTTTTCAAAGCATACAGACTGACCCTTGCGCATCGGTGCAAGTAGGTTTGCGACGACAAGAGCTCACTTGCTCACAGTCGCCATGATTAGAAGTTAGTTTAAAATATATCTTCGCTAGCTTAGGTAAGCTAGCTGGCACGCCCTATTTATATAAATAGGCCTTAGACACACGAGAGGATCCGCTCCAAGCCCTGAAAAAGGTGAGAGGCGGGGATTTTTGCCGCGTCTACACTGGCTGGCACGCCCTGTTTATAGAAATAGGCCTTAGACACACGAGAGGATCCGCTCCAGGCCCTGAGAAGCCAAGAAGCGGGGATTTTCGCGCATCTACAGAGATTGGCACGCCCGGTGGGACGTAAGCCTTTCAAAAATCGAGTTTTTAGTTAAGAGCTTGCGAAATTTTTTGTTAAAAAGGTGTCGTTTTTAACTTGTTTTCTTTGCTTGTACTTAGGAAATTTTGAAAAAGCTTGAAAAGCATGTCAAAATCCAATCCAAGTGAAGTGTCGAGCCAAGGCTCATGCGCATCAAGTTCTCACTCTAGGAGGATTTTCGAAAACAAAATAAAACTAGACGAGATCGAGGACCTGAGAAGGGAGTTTGAGGCCAAGATCGATGCTCTCAGCCAAGAAGCTGAAGTAGGCGATTCATGTTCATGAAACGGTGAACAAAGGCCTAAGAAAAAATCTGAAAAACCTCGCAAGCACAAAGAGGCCTCCGTAATGGACGGCAACCAATACCACGAGTCCTTCACACAAAAGGACCGTAAAGCCCTACAGCAGTTGCTGAAAGGGCAGAATAAAGAGAAAAGAAGCTACGCCCTGTCTGATTTCCTTCCCATGGATTACGAAACAGACAGTGACGATGAAATACCGAACTTCCATCGGTATGACGGCATGGGAGACCCTATGTCTCACTTGCAACTTTTCTCACGTCGAGCCCATAAGAAGAAAAAGGACTCGATGAAATGGGTGTATTGGTTCCCTTTATCCCTTAAAGGCACAGCTGCCAAATGGCTGGCTTCCTACGACTTAAGCCAGTTCGCTACTTTTGAAGAGTTAGCGAACTGCTTCATGCAAAGATTTGCACACAACGTAGAAGTCACGCCGACTCTGAATACCTTAAGGGATACAAAGCAAGGCATGAACAAAGACGTACATGCCTTCATTATAAGATGGAGGTCACTTTTGGGCCAAGTGCGAGAGCCCATATCCGAAGGATGCACAGTAATGCTCATCCTGGATAACTTTAAAAGCGAGTTGAAAACCCTTCTCTCACTCCATGAGATCTCAACTTTCCATAAGTTGATCAAAAAGGCATCCCTTTTCGAAACCAACTTGAGAAAAGGGACATAAGATCACTTATGGAAAGGAAGTGTCGTTTCTAAAACCCGCTTGGAAAAGCCCATCACATAAGGGCTGCCCACGATGGACAAAGGGGCAAAGCCCCATAAAATCGCCAATGTTCGAGTGGATCCAAGCGTGGCAGGCACTTCCAAAAATTTTGAAAAATTAGAAAATAAAAGGGAGCGAACCTTTCAAAAACCGGTTGAAAAACAGGAGTATACTCCACTAGGGCAACCTGTGTCGGAGGTCCTAGACCTCCTACTTGCCCAGGGCATGATAGAACTTCCCGAAATTCCCGAATGAGTCACTTCCAAGGGGGGGTATTTAAACCGATTTTGTAAGTATCATCAGCTCAAAGGCCATGATACCAAACGCTATTTTTCCCTTTTAAATAAAATTGAGAACTTGATAGTGGAGGGCCGGCTCCAGGTCACTGCAGAACCTGAGCCACCTCAAGCTATCTTCAAAGAACCCTTTCCCAAACACGCCAGTGGAAGTGGGAAAAGAAAGGAGGTATGTACCCTCACCTTTTTTAAGGAACTAGCACAAAAACCAGAGCCTGGTCGACCCACTTGTGCGCCCATTCTTGTACTGTACAAGAAGCCTGCCCAAGTCGTCATTCGGGGACCACCGAAAGTGGAAACCCCGGCAAAACCAGTTTTGAAAATCCAAGGTTCTCCTCAACTCATCCTTAGAGCCAAAAATAGCGCGAACCCTAGGCTGGTCGTGGGGGAAGTGACTAGATCCGGGAGGAGGTGCCCAGTTGATGGTGGAGGAGGGCTCAACATCCTTCCACTTCATGTGGCGTATAAAATCGGAGTCACCTTGACTTCAGTGAACCCAAGCCCCATCGTTATCACTGGATACGATGGGAATGCGTCTAGACCTTTAGGATCCATCGAACTCCCAATGGAAACGGGAGGGATCGAACACACGGAGGTGTTCCATGTCTTGGACATCCACCCCCATTATAACCTGTTGCTGGGAAGACCCTGGATACACAGTTTGTGCACTGTGCCATCCACCTTCCACAGGTGTGTCAAGATCCCTTTTAGGGACCAGGTCGTAGTGATCCTAGGTGAGAGTCACCCACAGCTTCAGGGGATCATAAATTCTCCTTGTTTATCGAGCTCCTAGGCCCATGAGGCTAACCTGGGGCAAATTATGGTTGAGCCACCTCGGCTCGTGTTGAACAACCCTAGGAAGATTGTATGTGTGAAGGGGCCGCCCAAAGCAGGCCCCCTCCCGATCTTAACCCTTCTAGGACGATCCAAGCGTTCCCTATTTCCAAAGCCCCTGGACAAAAAGCCATATGAGCATAATATGGACGACAGCATGTTCCAGGACCACGGTTTATGCTCAACCTTTTCAAAAAACAAGAAATCGTGGAATATGTTGTTGAACATGGGCTACACGCCCTACAAGAGTCTAGGGGCACAGAACCAGGGTCTCCTAGAGCCCATCCTTCCTAGGGCCAACCCAAGCCGATATGGGATCGGCTATACTCCCCGAATACCGCCGGAGCCACCCCCTGTGACCACCTAGGTCAAGGGTGCCCCGGAACCTGTCTTAGAAGAGACCTACGATTTAGATCTCCTATTCCGAGTCTAACCCGTAGTGTTTTCCCTTTGTAGGTATGACGGAAGATCCCTTTTATAAAAACACAAAAACATTTGAAAAACTTAAAATCAAAAAAATTGAAAAACAAGAAAAACCAAAAACAATGGAAAAACAAAAACTCGAAAAAAGAGTGCTTTGTATAGTTCCCAAGGTTCTTGTTTTACAAAAACCCAAAAAAATCGAAAATTTGGAAAATACCAAAAAGATTTTGTATATAGCTGCTCCTGGTAGAACTTTGGCAAAAGAAAAGGATTTCGAAAGAAACGTCGTCTGCATAGCCAGACGAAAAATTTCGAAATCACTTGAAAATTCGAGTAAAAAACCAGGTCATTTTGAAAATCATGCATCAAATTCCCTCGGGTCTATAGCCCACGAGAATGATCAAAGCCCAGAAGTGGATTCCCTCGAGGAAGATCCCACTTCTGAGCTCCCAGAATTTCATAAAATTCTCGATTTTGAAAGACCTTCCAAATCAGTAGGAGGAGATTTCATAGAAGTGAACCTAGGGGATGATTCCAATCCCAAACCCATCAAAATAGGTGCATGCTTGCATGAAACTGAGAGGTTAGCATTCATTGCATTTCTACGAACCTATTTAGATGTGTTTGCATGGACGTATGAAGACATGCCGGGCATAGATCCCAGCATTGTCGAGCATCGTCTTCCCTTAGATGCAGGTGTAAAACCCATAAAGCAGAAGCTTAGGAAAATACACCCGAATGTACACACACAAGTCAAAGAGGGTTTAGAAGATCTACTAAAAGCCGGATTTATAAAACCCATTGCGTATTCTGATTGGTTGTCAAATATCGTTGTAGTTCGAAAAACCAATGGGAAAATTCGAATATGCATCGATTTCAGAAACCTGAATAAAGCCACTCTGAAGGATAATTATCCTTTACCAAACATAGATTTGATAGTCGATAGTACTGCAAATCATGAAATGTTTTCATTTATAGATGGCTATTCAGGCTATAATCAAATCAAACTAAGTCCACGAGATCAGGGTAAGACCGCCTTCACAACCCCATGGGGCATGTACTGCTATACAGTCATGCCCTTTGGTTTGAAAAATACCGGCACAACATACCAGTGAGCCATGACCACGATCTTCCATGATCAAATTCATGAGCTTGTAGAAGTGTATGTAGATGATCTCTTGGTGAAATCCAAAACCCGATGCACTCACATCGAATGTTTGCAAAAGATTTTCGAAAGGCTTAGACTTTATAAAGTAAAGCTAAACCCTCAAAAATGTGTTTTCCGGGTAGAATCAGGGAAGCTTCTGGGCTTTATGGTGAGCCAAAGGGGTATAGAAGTCGACCCCTCTAAATGTCGAACCATCATAGACATGGCCCCACCCTCCAATCTCACCCAAATCCGCAGCCTCTTGGGTCGATTACAATCCGTTCGCCGATTCATATCGAATCTGGCAACTAGATGCGAACCCTTCAACAAATTGTTGAGGAAGGGCACGAAATTCTTATGGGATGACGAATGCTAGAAATCCTTCGAGAGACTGAAGGCATACTTGGTTAATCCCCCCGTTTTGAACCCTCCAAAGCAAGGAAAACCACTTTTACTTTACATTTCCGTGCATGCGAATGCTTTAGGAGCCCTGTTGGCTCAATACGAGGATAACACCCATAAGGAGTATGCCATCTACTACATTTCGAAAACTCTCTTGGCTTATGAACGAAACTATCAAGCCATGGAGAAGACGTGCTTGGCCATAGTCTGGGCCCGCTAGAAATTCAGACACTATTTCCTAGATCATGAGATCTGGATAGTGTCCAAGCTTGATCCAATCAAGCACTTGTTCGAAAAACCCATTCTCATGGGTAGATTGAGCAAATGGCCACTCCTTCTAATGGAGTATGATCTGAAATACCATCACCAGATCTCCATTAAGGGGCAAGCCCTAGCAGATTACGTGGCTGAGTTCCCCTTAGAGGACGCATATCCCACACTTATTGAAATGCCTGACGAAAGCATATTGCAAAACCATTTTCAAAACCATATTTTGGCAAATAATTTCGAAAACCAAGTGTGGAAGATGCACTTCGATGGGGCACGAAACCAACGAGGGGCTGGTGCCGGGGTCATCCTCATCTCCCCTGAAAAGGGCGAGATCCCTATAGCAGTCCGCTTAGATTTCGAATGTTCCAACAACATAGCTGAGTATGAAGCACTCATACAAGGCTTACGAATTTCGAAAACTCTAGGGGCATCATGCATCGAGGTCTTTGGAGATTCGCTTCTTGTTATAAACTAGGTTTTGAAAATTTGGCAAGTACGGAATGAAAAACTACTTCCATATCATGAGTTGGCTACTCGATTGGTTCAATCCTTCCAATCGTGTAAACTCACACACGTAGGAAGAGAGGACAATGACATCACCGATGCCCTCTCCTCCTTGGGTTCAGCCCTGAAGGTCGATCCCATTTTAGGGACCAGATCTTTGGAAATATGGCATGCGCCCCACCCATCCACACACGACTTGGATATTTGCCAAAATAACCCAGAGTCTATTGAAAAACCCTGGTTTTATAACATAAAACAATTTTTAGAAAATGGTGGATTCGCCGAGGATGGCACATCCAAAGATAAGGCATTCATCCGTAAGATTTCGACCCGATACACCATTCTGGGTGGGGTTTTATACAAAAAGAGTTTTACCGGCATTCTACTTAGGTGTATCGACCTAGAGGAGGCTAGGGTAGTGATGCATGAATTCCACGATGGAGAATGTGGAGGTCATGTTAATGCCAACATGATGGCAATGAAAATACTTAAAGGGGGCTATTTTTGGTCCACCCTTAAAAAGGATTGCCACGATCATATTAGGAAGTGTCATTCATGTCAAGTGCATGGGCACGCCATTCATATCTGTAGACACGCGAAAATCACCGCCTCTTCGCCTTTTTCAGGGCTTGGAGCGGATCCTCTCGTGTGTCTAAGGCCTATGTATGCAAACAGGGCGTGCCAGCTAGCTTACTTAAGCTAGCGAAGATATTTTTAACACTGACTTCTAAACGTGGCGACTGTGAGCAAGTAAGCTCTTGTCGTCGCAGACCTTCTTGCACCGATGCGCAAGGGTCAGTCTGTACGCTTTGCAAAAAATCAAGTTTTTGGAGAGAAAAGTCTACGAAGCGGTTCGAGGTGTCTATTTCGGGTCTTTAAGATACGATTGCATATTTTAGATCACGTGGATTTGCACGTGCCTAAGTCTTCTCTTTTATCCCTTTTCGGGCCACCTAGTTTGTGTGTTATGAACACTCCACTACATGGGCGAATTCGAGCGGGGCTTGCTTCGATGCAATCTGCGTCCTACCTCGTGGTATGGCGTAGATGCAATGCAAACTCACTCTACTCCAAAGGGAAAACCCGAAATGTAAAGACAATACTGAAGGGAAATAACCGAAGGGAAATAACCAAAGGGAAATAACCAAAGGGAGATAAGTATATAGATTATGTATATGAGCCCTTACTCGAGTCTTGCAAATAAGAGCGAAGGCTCAATGTGGGTGCGTGCTTGAATTGAAAGACTTACTCACACGACATGAAATGAAACCCAAATATAAATTGCAGTATGGCCTTGACTAAGGTCTTGGGGAGTAAGAGCGAAGGCTCAATGTGTGTGAAAGTGCTTGAATTGAAGTACTACACACACGACATAAATGAAACCCAAATATAACTGCAATAAGGCCTTTACTAAGGTCTTGGGAATAAGAGCGATGGCTCAATGTGTGTGAGAGTGCTTGAATTGAAAGACTTACTCACACGACATGAAATGAAACCCAAATAGTATAGGTCGGCCCTTACTTGGGTCTTTCAAATAAGAGCGAAAGCTCAATGTGTGTGAGAGTGCTTGAATTGAAAGACTTACTCACACGACATGAAATAAAACCCAAATAGTATAGGTCGGCCCTTACTTGGGTCTTTCAAATAAGAGCGAAAGCTCAATGTGTGTGAGAGTGCTTGAATTGAAAGACTTACTCACACGACATGAAATAAAACCCAAATAGTATAGGTCGGCCCTTACTTGGGTCTTTCAAATAAGAGCGAAAGCTCAATGTGTGTGAGAGTGCTTGAATTGAAAGACAACGCACCCAACTTAAACAAAACCCTTCGAAAATGAAAGTATATCTACACACTTATGTATTAGGGGCTGATTAGGCCCGTGTGTGTTCAAAATCGTGCACGACTAAGAGAGTGCACGTGTGTGGTTGTGCCAAGCCACGTTATTACAAGCGGGGGGAGACTATGCTCCGTTATTACAACCCCGTATCAAATTGAATCTCAAGCAAGTATACAACTAAAGACCGAGTTTAGACACTTACGAGTAGCTGGTCCGTAGAGGTCTTGCTTGAGCGTGGCTTGGGCTTCGCCTTGGGCTGCAAACGGGAGCTCCGCGAGGATAGGTGATCAAAGGTGCTGGCCGGCTGCAAGTGGGGCGCGGGATAGGCGCCTCCAAGGTGGCTGATTGCAAGTGGATGTCGCCTCGAGGTGGGGGGTTAAAGGGGCTGAACAAGTGAGTTTTTAGGGTCAATAGGGGAGTTGAGTGTTTAGGGAAACTGGACCTAAAGGAGAGTTTGTGGGAAGGCTGAATGGGATAGGAGGGTTAGGTAGTGGCCGGTAGTTTAGGTTATGCTAGGTTCGGCTAAGTGAAAAGGGGGGTGGAAAAGGGCTGAGATGATGATAGGGTGGGTGGCTAGGAGTGGAGAGGTAGTAGAGAAGGGTTTTGGGTAGAGTTAGAGAGTGCTTACCGGATGGGGAGAAGTGGCGGATGGAAGGGAGAAGCCGGGTGTGGATGGGAGCTCGGCTGGTTCGGTTGGGTGAAGGTGGTGGCGTCCGGCTGGGTGAGGTGGTGGAGAGTGGAAGAGGGAAGGTGGCGGTGCAGGTAGTGCTGGTGGAGCAGGCGGGCAGGTGATGGAGAGTGGAGCAGGCGGGCAGGTGGAGAGTGGAGCCGGCTGGGCTGAGGTGAGGGCTCTTGCTTTTAAAACCCGCCCCCAAAGTGGAGGGGTTTAAATAGGGGATGGGTAGGTCGGTTAGGGCTGGGCTTGGGGTAGTGGTTAGGTGGTTTAGGTAGGGTGGTATGTAGATAAGGTGGGCTGGAAAGGGTTGGGCCAGATATTTTGAAACTAGGGGTTTGGGTAGATTGTGGGCTAGGGGTGGTTTAGGGGTTTAGGGCTAGGTTAGGTGGTTGGGTTTTAGGGTGAGGTTTAGTGAGCTAGGTTAGGTGATTAGGTTAGGTTTAGGCTAGGATTAGGGAAATTAATCTAGGTTTAGGGAAGGATTAGGGAAGTGGGTTAGGTGATTAGGTTGGGATTAGGATGGGATTAGGGAAGTAGGTTAGGTGATTAGGTTCAGATTAGGGGTGGATTAGGGGTTTAGGCTAGGATTAGTCATTTTGGGTTAGGTTTAGGTGAAGGAGCTCCCTTAGCATGGCCCATAAACCTTGATCACCTCATGTTGGTGCAGCCCTAGGTTAGGTTTTAGCTAATTACAAGCTTAAACCCACTCAATTAGGCTAACCCACATGATTAAACCCAAACTTGACACACAAGTCAAGCTTAATACAACACTCTTGATATTTTCCATCCCCACTCTCTCTCATGCCCAATATCCCACGTGAATTTCAAGTGGGCCCCACCTCCATTTATGAGAAGGTGATGTGGGCCATGGATATGGATATTGGATTGGATCTCTGGATCCAAATCCAAATCCAAGTCCACATATGGGTTTGGATTGGAATCTGGATATATATGGTCCAGATCCAATCCAAACTGAACTCTGACTCCTTCGAGCTGGGTTCGAAATGGACGATTCGTGCGGGGCCTGACAGCATCAGTACTCCGTCTGCGTTGGGTCTTCGCCAACATAGTCGTCCGCCTCCGTTTCTGCCTTTCGGAGATGACTTCAAACGCTTTTTTGATAAGAACAGGGTCTTGGACGTTCGAGATCCTGGGGTGTGAATGAGATACAAGAGTTGCTGTGCCGGGCTCGACGTGTGCTCCAGTTCCGGGCTCTTCTTAGCTTTCCTGGTCCTGTCTTGATCGGGCCAAGCCACTTCGGGGTTTCAAAACATGTTTTAAAAGGTTTTTTAAAAGCCATATGTTTTTGAAAGACAAAGTTTAAAACATATATACAGGGTTGTCTGGAAGGCTCCTGGGTTTCCAGACTCAAAATGGCCCTTTGGGGCTGCTTTTACAAAACCAGGTTTGTTCTAAGGAATTCGTGGGATTTCGGGGTGTTTACAGATGCCCCTCTTTGGCCTTGTCCAAATCGACTTGGATAAGGGCAAAGATGGCAAACACCCCTTTTAATGTCTCCCTAGATTTACCCACGAAGAATATGGGATCGTCCCATTTTTAGCAAAATCTCAATTTACAAACTCTGGTAGGAGGAGATATCATGCCAAAGGGTTTACTTATGGAATCTGGTCCTAAATGGGATCATGTTCATGCAAGTACCATGCGTGGAATGCAAATGACATGGGTGTGGTGCCAAGAGTGGCGACCTCCCAGAGACCTGATGTGGTCGAACTCTAGAGACTTACAAGGTCTATTGCTCCAAGTGAGCAAATCCTATTCTGTTTGATGTTCGGTTTTCAAAACTTATTTACAAAAGCTATTTACAAAAGGGACAACTATCTTGAGCCTCGATCCTAAGGATCTCGAGCTCTTCGTGCTTGCCCTTGTTTGAGTCTTAACACTCGCTTATCTAGCGGAGGTTTTATAAGAAAACAAGCTTCATTTCAAATTCCTACGCCTTACTCGAAACGTCGAATTCTCAAACAAGACGAAATTCAAGTAAGTAAATCCTATTTTTACTTTAGGATTCCTCGAAATGAACCATGCTTCAGCTTGGGATAAGCCAGGGATGGGAAAGAGATACCACGGTCCCTTCTGAAGCGTCCCGTGGTTTGAGGCACAGAAGGCGGAAAACTACTCTTTTTGAGCTTTTTGGCCTCTTTTTTCTTTTTTCATAGAGGGTCTCCCTTTGGGAGTATTTTTTCTTTAATCCCTCTTTTTCATAAGAGAATCGATTTTTCTTTTTGAAGTCTGATTTCTTTCTTTTGGAAAGAGACTTTAAATGGGAAATTCCCTTTTGATTTGGGCCTTTGTTTTCCTTTTGGAAATAGAAGAGAAGAGGGGAGGACTTATCCCAAGCCTACACTCGATCCATTCCAGATCAGCCTATTTAGAAATAGCACGTACCACTTGCAAGTATCTTGCTATGTTGGACTAGGCCTTTCTTTGTAAGAAGAAGGATTTTGAAATGTAACCACGATTTTGAGAACTCCGCTCTTTCACAAGTGCGAATTCTCTCACTTAGGGTCACACGAGTTGCCTTTGCACCTTATTCACATGTCTCAGGGCAGCTATCCCTATAAAATTTTCGAAAACTGGAATTTAATCCAGATCCTACACATGATACTTCTTTAAGTATTGAATATTGATAGGATCTGCTAAATTCCTACCTTCTACATCGATCAACCAATACGAATTGTTCGTAGTGGTTGCTCGTACAACATAGGGTCCATCCTAGTTGGGGCGCCACTTGCCTAGGGGGTGTGGGCCACGATGGTGGATGGTTTTCAAGACCAGATCTCCCACTTCAAAGTGGCGAGGTCTCATGTGTTTGCTATAATGTCGGGCTATCCTTTGCCGGTATGCGCGAGCATGATCCATGGCAAGGAGTCGCCTCTCATCTAGCAAATCTAGTTCGGCCATCCTAGCATACTGAAGCGTCTCTAGGGGGAGGTCGAGTGCTATGGATGTATGAAATGAATGCAGTTGGGTATGAATGGGAAGAATGGCGTTTGTGCCATAGACCAACTCGAATGGTGTGGCATTCGTGGGAGTCCGGATGGAAGTCCTATAAGCCACAAGGCTTCATCCAGCTTCTCGTGCCACGTCCTACCCTTCTCTAAGGTTTTCTCAATAATACTAATGAGAGTCTTGTTTGTGGCTTCGGCTTGGCCGTTTCCTTGAGGGTAGTAGGGCGAGGAGAAGTGGTGAGTTATGCCATACGTGTTGCACAACTTAGCCATCCGCTCATTCTTGAATGGGGTACCATTATCAGACACAAGGTCTCGTGGAACCCCAAATCGAGCCAAGATATTCCTCCGGATGAAAGCCACCACATGTTGCCCCATTACATTCGTTAAGGGAAATGGCTTCCACCCACTTGGAGAAATACTCCGTGGCTGCTAAAATAAATCGATGCCCATTCGAGGCCTTTGGAAATATTGGGCCTATGATGTCAAACGCCCACATGGTAAATGGCCAGGGGCTAACCACGGAATGCAATGCAGATGAAGGGATATGAATGGCGTGCCCATGCACTTGACACGGATGACACTTCCTAACATGATCGTGACAATCCTTTTTCAGGGTGGACCAAAAATAGCCCCCTCTAAGTATTTTCATTGCCATCATGTTGGCATTAACATGACCTCCACATTCTCCATCGTGGAACTCATGCATTACTATCCTAGCCTCCTCTAGGTCGATACACCTAAGCAGAATGCCGGTAAAACTCCTTTTGTATAAGACCCCACCCAGGATGGTGTATCGGGTCGAAATCTTACGAATGAATGCCTTATCTTTGGATGTGGCATCCTCGGCGAATCCCCCATTTTCTAAAAATTGTTTTATGTCATAGAACCAGGGTTTTTCAATAGACTTTGGGTTGTTTTGGCAAATATCGAAGTCGTGTGTGGATGGATGGGGCGCATGCCATATTTCTAGAGATCTAGTCCCTGAAATGGGATCGACCTTTAGGGCTGAACCCAAGGAGGAGAGGGCATCGGCGATGCTATTGTCCTCTCTTCCTACGTGTGTGAGCTTACACGACTGGAAGGTTTGGACCAATCGAGTGGCCAACTCATGATATGGAAGTAGTTTCTCATTACGTACTTGCCAAAAATTTAAAACCTGGTTTATGACAAGGAGCGAATCTCCAAAGACCTCGATGCATGATGCCCCTAGAGTTTTCGCAATCCTTAAGCCTTGTATGAGTGCTTCATACTCAGCTATGTTGTTGGAACATTCGAAATCTAAGCAGACTGCTATGGGAATCTCGCCCTTTTCAGGGGAGATTAGGATGATCCCGGCACCAGCCCCTCGTTGGTTTCGTGCCCCATCGAAGTGCATCTTCCACACTTGGTTTTCGAAAGAATTTGCCAAAATGTGGTTTTGAAAGTGGTTTTGCAATATGCCTTCATCAGGCATTTCGACAAGAGTGGGATATACGTCCTCTAAGGGGAATTCAGCCATGTAATCTGCTAGGGCTTGCCCCTTAATGGAGATCTGGTGATGGTATTTTAGGTCATACTCCATTAGAAGGAGTTGCCATTTGCCCAATCTACCCATGAGAATGGGTTTTTCGAACAAGTGCTTGATTGGATCAAGCTTGGACACTATCCAGATCTCATGATCTAGGAAATAGTGTCTGAACTTCTGGCAGGCCCAGACTAGGGCCAAGCACGTCTTCTCCATGGCTTGATAATTTCATTCATAAGCCAAGAGAGTTTTCGAAATATAGTAGATGGCATACTCCTTATGGGTGTCATCCTCGTGTTGAGCCAACAGGGCTCCTAAAGCATTTACATGCACGGAGATGTATAATAAAAGCGGTTTTCCTTGTTTTGGAGGATTCAAAACGGGGGGATTAACCAAGTATGCCTTCAGTCTCTCGAAGGACTTTTGGCATTTGTCATCCCATAAGAATTTCGTACCCTTCCTCAACAATTTGTTGAAGGGTTTGCATCTAGTTGCCAGATTCGATATGAATCGGCGCACGGATTGTAATCGACCCTGGAGGCTACGGATTTGGGTGAGATTGGAGGGTGGAGCCATGTCTATGATGGCTCGACACTTAGAGGGGTCGACTTCTATTCCCCTTTGGCTCACCATAAAGCCTAGAAGCTTCCCTGATTCTACCCCGAACACACATTCATCTACATACACTTCTACAAGCTCATGAATTTGATCATGGAAGATCGTGTTCATAGCTCGTTGGTATGTTGCGCCGGCATTTTTCAAACCAAAGGGCATGACTATATAGCAGTACATGCCCCATGGGGTTGTGAAGGCGGTCTTACCCTGATCTCGTGGACTTAGTTTGATTTGATTATAGCCTGAATAGCCATCCATGAATGAAAACATTTCATGATTTGCAGTACTATCGACTATCAAATCTATGTTTGGTAAAGGATAATTATCCTTTGGAGTGGCTTTATTCAGGTTTCTGAAATCGATGCATATTCGAATTTTCCCATTGGTTTTTCGAACCACAACGATATTTGACAACCAATCAGAATACGCAATGGGTTTTATAAATCCAGCTTTTAGCAGATCTTCTAAACCCTCTTTGACTTGCGTGTGTACATTCGGGTGTATTTTCCTGAGCTTCTGCTTTATGGGTTTTACACCTGCATCTAAGGGAAGACGATGCTCGACTATGCTGGGATCTATGCCCAGCATGTCTTCATACGTCCATGCAAACACATCTAAATAGGTTTGTAGAAATGCAATGAATGCTAACTTTTCAGTTTCATGCAAGCATGCACCTATTTTGATTGTTTTGGGATTGGAATCATCCCCTAGGTTTACCTCTACGAAATCTCCTCCTACTAATTGGGAAGGTCTTTCAAAATCGAGAATTCTATGAAATTCTGGGAGTTCAGAAGTGGGATCTTCCTCAAGGGGATCCACTTCTAGGCTTTGATCATTCTCGTGGGCTATAGACCCGAGGGAACTTGATGCGTGGTTTTCAAAATGACCTGGTTTTGTACTTGGATTTTCAAGTGATTTCAAAATTTTTGGTCTGGCTATGCAGACGACGTTTCTTTCGAAATCCTTTTCTTTTGACAAAGTCCTACCAGGAGCAGCTATGTACAAAATCTTTTTGGTATTTTCCAAATTTTCGATTTTTTTTGGCTTTTGTAAAACAAGAACTTTGGGAACTATACAAAGCACTCTTTTTTCGAGTTTTTGTTTTTCCATTGTTTTCGATTTTTCTTGTTTTTTGATTTTTTTTTTTTTTTATTTTAAGTTTTCCAAATGTTTTTGGTATTTTTAGAAAAAGGGATCTTCCGTCATACCTACAAAGGGAAAACACTACGGGTTAGACTCGGAATAGGAGGTCTAAATCGTAGGTTTCTTCTAAGACAGGCTCCAGGGCACCCTTGACCGAGGTGGTCACAGGGGGTGGATCCGGCGGTATTCGGGGAGTATAGCCGATCCCATATCAGCTTGGGTTGGCCCTAGGCAGGATGGGCTCTAGGAGACCCTGGTTTTGTGCCCCTAGACTCTTGTAGGGCGTGTAGCCCATGTTCAATAACATGTTCCACGACCTTTTGTTTTTGGAAAAGATGGGATACAAGTCGTGGTCCTGGAACATGCTATCGTCCATATTAGGCTCGTATGGCCTCTTGTCCAGGGGTTTTAGAAATAGGGAACGCTTGGGTTTTCCTAGGAGGATTAAAGTCGGGAGGGGGCCTGCTTTGGGCGGCCCCTTCACACATACAACCTTCCTAGGGTTGTTCAACACTAGCCGAGGTGGCTCAACCATGATTTGCCCCAGGTTAGCCTCATGGGCCTGGGAGCTTGATAAACAAGGGGAGTTTATGATCCCCTGAAGCTGTGGGTGACTCTCACTCAGGATCACTACGACCTGGTCCCTAAAAGGGATCTTAACACACCTGTGGAAGGTGGATGGCACAACGCACAAACTGTGTATCCAGGGCCTTCCCAGCAACAGGTTATAATGGGGGTGGATGTCCAAGACATGGAACACCCCTGTGTGTTCGATCCCTCCTGTTTCCATTGGGAGTTCGATGGATCCTAAAGGTCTAGACGCATTCCCATCGTATCCAGTGATAACGATGGGGCTTGGGTTTACTGAAGTCAAGGTGACTCCGATTTTGTATGCCACATGAAGTGGAAGGATGTTGAGCCCTCCTCCACCATCGACTAGGCACCTGTCCAAAGAGCGGTTGTTTAGAACCACCTCGATATGCAGGGCCTGGTTATGGGTTTCGTAGGGTCTATCTACATCATCTTCCGAAAAGGTGATGGGCGATTTTGCTCCTAATAAAGCCACTTGGGCAAACAAGGATTCCGAACTTATGTTCGAATCAACCTTGGCCCTTTCTAGAATTTTCTCTAATACAAGTCTATGCCTAGGCGAGGTTTTTATAAGCTCAAGGATAGACATGTGAATAGGAATCTTTGAAAGGTGGTTTTCGAAATCATAAGGATTTAGGATGACTTTGTCCTTATCTGCTTTTGGCAGACCACTAGGGATACATGCTTTTGAGGGGCCAGGCACACTGACCACCTTTTGAGCACCTTGAAGGTGTGGGGGTTGATAGATCCTCCCGGATCTAGTGACTTCCCCCACGACCAGCCTAGGGTTTGCGCTAAACTTGGCTCTAAGGATGAGCTGAGGAGAACCTTGAATTTTCAAAACTAGTTTTACCGGGGTTTCCACTCTTGGTGGTCCCCGAATGACGACTTGGGCGGGCCTCTTGTATAATACAAGGATGGGCGCACAAGTAGGTCGACCAGGTTCTGGCTTTTGCGCTAGTTCCTTGGAAATGGTGAGGGTACATACCTCCTTTCCTTTCCCACTGCCACTGGCGTGTTTGGGAAAGGGTTCCTTGAAGATAGCTTGAGGTGGCTCAAGTTCCGCAGTGACCTGGAGCCGGCCTTCTGCTATCAAGTTCTCAATTTTATTTAAAAGAGAGAAGCAGCGTTTGGTATCATGGCCTTTGAGCCGATGATACTTACAAAATCGGTTTAAATACCCCCCTTTGGACGTGACTCCTTCGGGGATTTCAGGGAGTTCGATCATGCCCTGGGCAAGTAAGAGGTCTAGGACCTCCGACACAGGTTGCCCTAGCGGAGTATACTCCCGTTTTTCAACCGGTTTTTGAAAATTGCGTTCTCTCTTATTTTCTAATTTTTCAAAATTTTTAGAAGTGCCCGCCATGCCTGGATCCACCCGAACATTGGCGATTTTATGGGGCTTTGCCCCTTTGTCCGTTGTGGGCAGCCCATATGCGATGGGCTTTTCCAAACGGGTTTTTGGAATGGCACTTCCTTTCCATAAGTGGTCGTATGTCCCTTTTCGTAAGTTGGTTTCGAAAAGGGAGGCCTTTTTGATCAACTTATGGAAAGTTGAAATCTCACGGAGCGAGAGAAGGGTTTTTAACTCGCTTTTGAAATTATCTAGGATGAGCATTACTGCGCATCCTTCGGATATGGGCTCTCGCACTTGGCCCAAAAGCGACCTCCATCTTATAATGAAGGCATGTACGTCTTCGTTCATGCCTTGCTTTGTATCCCTTAAGGTATTTAGGGTTGGCGTGACTTCTACGTTGTGTGCAAATCTTTAAATGAAGCAGTTCGCTAACTCTTCAAAAGTAGCGAACTGGCTTAAGTCGTAGGAAGCCAGCCATTTGGCAGCTGTGCCTTTAAGGGATAGAGGGAACCAATACACCCATTTCATCGAGTCCTTTTTCTTCTTATGGGCTCGACGTGAGAAAAGCTGCAAGTGAGACCTAGGGTCTCCCATGCCATCATACCGATGGAAGTTCGGTATTTCATCGTCACTGTCTGTTTTGTAGTCCATAGGAAGGAAATCGGACAGGGCGTAGCTTCTTTTCTCTTTATTCTGCCCTTTTAGCAACTGCTGTAGGGCTTTACGGTCCTTTTGTGTGAAGGACTCGTGGTATTGGTTGCCTTCCATTACGGAGGCCTCTTTTTGCTTGCGAGGTTTTTCAGATTTCTTTTTAGGCCTTTGTTCACCGTTTCATGAACATGAATCGCCTACTTCAGCCTCTTGGCTGAGAGCATCGATTTTAGCCTCAAACTCCCTTCTCAAGTCCTCGATTTCATCTAGTTTTATTTTGTTTTTGAAAATCCTCCTAGAGTGAGAACTTGATGCGCATGAGCCTTGGCTCGACACTTCACTTGGATTGGATTTTGACATGCTTTTCAAGCTTTTTCAAAAATGTCCTAAGTACAAGCAAAGAAAACAAGTTAAAACGACACCTTTTTACAAAATTTTCGCAAGACTTCTACAAGCAAACTTGATTTTTGAAAAGGCTCACATCCCACCAGGCGTGCCAATCTCTGTAGACGCGCGAAAATCACTGCCTCTTCACCTTTTTCAAGGCTTGGAGCGGATCCTCTCGTGTGTCTAAGGCCTATGTATGCAAACAGGGCGTGCCAGCTAGCTTACTTAAGCTAGTGAAGATATTTTTAACACTGACTTCTAAACGTGGCGACTGTGAGCAAGTAAGCTCTTGTCATCGCAGACCTTCTTGCACCGATGCGCAAGGGTCAGTCTGTACGCTTTGCAAAAAATCGAGTTTTTGGAGAGAAAAGTCTACGAAGCGGTTCGAGGTGTCTATTTCGGGTCTTTAAGATGCGATTGTGTAAACACCCCGAAATCCCACGAATTTCTTAAACAAATCTGGTTTTATACAAGCAGCCCCAAAGGGCCATTTTGAGTTTGGAAACCCAGGAGCCTTCCAAACAACCCTGTATATATGTTTCAAACTTTATCTTTCAAAAACATACGATATGGCTTTTGAAATCCCTTTTAAAATATGTTTTGAAACCCCGAAGTGGCTTGGCCCGATCAAGACAGGACCAGGAGAGCCAAGAAGAGCCCGGAACCGGAGCACCTGTCGAGCCCGGCACAACAACTCTTGTATCTGATTCACACCCCAGGATCTCGAACGTCCAAGACCCTGTTCGTACCAAAATATCATTTGAAGTCATCTCCGGAAGGCAGAAACGGAGGCGGACAACCATGTTGGCGAAGACCCAACGCAGACGGAGTATTGATGCTGTCAGGCCCCGCACGAATCGTCCGTTTCGAACCCAGCTCGAAGGAGTCAGAGTTCAGTTTGGATTGGATCTGGACCATATATATCCAGATTCCAATCCAAACCCATATGTGGACTTGGATTTGGATTTGGATCCAGAGATTCAATCCAATATCCATATCCATGGCCCACATCACCTTCTCATAAATGGAGGTGGGGCCCACTTGAGTTTCACGTAGGATATTGGGCATGAGAGAGAGTGGGGTTGAAAAATATCAAGAGTGTTGTATTAAGCTTGACTTGTGTGTCAAGTTTGGGTTAATCATGTGGGTTAGCCTAATTAAGTGGGTTTAAGCTTGTAATTAGCTAAAACCTAACCTAGGTTTGCACCAACATGGGGTGATCAAGGTCTATGGGCCATGCTAAGGGAGCTCCTTCACCTAAACCTAGCCCAAAACGCCTAAACCTAGCCTAAACCCCTAATCCCGTCCTAATCTGAACCTAATCACCTAACCCACTTCCCTAATCCCGTCCTAATCCCAACCTAATCACCTAACCCACTTCCCTAATCCTTCCCTAAACCTAGGTTAATTTCCCTAATCCTAACCTAAACCTAGCCTAATCACCTAACCTAGCTCACTAAACCTCACCCTAAAACCCAACCACCTAACCTAGCCCTAAACCCCTAAACCACCCTTAGCCCACGATTTACCCAAACCCCTAGTTTTAAAATATCTGGCCCAACCCCTTCCAGCCCACCTTATCTACATACCACCCTACCTAAACCACGTAACCACTACCCACAGCCCAGCCCTAACCGACCTACCCATCCCCTATTTAAACCCCCCTCCTTGTGGGCGGGTTTTCCAAGTGGGAACCATCCATCGCACCCAGCCGGGCCCTCTCCTTCTCCCATCTCTCACCCAGCCGGGACCACTCCCCACCTCCGTCTGCTCCATCTGCTCCATCAGCCCCCACCTGCTCCGCCACCTTCCCTCTTCCATCCACCACCACCATCCCTCAGCCGGACGCCATCACCTCCACCCAACCGAACCAGCCGACAGCCACCTGCCCGCCACCTTCCCACTTCATCCGCCACCTCTCCCCATTCGGTAAGTACCCTGCACCTTACCTAGCCCCCTTCTCTACCACCTCTCCACTCTTAGCCGCCCATCCTACCTTCATCTCAACCCCTTTGCCACCACCATTTTAACCTAGCCGAACCTAGTATAACCCAAGCTGCCGGCCACTACCTAGCCATCATCTCCCATTCGGCCCTCCCCTAGGTGTCCTATTCGGCCTTCCCACCAGCTCACCCTTTTAGGTCCAGTTTCCCTAAGTACCCAACTCCCCTAGTGATCCTAATACCTCACTCGTTCAGCCCATTTAAACCCCTTACCTCCGAGGCGCCTATCCCACGCCCCACTTGCAGCCGGCCAGCA
Source organism: Brasenia schreberi (assembly GCA_036023115.1). Taxonomy (NCBI): domain Eukaryota; kingdom Viridiplantae; phylum Streptophyta; class Magnoliopsida; order Nymphaeales; family Cabombaceae; genus Brasenia; species Brasenia schreberi. Next base: position 1,631,449 of record JAYKKT010000036.1, on the reverse strand, counting down.
CCCTTGACCAGCTTACCTTCGCGGAGCTCCCGTCTGCAGCCCAAGGCCAAGTCCACGCTCAAGCAAGACCTCTACGGACCAGCTACTCGTAAGTGTCTAAACTCGGTCTTTAGTTGTATACTTGCTTGAGATTCAATTTGATACGGGGTTGTAATAACGGAGCATAGTCTCCCCCCGCTTGTAATAACGTGGCTTGGCACAACCACACACGTGCACTCTCTTAGCCGTGCACGATTTTGAACACACACGGGCCTAATCAGCCCCTAATACATAAGTGTACATATATACTTTCATTTTCGAAGGGTTTTGTTTAAGTTGGGTGCGTTGTCTTTCAATTCAAACACTCACACACATTGAGCTTTCGCTCTTATTTGAAAGACCCAAGTAAGGGCCGACCTATACTATTTGGGTTTCATTTCATGTCGTGTGAGTAAGTCTTTCAATTCAAGCACTCTCACACACATTGAGCTTTCGCTCTTATTTGAAAGTCCCAAGTAAGGGCCGACCTATACTATTTGGGTTTCATTTCATGTCGTGTGAGTAAGACTTTCAATTCAAGCACTCTCACACACATTGAGCTTTCGCTCTTATTTGAAAGACCCAAGTAAGGGCCGACCTATACTATTTGGGTTTCATTTCATGTCGTGTGAGTAAGTCTTTCAATTCAAGCACTCTCACACACATTGAGCTTTCGCTCTTATTTGAAAGACCCAAGTAAGGGCCGAACTATACTATTTGGGTTTCATTTCTTGTCGTGTGAGTAAGTCTTTCAATTCCAACACTTTCACACACATTGAGCCTTCGCTCTTACTCCCAAGACCTTAGTAAAGGCCTTATTGCAGTTATATTTGGGTTTCATTTATGTCGTGTGTGTGGTACTTCAATTCAAGCACTTTCACACACATTGAGCCTTCGCTCTTACTCCCAAGACCTTAGTCAAGGCCATACTGCAATTTATATTTGGGTTTAATTTCATGTCGTGTGTGTAAGTCTTTCAATTCAAGCACGCACCCACATTGAGCCTTCGCTCTTATTTGCAAGACCCGAGTAAGGGCTCATATACATAAGCTATATACATATTTCCCTTCGGTTATTTCCCTTCGGTTATTTCCCTTCGGTTATTTCCCTTCTGTCATTTCCCCTTAAGTATTGTCTTTACATTTCGGGTTTTCCCTTTGGAGTAGCGTGAGTTTGCATTGCATCTACGCCATACCACGAGGTAGGACGCATATTGAATCAAAGCAAGCCCCGCTCGAATTTGCCCATGTAGTGGAGTGTTCATAACACACAAACTAGGTGGCCCGAAAAGGGATAAAAGAAAAGACTTAGGCACGTGCAAATCCACGTGATCTAAAATATGCAAATCGCATCTTAAAGACCCGCAATAGACACCTCAAATCGCTTCGTGGACTTTCTCTCCAAAACTCGATTTTTGCAAAAGCGTACAGACTGACCCTTGCGCATCGGTGCAAGAAGGTCTGCGACGACAAGAGCTTACTTGCTCACAGTCGCCACGTTTAGAAGTCAGTGTTAAATATATCTTCGCTAGCTTAAGTAAGCTAGCTGGCACGCCCTATTTGTATACATAGGCCTTAGACACACGAGAAGATCCACTCCAAGCCCCGGAAGAGGCAAAGAGGCAGGGATTTTCGCGCGTCTACAGATTGCATATTTTAGATCACGTGGATTTGCACGTGCCTAAGTCTTTTCTTTTATCCCTTTTCGGGCCACCTCGTTTGTGTGTTATGAACACTCCACTACATGGGCGAATTCGAGCGGGGCTTGCTTCGATGCAATATGCATCCTACCTCGTGGTATGGCGTAGATGCAATGCAAACTCACTCTACTCCAAAGGGAAAACCCGAAATGTAAAGACAATACTGAAGGGAAATAACCGAAGGGAAATAACCGAAGGGAAATAACCAAAGGGAGATAAGTATATAGATTATGTATATGAGCCCTTACTCGAGTCTTGCAAATAAGAGCGAAGGCTCAATGTGGGTGCGTGCATGAATTGAAAGACTTACTCACACGACATGAAATGAAACCCAAATATAAATTGCAGTATGGCCTTGACTAAGGTCTTGGGGAGTAAGAGCGAAGGCTCAATGTGTGTGAAAGTGCTTGAATTGAAGTACTACACACACGACATAAATGAAACCCAAATATAACTGCAATAAGGCCTTTACTAAGGTCTTGGGAATAAGAGCGAAGGCTCAATGTGTGTGAGAGTGCTTGAATTGAAAGACTTACTCACACGACATGAAATGAAACCCAAATAGTATAGGTCGGCCCTTACTTGGGTCTTTCAAATAAGAGCGAAAGCTCAATGTGTGTGAGAGTGCTTGAATTGAAAGACTTACTCACACGACATGAAATAAAACCCAAATAGTATAGGTCGGCCCTTACTTGGGTCTTTCAAATAAGAGCGAAAGCTCAATGTGTGTGAGAGTGCTTGAATTGAAAGACTTACTCACACAACATGAAATAAAACCCAAATAGTATAGGTCGGCCCTTACTTGGGTCTTTCAAATAAGAGCGAAAGCTCAATGTGTGTGAGAGTGCTTGAATTGAAAGACAATGCACCCAACTTAAACAAAACCCTTCGAAAATGAAAGTATATCTACACACTTATGTATTAGGGGCTGATTAGGCCCGTGTGTGTTCAAAATCGTGCACGACTAAGAGAGTGCACGTGTGTGGTTGTGCCAAGCCACGTTATTACAAGCGGGGGGAGACTATGCTCCGTTATTACAACCCCGTATCAAATTGAATCTCAAGCAAGTATACAACTAAAGACCGAGTTTAGACACTTACGAGTAGCTGGTCCGTAGAGGTCTTGCTTGAGCGTGGCTTGGGCTTCGCCTTGGGCTGCAAACGGGAGCTCCGCGAGGATAGGTGATCAAAGGTGCTGGCCGGCTGCAAGTGGGGCGCGGGATAGGCACCTCCAAGGTGGCCGATTGCAAGTGGATGTCGCCTCGAGGTGGGGGGTTAAAGGGGCTGAACAAGTGAGTTTTTAGGGTCACTAGGGGAGTTGAGTGTTTAGGGAAACTGGACCTAAAGGAGAGTTTGTGGGAAGGCCGAATGGGATAGGAGGGTTAGGTAGTGGCCGGTAGTTTAGGTTATGCTAGGTTCGGCTAAGTGAAAAGGGGGGTGGAAAAGGGCTGAGATGATGATAGGGTGGGTGGCTAGGAGTGGAGAGGTAGTAGAGAAGGGTTTTGGGTAGAGTTAGAGAGTGCTTACCGGATGGGGAGAAGTGGCGGATGGAAGGGAGAAGCCGGGTGTGGATGGGAGCTCGGCTGGTTCGGTTGGGTGAAGGTGGTGGCGTCCGGCTGGGTGAGGTGGTGGAGAGTGGAAGAGGGAAGGTGGCGGTGCAGGTAGTGCTGGTGGAGCAGGCGGGCAGGTGATGGAGAGTGGAGCAGGCAGGCAGGTGGAGAGTGGAGCCGGCTGGGCTGAGGTGAGGGCTCTTGCTTTTAAAACCCGCCCCCAAAGGGGAGGGGTTTAAATAGGGGATGGGTAGGTCGGTTAGGGCTGGGCTTGGGGTAGTGGTTAGGTGGTTTAGGTAGGGTGGTATGTAGATAAGGTGGGCTGGAAAGGGTTGGGCCAGATATTTTGAAACTAGGGGTTTGGGTAGATTGTGGGCTAGGGGTGGTTTAGGGGTTTAGGGCTAGGTTAGGTGGTTGGATTTTAGGGTGAGGTTTAGTGAGCTAGGTTAGGTGTTTAGGTTAGGTTTAGGCTAGGATTAGGGAAATTAATCTAGGTTTAGGGAAGGATTAGGGAAGTGGGTTAGGTGATTAGGTTGGGATTAGGATGGGATTAGGGAAGTGGGTTAGGTGATTAGGTTCAGATTAGGGGTGGATTAGGGGTTTAGGCTAGGATTAGTCATTTTGGGTTAGGTTTAGGTGAAGGAGCTCCCTTAGCATGGCCCATAAACCTTGATCACCTCATGTTGGTGCAGCCCTAGGTTAGGTTTTAGCTAATTACAAGCTTAAACCCACTCAATTAGGCTAACCCACATGATTAAACCCAAACTTGACACACAAGTCAAGCTTAATACAACACTCTTGATATTTTCCATCCCCACTCTCTCTCATGCCCAATATCCCACGTGAACTTCAAGTGGGCCCCACCTCCATTTATGAGAAGGTGATGTGGGCCATGGATATGGATATTGGATTGGATCTCTGGATCCAAATCCAAATCCAAGTCCACATATGGGTTTGGATTGGAATCTGGATATATATGGTCCAGATCCAATCCAAACTGAACTCTGACTCCTTCGAGCTGGGTTCGAAACGGACGATTCGTGCGGAGCCTAACAGCATCAGTACTCCGTCTGCGTTGGGTCTTCGCCAACATAGTCGTCCGCCTCCGTTTCTGCCTTCCGGAGATGACTTCAAACGCTATTTTGATAAGAACAGGGTCTTGGACGTTCGAGATCCTGGGGTGTGAATCAGATACAAGAGTTGTTGTGCCGGGCTCGACGTGTGCTCCGGTTCCGGGCTCTTCTTAGCTTTCCTGGTCCTGTCTTGATCGGGCCAAGCCACTTCAGGGTTTCAAAACATGTTTTAAAAGGTTTTTTAAAAGCCATATGTTTTTGAAAGACAAAGTTTAAAACATATATACAGGGTTGTCTGGAAGGCTCCTGGGTTTCTAGACTCAAAATGGCCCTTTGGGGCTGCTTTTACAAAACCAGGTTTGTTCTAAGGAATTCGTGGGATTTCGGGGTGTTTACAATATCCCTTCATCTGCATTACATTCCGTGGTCAGCCCCTGGCCATTTACCATGTGGGCGTTTGACATCGTAGGCCCAATATTTCCAAAGGCCTCGAATGGGCATCGATTTATTTTAGCAGCCACGGAGTATTTCTCCAAGTGGGTGGAAGCCATTTCCTTAACCAACGTGATGGGGCAACATGTAGTGGCTTTCATTCGGAGGAATATCTTGGCTCGATTTGGGGTTCCATGAGACCTTGTGTCTGATAATGGCACCCCATTCAAGAATAAGCGGATGGTTAAGTTGTGCAACACGTATGGCATAACTCACCACTTCTCTTCGCCCTACTACCCTCAAGGCAACGGCCAAGCCGAAGCCACAAACAAGACTCTCATTAGTATAATTGAGAAAACCTTAGAGAAGGGTAGGACGTGGCATGAGAAGCTGGATGAAGCCTTATGGGTTTATAGGACTTCCATCCGGACTCCCACAAATGCCACACCATTCGAATTGATCTGTGGCACAAACGCCATTCTTCCCATTCATACCCAACTACATTCATTCCATACATCCATTGCACTCGACCTCCCCCTAGAGACGCTTCAGCATGCTAGGATGGCCGAACTAGATTTGCTAGATGAGAGGCGACTCCTTGCCATGGATCATGCCCGTGCATACCGGCAAAGGATAGCCCGACACTATGGCAAACACATGAGACCTCGCCACTTGGAAGTGGGGGATCTGGTTTTGAAAATCATCCAATATCGTGGCCCACATCCACTCGGAAAGTGGCGCCCCAAGTGGGATGGACCCTATGTTGTACGAGCAACCACCATGAACAATTCGTATTGGTTGATCGATGTAGAAGATAGGAATTTAGCAAATCCTATCAATATGCAATACCTAAAGAAGTATCATGTGTAGGATTTCGATTAAATTCCCGTTTTCGAAAATTTTCGGGATAGCTACCCTAAGACATGAAAATAAGGTGCGAAAGGCAAAATCGTGTGACCCTGAGTGAGAGAATTTGCACTTGTGAAAGAGTGGAGTCTTCAAAATCGTGGTTACATTTCAAAATCCTTCTTCTTACAAAGAAAGGCCTAGTTCAACATAGCAAGATACTTGCAAGTAGTACGTGCTATTTCTAAATAGGTTGATCTGGAATGAATCGAGTGTAGGCTTGGGATAAGTCCTCCCCTCTTCTCTTCTACTTCCAAAAGGAAAACAAAGGCCCAAACAAAAGGGAATTTCCTATTCAAAATATCTTTCCAAAAGAAAGAAACCAGAATTCAAAAGAAAAATTGATTCTCTTATGAAAAAGAGGGATTAAAGAAAAAATACTCCCAAAGGGAGACCCTCTATGAAAAAAAGGAAAAAGAGGCCAAAAAGCTCCAAAAGAGCAGTTTTCCGCCTTTTGTGCCTCAAACCACGGGATGCTTCAGAAGGGACCGTGGTTTCTCTCTCCCATCCCTGGCTTATCCCAGGCTAAAGCATGGTTCGTTTCAAGGAATCCTAAAGTAAAAATAGGATTTACTTACTTGAATTTCATCTTGTTTGAGAGTTCGACGTTTTGAGTAAGGCGTAGGAATTTGAAATATGTCTTGTTTTCTTATAAAACCTCCACTAGATAAGCGAGTGTTAAGACTCAAACAAGGGCAAACACGAAGGGCTCGAGATCTTTAGGATCGAGACTCAAGACAGTTGTCCCTTTTGTAAATAGTTTTGTAAATAAGTTTTGAAAATTGAACATCGAACAACATAGGATTTGCTCACTTGGAGCAGCAGGCCCAATAAGTCTCTAGAGTTCGACCACATCTGGTCTCTGGGAGGTCGCCACTCTTGGCGCCACACCCATGTCATGCATATGCATTCCATGCATGTTACTGGCATAAACATGATCCCATTTAGGACCAGATTCCATAGGACATCCCTTTGGCGTAATATCTCCTCCTACCAGGGTTTGTAAATTGAGATTTTGCTAAAATTGGGGTGTGGCTAGATCTAGGGAAACATTAAAAGGGGTGTTTGTCATCTTTGCCCTTATCCAACTCCCTTTTGGACAAGGTCAAAGAGGGGCATCTGTAAACACCTTGAAATCCCACGAATTCCTCAAAACAACTTGGTTTTGTAAAAGCAGCCCCAAAGGGCCATTTTGAGTCTGGAAACCCAAGAGCCTTCCAGACAACCCTGTACATGTTTTAAACTTTACATATTTCAAAAATGTATCATATGGCTTTAAAAACCTTTTTAAACATGTTTTTGAAACCCCGAAGCAGTTTGGCTTGAGCAAGACAGGACCAGAAAAGCTAAGGAGAGCCCGGAACCGGAGCACATGTCAAGCCCGGCACAGCAACTCTCATATCAAATCTACTCCCAGGATCTCGAACGTCCAAGACCCTGTTATCATCAAAACATCATTTGAAGTCATCTCCGGAAGGCGAAAATAGAGATGGACAATCATGTTGGCGAAAACCCAACACAGACGGAGTACTGATGCTGTCAGACCCCGCACAAACCGTTCATTTCAAACACAGCTCGAAGGAGTCAAAATTCAGTTTGGATTGGGTTTGGACCATATATATCCAGATCCCAATCCAAACCCATGTATGGACTTAGATTTGGATTTGGATTCAAAAATCCAATCCAATATCCATATCCATGGCCACATCACCTTCTCATAAATGGAGGTGGGGCCCACTTGAATTTCACGTGGGATTATGGGCATGAGAGAGAGTGGGGGAGGATAAGATCAAGTGTGTGTTGTAATTAAGCTTGACTTGTGTGTCAAGTTTGGGGTTAATCATGTGGGTTAGCCTAATCAAGTGGGTTTAAGCTTGTAATTAGCCAAAACCTAACCTAGGGCTGCACCAACATGATATGATTAGGGTCTATGGGCCATGCAAAGGGAGCTCCTTCACCTAATTCTAACTAAAAACACCTAATCCTAGCCTTCTACCCTAATCTGGTCCTAATCTGAGCCTAATCACCTAACCCATTTCCCTAATCCCGGCCTAATCCCAACCTAATCACCTAACCCACTTCCCTAATCCTTCCCTAAACCTAGGTTAATTTCCCTAAACCTAGCCTAATCCTAGCCTAATCACCTAACCTACCTCACTAAACCTCACCCTAAAACCAACCCACCTAGCTAAACCCTAAACCTCTAAACCACCCCTAGCACACAACCTACCCAAACCCCTTGTATTTAAAATATCTGGCCCTACCCTTTCCAGCCCACCTTACCACCATACCACCACCCCTAGACCACCTAACCACTACCCTAATACCAGCCCCAACCGCCTCTTGCAACCCTATAAACCCCCCCCCTAAGGGGCGGGTTTTCCAAGATCCAATCACCCTATCTCGGGTCACCCATTCCCAGCCGATCACCTCTTCTCCCCTTCCACTTGCTCCACAGCTAGCCTCCACCTGCGCCACCACCGTGCACCACCTGCTCCACCACTCCCCATCCATCCGTCGCCATCCCCTTCATCCGGCCAAACTAGCCGATCCCCCACATCCGGCTGCCCCTCAACCACCCGCCGCCTCCCATCATCCGGTTAGTATCCTATACCTTACCTCACCTCTTCTCCACTCCCCCTCCACTCTCAACCACCTGCACCACCACCATCTTCCCCCAACACCAGCCATTCCACCTGCCCCACTCCCATTCGGCCAGGCCCTAACCACCCTAACTACCCGCCACCACCTAGATACCCTAGTTGTACCTAGCCACCCCATCCAACTCCCTACGACCAGCCCATATTGCCTCCCCACATCCACCACTACCTTACCCCATCTCCTAGCTAGTTCCCTTCCATTCGGCCAGCCACTTCTTTTCCCCCAGGTGCTCCATTAGACCTTCCCTTAGGCTCCCCCTTAATGCCATACTCCCCAACACTACACTCTCCCTAGTGACCTTACTTAGGCCCTTTAACCCAACACATCAAAACCAGCCCATCCTTAGCAGCCGGCCACCTTCAAGGCTCCCCTTTCGCGCGCCCAAGGAACCCGGCCAGCAGCCCCTTCCCGTTCAACTCTGCAGAGCTCCCTCTTGCAGCCCAAGGCGAAGGCCAAGCCTGCGCTCAAGCAAGGCATCTTCGGACCAGCTATTAGAAAGTGCCTAACTCGGTCCTTAGTTGTATACTTGCTTAAAATTCAATTCGATACGGGGTTGTAATAACGGAGCATAGTCTTCCCCCCGCTTGTAATAACGTGGCTTGGCACACCCACACACGTGCACTCTCTTAGTTGTGCACGATTTTGAACACACACGGGCCTAATCAGCCCCTAATACATAAATATATATATGTACTTTAATTTTCGTAGGGTTTTGCTTAAGTTGGGTGTGTTGTCTTTCAATTCAAGCACTCACACACATTGAGCCTTCGCTCTTATTTGAAAGACTCAAGTAAGGGCCGTGTTATACTATTTGGGCTTTCATTTCATGTCGTGTGTGTAAGTCTTTCAATTCAAGCACTCACACACATTGAGCCTTCGCTCTTATTTGAAAGACCCAAGTAAGGGCCGAGCTATACTATTTGGGTTTAATTTCATGTTGTGTGCGTAGTACTTCAATTCAAGCACTCACACACATTGAGCTTTCGCTCTTATTCCCAAGACCTTAATCAAGGCCATACTGCAAGTTATATTTGGGTTTTATTTCATGTCGTGTGTGTAAGTCTTTCAATTCAAGCACTCACACACATTGAGCCTTCGCTCTTATTTGAAAGACCCAAGTAAGGGCCGAGCTATACTATTTGGGTTTAATTTCATGTTGTGTGCGTAGTACTTCAATTCAAGCACTCACACACATTGAGCTTTCGCTCTTATTCCCAAGGCCTTAATCAAGGCCATACTGTAAGTTATTATTGGGTTTTATTTCATGTCGTTTGTGTAAGTCTTTCAATTCAAGCATGCACCCACATTGAGCCTTCGCTCTTATTTGCAAGACCCGAGTAAGGGCCCATATACATACCATATATACATATCTCCCTTCGGCATTTACATTACAAGTCATTTCCCTTCGGTTATTTCCCTTCGGCATTGTCTTTACATTTCGGGTTTTTCCTTCGTAGTAGCGTGAGTTTGCATTGCATTTACGCCATACCACGAGGTAGGACGCATATTGCATCAAAGCAAGCCCCGTACTCCCGCTCAAAATTCACCCCATGTAGTGGAGTGTTCATAACACACACTTAGGAGGCCCATAAAGGGATAAAAAGAAAGACTTAGGCACGTGCAAATCCACGTGATCTAAAATCTGCAATCGTATCTAAAAGACCCGAATTAGACACCTCGAACTGCTTCGTAGGCTTTCTATATCCTAAAAACTCGACTTTTCAAAGCGTACAGACTGACCCTTGCGTATCGGTGCAAGAAGGTCTGCGACGACAAGAGCTCACTTGCTCACAGTTGCCACATTAGAAGTTAGTTTAAAATATATCTTCGCTAGCTTAGGTAAGCTGGCTGGCACGCCGTGTTTATAGAAATAGGCCTTAGACACACGAGAGGATCCACTCCAGGCCCTGAGAAGCCAAGAGGCGAGGATTTTCGCGCGTCTACATCTACCCAAGCTTTTCACGTGAAATATCTGTGGGCCCCACCTCCATTTATGAGAAGGTGATGTGGGCCTTGGATGTCCGAGAATCTGGGGATGATTCTGATACGAGAGTTGATGTGCTGGGCTTGAAATATGCCCCGGGTCCGGGCTCTCTTTCGCTTCTTCGGTCCTGCTTTCATCAGGCCAAGCTGCTTTTTGGTGTTTCAAAACACCTTTTTTAAGTTTTCAAAACTGTATGTATATATTTTTTTAAAACATATATGGTTTTAACATATGTACAGGGTTATTTGGAAGGCTCCTAGGTTTCCAGACTCAAAATAGCCCTTTGGGGCTGCTTTTGCAAAACAAGGTAATTTAAGAAAATCGTGGGATTTTGGGGTGTTTACAGATGCCCCTCTTTGGCATTTTCCAAATTGATTTTGATAATGATAAAGACGACAACACCCCTTTCAATGTCTCCCTAGATCTATCCACGAAAATATGGGATCGTCCCAATTTTTAAGCAAAATCTCTCTTTTAAACCTGGTAGGAGGAGATATTACGCCAAAGGGATCTCTATGGGATCTGGTCCTAAACGGGATCATGTTATGCATCGATATGCACATGCATGTCATGGATGAGACGCCAAGTGAGCGGCCTCCTAGAGACCAGGGGGCATGGTCGAACTCTTGAGACTTACGAAGGCCTGCTGCTCCAAGTGAGCAGACCCTATGTTGCTTGATGTTCGATTTTTTAAAATCTATTTACAAGAGGGAAAACCGCTTTTAGCCTCAATCCTAAGGATCTTGAGCTCTTCGTGTTTGCCTTTGCTAGAGTCTTGACACTCGCTAATCTAGTAGAGGTTTTATAAGAAAACAAGCCATATTTCAAAATTCCTACGTCTTACTCGAAACGTCGAATTCTCAAACAAAATGAAATTCAAGTAAGCAAATCCTATTTTTACTTTAGGATTCCTCGAAATGAACCATGTTTTACTTGGGATAAGCTAGGGATGGAAAAGAGATACCACGGTTCCTTCTAAAGTGTCCCATGGTTTGAGGCATTGAAGGCGAAAAACTGCTCCTTTTGAGCTTTTTGGCCTTTTCTTTCTTTTTTCATAGAGGGTCTCCCTTTGGGAGTATTTTTTCTTTAATCCCTCTTTTCCATAAAAGAATCAAATTTTCTTTTTGATTCATGTTTCTTTCTTTGGGAAAGAGACCTTTGGTGGGGATTTCCCTTTGTTTTGGCCACATTTTCCTTTTGGAAGGAGAAGAGAAGAGGGGAGGACTTATCCCAAGGTCATACTCGATCCATTCCAGATCAACCTATTTAGAAATAGCATGTACTACTTGCAAGTATCTTGCTATATTAAGCTAGGCCTTTCTTTGTAAGAAGAAAGATTTTGAAATGTAACCTCGTATTTGGAAAACTCCACTCTTTTACAAGTGCGAATTCTCTTGCTCAGGCTTACACGATTTGCCTTTGAAGCTTACTTTCGAAGTTTCAAAGCAACTATCCCTAAGGGTTTTTGAAAATGGGAATTTAACCCAAACCCTACACATAATACTTCTTTAAGTATTGAATATTGATAGGATCTGCTAAATTCCTACCTTCGACATCGATCAACCAATATGAGTTGTTCGTGGTGGTTGCACGTACAACATAGGGTCCATCCCATTTGGGTCACCGCTTTCCAAGAGGATGTGGGCCACGATAGTGGATAATTTTCAAAACCAGATCTCCCACTTCAAAGTGGTGAGGTCTCATATGTTTGTCATAATGTCGGGCTATCCTTTGCCGGTATGCATGAGCATGATCCATAGCAAGGAGTCGCCTCTCATCTAGCAAATCTAGTTCGACCATCCTAGCATGTTGAAGCGCCTCTAGGGGGAGGTCGAGTGCAATGGATGTATGGAATGAATGCAATTGTGTATGATTGGGATGAATGGCGTTTGTGCCATAGACCAATTCGAATGGCGTGGCATTCGTGGGAGTCCGGATGGAAGTCCTATAAGCCCATAAGGCTTCATCCAGCTTCTCATGCCACGTCCTACCCTTCTCTAAAGTCTTCTCAATTATGCTAATGAGAGTCTTATTCGTGGCTTCGGCTTGGCCGTTGTCTTGAGGATAGTAGGGCAAGGAGAAGTGGTGAGTTATGCCATAAGTGTTGCACAACTTAACCATCCGCTCGTTTTTGAATGGGGTGCCATTATCGGACACAAGGTCTCTTGGAACTCCAAATCGAGCCAAGATATTTCTCCTAATGAAAGCCACCACATGTTGCCCCTGTACGTTGGTCAGGGAGATGGCTTCGACCCACTTGGAGAAGTACCCAGTGGCTGCTAAAATGAATCTATGCCCATTCGATGCCTTTGGAAATATCGAGCCCACAATATCAAACACCCACATGGTAAATGTCCAGGGGCTGACCACGGAATGCAATGAAGATGATGGGATATGAATGGCGTGCCCATGCACTTGACATGGATGACACTTTCTAACATGATTGTGGCAATCATTTTTTAGGGTGGACCAAAAATAGCCCGCTCTAAGTATTTTCATTGCCATCACTTTGGCATTAACATGATCTCCACATTCTCCATCGTGGAATTCATGCATAACAGTCCTAGCCTCCTCTAGGTCGACACATCTAAGTAAGATGCCGGTAAAACGTTTTTTATACAAAACCCCACCCAAAATGGTGTATCGAGTAAAAATTTTCCAAATGACTGCCTTATCTTTGGATGTGGCATCCATAGCAAATCCCCCATTTTCTAGAAAACATTTGATGTCATAGAACCAAGGTTTTCCAACAGAATCTGGATTATTTTGGCAAATATCCAAATCGTGTGTGGGTGGAGTGGGCGCATGCCATATTTCTAAAGATCAGGTTCCCAAAGTAGGATCGACCTTCAGGGCTGAAGCCAAGGAGGAGAGGGTGTCAGCAATGCCATTATCCTCTCTTCCTAGATGTGTGAGTCTACACGATTGGAATGATTCAACCAATCGAGTGGCCAACTCGTGATATGGAAGAAGTTTTTCATTTCGCACTTGCCAAATTTTCAAAACTTGGTTTATAACAAGGAGTGAATCTCCAAAGACCTCGATGCATGATGCCCCTAGAGTTTTTCAAAATTCTTAAGGCTTGTATGAGTGCTTCATACTCAGCTATGTTGTTGGAACATTCGAAATCTAGGCGAATTGCTATGGGGATCTCACCCTTTTCAGGGGATATGAGGATGACCCCAGCACCAGCCCCTCGTTGGTTTCGTGCCCCATCGAAGTACATCTTCCACACTTGGTTTTCGAAAGAGTTTGCCAAAATGTGGTTTTGCAATATGCCTTCATCAGGCATTTCGCTAATGTGGGATATGCGTCCTCCAGGGGGAACTCAACCACGTAGTCAGCTAGGGCTTGCCCTTTAATGGAGATCTGATGATGGTATTTCAGGTCATACTCCATTAGAAGGAGTTGCCATTTGCCCAATCTACCAGTGAGAATGGGTTTTTCGAATAAGTGCTTGATTGGATCAAGCTTGGACACCATCCAGATCTCATGATCTAGGAAATAGTGTCAAAATTTCTGGCAGGCCCAAACTAGGGCCAAGCACGTCTTCTCCATGGCTTGGTAATTCTTTTCGTAAGCCAAGAGAGTTTTCAAAATATAATAGATGGCATACTCCTTATGGGTGTCATCCTCGTATTGAGCTAACAACACTCCCAAGGCATTCGCATGCACGGAAATGTAAAGCAAAAGAGGTTTTCCTTGCTTTGGAGGATTTAAAATAGGGGGATTAACTAGGTATGCCTTTAGTCTTTCAAATGACTTTTGGCAGTCGTCATCCCATGAAAATTTCATACCCTTTCTCAACAATTTGTTGAAAGGTTCGCATCTAGCCGCCAGGTTTGATACAAACTTGCGAATGGATTGTAATCGACCGTGGAGGCTACGAATCTATGTGAGATTGGAGGGTGGAGCCATGTCTATGATGGCTCGACACTTAGATGGGTTGACCTCTATGCCCCTTTGGCTCACCATAAAGCCTAGAAGCTTCCCAAACTCTACTCCGAACACACATTTATGAGGGTTTAGCTTTACTTTGTAAAGTCTAAGCCTTTCGAAAATCTTTTGCAAGCATTCGATATGAGTGCATCGAGTTTTGGATTTTGCCAAGAGATCATCCACATATACCTCTACGAGCTCATGAATCTGATCATGGAAGATCATGGTCATGGCTCTCTGGTATGTTGCGCCGGCATTTTTCAAACCAAAGGGCATGACTGTATAGCAGTACGTGCCCTATGGGGTTGTGAATGCGGTCTTACCCTGATCTCGTGGATTTAATTTGATTTGATTATACCCTGAATAGCCATCCATAAATGAAAACATTTCGTGATTTGTTGTACTATCGACTATCAAATCTATGTTTGCTAAAGGATAATTATCCTTTGGAGTGGCTTTATTCAGGTTTCTAAAATCGATGCATATTCAAATCTTCCCATTGTTTTTTCGAACAACAATGATATTGGATAACCAATCAGAATACGCAATGGGTTTTATAAATCCGGATTTTAACAGATCTTCTAAACCCTCTTTGACTTGTGCATGTACATTCAGATGTATTTTCCTAAGCTTTTGCTTTATGGATTTCACATCCGCATCTTAGGGAAGACGATGTTCGACAATACTGGGGTCTATGCCTGGCATGTCTTCATACGTCCATGCAAACACATCTAGGTAGGTTTGTAGAAATGCAATGAATGTTGATCTTTCATGCTCATGCAAACATACACCTACTTTAATGAGTTTGGGTTTGGAATCACTCCCTAGGTCTACCTCTATGAAATCTCCTCCTACTGAATTGGAAGGTCTTTCAAAATCGAGAATTGTATAAAATTCTGGGAGCTCAGAAGTGGGATCTTCCTCAAGGGGATCCACTTTGGGGCTTCGATCATTCTCATGGTTTATAGATCCTAGGGAATTTGATGCATGGATTTTCAAAAGATCTGGTTTTACACTTGGAATTTCTATCGACTCCGAAATTTTTGGTCTGGTTATGCAGACAACGTTTATTTCGAAATCTTTTACTTTTTCCAAATCCTTACCAGTAGCAGCTATGTACAAAATCTTTTTGGAATTTTGTAAATTTTTGATTTTTTTGTGCTTTTGCAAAACGAGTATTTTGGGAACTATACAAACTGCTCTTTTTTCGAGTTTTTCATTTTCCAATGTTTTTGGCTTTTGTAATTTTTCCATTTTTTGGATTTTGAATTTTTTAAATGTTTTTGTATTTTTGATAAAGGGATCTTCCATCATACCTACAAAGGGAAAACACTACAGGTTAGACTCTGAATAAGAGGTCTAAATCATAGGTTTCTTCTAGGGTAGGCTCTAGGGCACCCTTGACCCAGGTGGTCACAGGGGGTGGCTCTGGTGGTATTTTGGGAGTATAGCCGATCCCATATCGGCTTGGATTGGCCCTAGGAAGTATGGGTTCTAGGAGACCCTGATTTTGTGCCCCTAGACTCTTATAAGGCAAATAGCCCATGTTTAACAGCATGTTCCACGATTTTTTGTTTTTTGGAGAAATTTGGATACAAATCGTGGTCCTGGAACTTGCTGTCGTCTATGTTGTGTACATAGGGCTTTTTGTCTAGGGGTTTTGGAAATAAGGGATTCTTGGGTTTTCCTAGAATGGTCAAAACCTTGAGGGGGCCAGCCTTGGGTGGCCCCTTTACATACACGACCTTCCTAGGGTTGTACAAAGTGAGCCTTGGTGGCTCGAGCATGGTCTGCCCCAGTTTTACCTCATGGGTCTGGGAACCTGACAAGTAAGGGGAATTTATGATGCCTTGAAGCTGAGGATGACTCTCTCCTAGGATCACTACGACTTTACCCCTGAAAGAGATCTTAACACACCTGTGGAAGGTGGATGGCACAGCGCACAAGCTGTGTATCCAGGGCCTTCCCAACAACAGGTTATAATGGGGCTGGATGTCCAGGACATGGAACAACCCCGTGTGTGCTATCCCTCCCGTTTCCATGGGGAGTTCGATGGATCCTAGCAGTCTAGACGCATTCCCATCGTATCCAATGATGACGATGGGACATGGATGAACGGATGTCAAGGTAACTCCGATTTGATTCGCCACATGAAGTGGAAGGATGTTGAGCCCTCCTCCCCCATCGACAAGGTACCTATCCAAAGAGTGGTTATTCAGAACTACCTCGATTTGTAGGGCCTGGTTATGGGACTCGTAGGATCTTTCTACATCGTCTTCTGAGAACACGATGGACGTTTTTGCTCCTATGGAGGCCACTTGTTTGGACAAAGATTGAGGGGTAATGTTCGAACTAACCCTTGCTCTTTCTAGAATTTTCTCTAACACTAGTCTATGCCAAGGCGAAGTTTGTATTAGCTCTAGGATGGACATATTGATAGGAATCTTTGAAAGATGGTTTTCGAAATCATATACCTTTAAAATGACATTTCCTTTGTCCGTTTTTGGTGGAACTCTAGGAATACATGCTTTTGAGGGGCCAGGCACACGGACCACCTTTTTAGCACTTTGCAGATGTGGGGGTTGGTAGATCCTCCCGGATCTTGTCACCTCCCCCACGATCAACCTAGGTTTCGCACTAATCATGGCTCTAATCGAGAGATTTGGAGCACCTTGAATGGTTAAAACTGGTTTAACTAGAGACGAAACTCTTGGTGTTTCCTGGATGACTACTTGGGCGGGTTTTTTATAAAGTACGAGAGTAGATGCACAAGTAGATGAACCAGACGCACATGCATGCACTAGATTCTTTGAAATCGTTAGAGCACATACCTCTTTTCCCTTCCCACTGGTACTTGCGTGCTTGGGGAAGGGTTCTTTGAAGATAGCTTGGGCAGACTTAGGTTCTTCAGCGACCTAGAGTCGGCCTTTTGCTATCAAGTTCTCAATTTTGTTAAGGAGGGAGAAACATCACCTTGTATCATGGCCTTTGAGCCGATGATACTTGTAGAATTTGTTTAAAAACCCTCCCTTCGAAGTGACTCCCTCGGGAATCTCGGGGAGTTCGATCATGCCTTGGGCAAGTAGGAGGTCTAGGACCTCCGACACAGGTTGCCCCAGCGGAATATACTCCCGTCTTTCGAAGGGTTTTTGAAAACTCCTCTCCCTTTTATTTTCTGGTTTTTCAAAACTTCTTGAAGCACTTGCCGGGCTTGGATCCACTCGGACATTGGCGATTTTATGGGGTTTTGCCCCTTTGTCCGCGGTGGGTAGCCCATAAGTGATGGGCTTTTCCAAGCGAGTTTTCGAAATTGGATTTCCTTTCCATAAGTGATCGTACACCCCCTTTTTCAAATTTATTTCAAAAAGGGATGCTTTCTTTATTAACTTATGAAAAATCGAGATTTTGTGAAGCGAGAGAAGGGTTTTCAGCTCGTTTCTAAAATTATCCAGGATGAGCATGACTGCACATCCTTCAGATATTGGCTCTCATACTTGACCTAGGAGAGACCTCCAACGAATGATGAACGTATGTACGTCCTTGTTTACACCTTGTTTTGTATCCCTCAAGGTGTTTAAAGTTGGCGTGACTTCTACGTTATGCGAGAATCTCTGCATAAAGCAGTTCGCTAACTCTTCGAAAGTTGCGAACTGGCTAAGATTGTAGGAAGCCAGCCATTTGGTAGTTGTGCCCTTGAGGGACAGAGGGAACCAATACACCCACTTCATCGAGTCCTTTTTCTTATGGGCTCGACGGGAGAAAAGCTGCAAGTGAGACCTAGGGTCCCCCATGCCATCAAACTGATGGAAGTTCGGTATTTCGTCGTCACTATCTATTCCATAGTCCACAGGCAAGAAATTGTAAACACCCCGAAATCCCACGAATTTCTCAAATTCATCTCGTTTTGTAAAAGCAGCCCCAAAGGGCCATTTTTGAGTCTGGAAACCCAGGAGCCTTCCAGACAACCCTGTATATATGTTTTAAACTTCACATTTCAAAAATATATAATATGGCCTTTGAAAACCTTTTAAAACAC
Source organism: Brasenia schreberi (assembly GCA_036023115.1). Classification (NCBI taxonomy): domain Eukaryota; kingdom Viridiplantae; phylum Streptophyta; class Magnoliopsida; order Nymphaeales; family Cabombaceae; genus Brasenia; species Brasenia schreberi. Next base: position 1,613,152 of record JAYKKT010000036.1, on the reverse strand, counting down.
GTTTTTGAAACCCCGAAGCAGCTTGGCCTAATCCAGACAGGACCAGGAAAGCTAAGAAGAGCCCGAAACCGGAGCACATGTCAAGCCCGGCACAGCAACTCTCGTATCAAATCCATACCCCCAGGATCTCGAACGTCCAAGACCCTGTTATTATCAAAATGTCATTTGAAGTCATCTCCGGAAGGCAGAAACGGAGGCGGACGATCATGTTGGCGAAGACCCAACGCAGACGGAGTGCTGATGCTGTCAGACTCCGCACAAACCGTTCGTTTCGAATACAGCTCGAAGGAGTCAGAGTTCAGTTTGGATTGGATCTGGACCATATATATCCAGATCCCAATCCAAACCCATGTATGGACTTGGATTTGGATTTGGATTAAAAAATCCAATCCAATATCCATATCCATGGCCCACATCACCTTCTCATAAATGGAGGTGGCGCCCACTTGAAATTCATGTGGGATTATGGGCATGAGAGAGAGTGGGGATGGATAAGATCAAGTGTGTTGTAATTAAGCTTGACTTGTGTGTCAAGTTTGGGGTTAGTCATGTGGGTTAGCCTAATTGAGTGGGTTTTAGCTTGTAATTAGCCAAAACCTAACCTAGGGCTGCACCAACATGATGTGGTTAAGGTCCATGGGCCATGCAAAGGGAGCTCCTTCACCTAAACCTAACCCAAAATACCTAATCCTAGCCTTCCACCCTAATCCGCCCCTAATCTGAGCCTAATCACCTAACCCACTTCCCTAATCCCGGCCTAATCCCGACCTAATCACCTAACCCACTTCCCTAATCCTTCCCTAAACCTAGGTTAAATTCCCTAAACCTAGCCTAATCACCTAACCTAGCTCACTAAACCTCACCCTAGAACCCAACCACCTAACCAAACCCTAAACCCCTAAACCACCCCTAGCCCACAATCTACCCAAACCACTAGTATTTAAAATATCTGGCCCTACCCTTTCCAGCCCACCTTATCTTCATACCACCCTACCTAAACCACCTAACCACTACCCCAAACCCAGCCCTAACCGACCTACCCATCCCTATATAAACCCCCCCCCTTTGGGGCGGGTTTTCCTATCTAGGAGCCTTCCCCAAGCCCAGTCGGGTCCTCTCCTTCCTCCACTTTCCCACCTCCTCCACTTCCCCACCTGCTCCGCCTGCACCACCACCAGCTCTCTATCCCACAACCACTTGCACCGCCACCTACACCACCACCTCCCAACCGAACATCACCACCTGCCCAACTCCCTTCCAGCCGAGCGCCACCTTCTCTTCACTCGGTAAGTGCCCTACCTTCCACCTTACTCCCTCTTCACTCCCTCTCCATTCTCAACCAACCAATCCACTCCCATATCCCCACTAACACTAGCCCTTCCACTTGCTGCCACCAACCCCACTCAGCCGAACCCATAGCATCCTACCTACCCGCCACTACCTAACCACCCTAGCTACACCCGGCCACCCTATCCGACTTCCTAAGACCTGCCCATAGCACTCCCTTACACCCACTACACCCACTACCACCTAGCCCCATCACCTAGCTAGCTTCCTTCCCATACTCCACCCCTAGCCATCCTAGCATCCGGCCACCTTCAAGGCGCCTCTCCCGCGCCCCATTTGCAACCGGCTAGCACCCCTTGTCACTCAACCTCGCGGAGCTCCCTTTTGTAGCCCAAGGCGAAGGCCAAGCCCACGCTCAAGCAAGGCCTCTACGGACCAGCTACTAGTAAGTGCCTAACTCGGTCTTTAGTTGTATACTTGCTTGAGATTCAATTCGATACGGGGTTGTAATAACGGAGCCTAGTCTCCCCCTGCTTGTAATAACGTGGCTTGGCACACCCACACACGTGCACTCTCTTAGTTGTGCACGATTTTGAACACACACGGGCCTAATCAGCCCCTAACACATAAGTATATACATATACTTTCATTTTTGTAGGGTTTTTGCTTAAGTTGGGTGCGTTGTCTTTCAATTCAAGCACTCACACACATTGAGCCTTCACTCTTATTTGAAAGACCCAAGTAAGGGCCGACCTATACTATTTGGGTTTCATTTCATGTCGTGTGGGTAAGTCTTTCAATTCAAGCACTCTCACACACATTGAGCTTTCGCTCTTATTTGAAAGACCCAAGTAAGGGCCGACCTATACTATTTGGGTTTCATTTCATGTCGTGTGTGTAAGTCTTTCAATTCAAGCACTCTCACACACATTGAGCCTTCGCTCTTACTCCCAAGACCTTAGTCAAGGCCTATTGCAGTTATATTTGGGTTTAATTTCATGTCGTGTGCGTAGTACTTCAATTCAAGCACTCACACACATTGAGCTTTCGCTCTTATTCCCAAGACCTTAGTTAACGCCATACTGCAATTTATATTTGGGTTTAATTTCATGTCGTGTGTGTAAGTCTTTCAATTCAAGCACTTACCCACATTGAGCCTTCGCTCTTATTTGCAAGACCCGAGTAAGGGCCCATATATCTACTCTATATACGTATCTCCCTTCGGCACTTACTTTACAAGTCATTTCCCTTCGGTTATTTCCCTTCAGTATTGTCTTTACATTCGGGTTTTCCCTTTGGAGTAGCATGAGTTTGCATTGCATCTATGCCATACCACGAGGTAGGACGCATATTGCATCAAAGCAAGCCCCGCTCGAATTCGCCCATGTAGTGGAGTGTTCATAACACACAAACTAGGTGGCCCGAAAAGGGATAAAAGAAAAGACTTAGGCACGTGCAAATCCACGTGATCTAAAACATGCAATTGCATCTAAAAGACCCGAATTAGACACCTCGAACCGCTTCGTAGACTTTCTCTCCCAAAACTCGATTTTTGCAAAGCGTACAGACTGACCCTTGCGCATCGGTGCAAAAAGGTCTGCGACGACAAGAGCTCACTTGCTCACAGTCGCCACGATTAGAAGTCAGTGTTAAATATATCTTCGCTAGCTTAGGTATGCTAGCTGGCACGCCCTGTTTGCATAAATAAGGCCTTAGACGCACGAGAGGATCCGCTCCGAGCCTTGAGAAGGTGAGAGGCGGGGATTTTCCGCGCATCTTCAGAGATTGGCACGCCCGGTGGGACGTGAAACTTTCAAAAATCGAGTTTTAAGTAGAAGTCTTGCGAAAATTTTGTAAAAGGTGTCATTTTAACTTGTTTTCTTTGCTTGTACTTAGGACATTTTGAAAAAGCTTGAAAAGCATGCAAAATCCAATCCAAGTGAAGTGTCGAGCCAAGGCTCATGCGCATCAAGTTCTCACTCTAGGAGGATTTTTAAAAACAAAATAAAACTAGATGAAATTGAGGACTTGAGAAGGGAGTTTGAGGCCAAAATCGATGCTCTCAGCCAAGAGGCTAAAGTAGGCGATTCATGTTCATCAAAGGGTGAACAAAGGCCTAAAAGGAAATCTGAAAAACCTCGCAAGCACAAAGAGGCCTCCGTAATGGAAGGCAACCAATACCACGAGTCCTTCACACAAAAGGACCGTAAAGCCCTACAGTAGTTGCTGAAAGGGCAGAATAAAGAGAAAAGAAGCTACGCCCTGTCTGATTTCCTTCTTATGGATTACGAAACAGACAGTGACGATGAAATACCGAACTTCCATCGGTATGATGGCATGGGAGACCCTATGTCTCACTTGCAGCTTTTCTCGCGTTGAGCCCATAAGAAGAAAAAGGACTCGATGAAATGGGTGTATTGGTTCCCTTTATCCCTTAAAGGCACAACTGCCAAATGGCTGGCTTCCTACGACTTAAGCCAATTCGCTACTTTTGAAGAGTTAGCGAACTGCTTCATGTAAAGATTTGCACACAACGTAGAAGTCACGCCAACCCTGAATACCTTAAGGGATACAAAGCAAGGCATGAACGAAGACGTACATGCCTTCATTATAAGATGGAGGTCACTTTTGGGCCAAGTGCGAGAGCCCATATCCGAAGGATGCGCAGTAATGCTCATCCTGGATAATTTTAAAAGCGAGTTAAAAACCCTTCTCTCGCTCCATGAGATTTCAACTTTCCAATTTGCGAAACCAATTTGCGAAAAGGGACATACGATCACTTGTGGAAAGGAAGTGCCGTTCCAAAAACCCGCTTGGAAAAGCCCATCGCATATGGGCTGCCCACGACGGACAAAGGGGCAAAGCCCCATAAAATCGCCAATGTCCGGGTGGATCCAGGCGTGGCGGGCACTTCCAAAAATTTTGAAAAGATAGAAAATAAGAGGGAGCGAAATTTTCAAAAACCGGTTGAAAAACGAGAGTATATTCCGCTAGGGCAACTTGTGTCAGAGGTCCTAAACCTCCTACTTGCCCAGGGCATGATAGAACTCCCGGAAATCCCTGAAGGAGTCACTTCCAAAGGGGGGTATTTAAACCGATTTTGTAAGTATCATCGGCTCAAAGGCCATGATACCAAACGCTGCTTCTCCCTCTTAAATAAAATTGAGAACTTGATAGCAGAAGGCCGACTCCAGGTCACTGCGGAACCTGAGCCACCTCAAGCTATCTTCAAGGAACCCTTTCCCAAACATGCCAGTGGCAGTGGGAAAGGAAAGGAGGTATGTACCCTCACCATTTCCAAGGAACTAGTGCAAAAACCAGAACCTGGTCGACCTACTTGTGCGCCCATTCTTGTACTATACAAGAAGCCCACCCAAGTCATCATTCGGGGACCACCAAAAGTGGAATCCCCGGTAAAACCAGTTTTAAAAATCCAAGGTTCTCCTCAGCTCATCCTTAGAGCCAAGTTTAGCGCGAACCCTAGGCTGGTCATGGGGGAAGTCACTAGATCCGGGAGGATCTATCAACCCCCGCACCTTGAAGGTGCTCAAAAGGTGGTCAGTGTGCCTGGCCCCTCAAAAGCATGTATCCCTAGTGTTCTGCCAAAAGCAGATAAGGACAAAGTCATCCTAAGTACTTATGACTTCGAAAACCACCTTTCAAAGATTCCTATTTACAAGTCTATCTTAGAGCTTATAAAAACCTCGCCTAGGCATAGACTTGTATTAGAGAAAATTCTAGAAAGGGCCAAGGTTGATTCGAACATAACCTGGGGCAAATTATGGTTGAGCCATCTCGGCTCGTGTTAAACAACCCTAGGAAGGTTGTATGTGTGAAGGGGCCGCCCAAAGCAGGCCCCCTCCCGACTCTAATCCTTCTAGGAAAACCCAAGCGTTCCCTATTTCTAAAGCCCCTGGACAAGAGGCCATATGAGAATAATATGGACGATAGCATGTTCCAGGACCACGACTTGTATCAAACCTTTTCAAAAAACAAAAAGTCTTGGAACATGTTGTTGAACATGGGCTACACGCCCTACAAGAGTCTAGGGGCACAGAACCAGGGTCTCCTAGAGCCCATCCTTCCTAGGGCCAACCCAAGCCGATATGGGATCGGCTATACTCCCCGAATACCGCCGGAGCCACCCCCTGTGACCACCTGGGTCAAGGGTGCCCCGGAGCCTGCCTTAGAAGAGACTTACGATTTAGATCTCCTATTCTGAGTCTAACCCGTAGTGTTTTCCCTTTGTAGGTATGACGGAAGATCCCTTTTCTAAAAATACAAAAACATTTGAAAAACTTAAAATCAAAAAAATCAAAAAACAAGAAAAACCAAAAACAATGGAAAAACAAAAAGTCGAAAAAAGAGTGCTTTGTATAGTTCCCAAAGTTCTTGTTTTACAAAAACCCAAAAAAATCAAAAATTTGGAAAATACCAAAAAGATTTTGTACATAGCTGCTCCTGGTAGGACTTTGGCAAAAGAAAAGGATTTCGAAATAAACGTCGTCTGCATAGCCATACCAAAAGTTTCAAAATCACTTGAAAATCCAAGTACAAAACCAGGTCATTTTGAAAACCACGCATCAAATTCCCTCGGGTCTATAGCCCACGAGAATGATCAAAGCCCAAAAGTGGATCCCCTTGAGGAAGATCCCATTTCTGAGCTCCCAAAATTTCATAAGATTCTCGATTTTGAAAAACCTTCCCAATCAGTAGGAGGAGATTTCATAGAGGTGAACCTAGGGGATGATTCCAATCCCAAAACCATCAAAATAGGCGCATGCTTGCATGAAACCGAAAGGTTAGCATTCATTGCATTTCTACGAACCTATTTAGATGTGTTTGCATGGACGTATGAAGACATGCCGGGCATAGATCCCAGCATTGTCGAGCATCGTCTTCCCTTAGATGCAGGTGTAAAGCCCATAAAGCAGAAGCTTAGGAAAATACACCCGAATGTACACACGCAAGTCAAAGAGGGTTTAGAAGATCTGCTAAAAGCCAGATTTATAAAACCCATTGCGTATTCTGATTGGTTATCAAATATCGTTGTAGTTCAAAAAACCAATGGGAAATTCGAATATGCATCGATTTCAGAAACCTGAATAAAGCCACTCCTAAGGATAATTATCCTTTACCAAATATAGATTTGATAGTCGATAGTACTGCAAATCATCAAATGTTTTCATTCATGGATGGCTATTCAGGCTATAATCAAATCAAACTAAGTCCACGAGATCAGGGTAAGACCGCCTTCACAACCCCATGGGGCACGTACTGCTATACAGTCATGCCCTTTGGTTTGAAAAATGTCGGCGCAACATACCAACGAGCGATGACCATGATCTTCCATGATCAAATTCATGAGCTTGTAGAAGTGTATGTAGATGATCTCTTGGCAAAATCTAAAACCCGATGCACTCATATCGAATGTTTACAAAAGATTTTCGAAAGGCTTAGGCTTTACAAAGTAAAACTAAACCCTCAAAAATGTGTGTTCGGGGTAGAATCAGGGAAGCTTCTAGGCTTTATGGTGAGCCAAAGGGGAATAGAAGTCGACCCCTCTAAGTGTCGAGCCATCATAGACATGGCTCCACCCTCCAATCTCACCCAAATCCATAGCCTCCAGGATCGATTACATTCGTTCGCCGATTCATATCGAATCTGGCAACTAGATGCGAACCCTTCAACAACAAACTGTTGAGGAAGGGCACGAAATTCTTATGGGATGACGAATGCCAAAAGTCCTTCGAGAGACTGAAGGCATACTTGGTTAATCCCCCCGTTTTGAATCCTCCAAAGCAAGGAAAATCGCTTTTATTATACATCCCCGTGCATGCAAATGCTTTAGGAGCCCTGTTGGCTCAATACGAGGATGACACCCACAAGGAGTATGCCATCTACTATATTTCGAAAACTCTCTTGGCTTATGAACGAAATTATCAAGCCATGGAGAAGACGTGCTTGGCCCTAGTCTGGGCCTGCCAGAAGTTCAGACACTATTTCCTAGATCATGAGATCTGGATAGTGTCCAAGCTTGATCCAATCAAGCACTTGTTCGAAAAACCCATCCTCACGGGTAGATTGGGCAAATGGCAACTCCTTCTAATGGAGTATGATCTGAAATACCATCACCAGATCTCCATTAAGGGGCAAGCCCTAGCAGATTATGTGGCTGAATTCCCCTTAGAGGACGCATATCCCACTCTTGTCGAAATGCCTGATGAAGGCATATTGCAAAACCATTTTCAAAACCACATTTTGGCAAACTCTTTCGAAAACCAAGTGTGGAAGATGCACTTCAATGGGGCACGAAACCAACGAGGGGCTGGTGCCGGGGTCATCCTAATCTCCCCTGAAAAGGGCGAGATTCCCATAGCAGTCCACTTAGATTTTGAATGTTCCAACAACGTAGCTGAGTATGAAGCACTCATACAAGGTTTAAGGATTTCGAAAACTCTAGGGGCATCATGCATCGAGGTCTTTGGAGATTCGCTCCTTGTCATAAACCAGGTTTTAAAAATTTGGCAAGTACGTAATGAGAAACTACTTCCATATCACGAGTTGGCCACTCGATTGGTCCAATCCTTCCAGTCGTGTAAACTCACACACATAGGAAGAGAGGACAATGGCATCGCCGATGCCCTCTCCTCCTTGGGTTCAGCCCTGAAGGTCGATCCCATTTCAGGGACCAGATCTTTGGAAATATGGCATGCGCCCCACCCATCCACACACGACTTGGATATTTGCCAAAACAACCCAGAATCTATTGAAAAACCCTGGTTTTATGACATAAAACAATTTTTAGAAAATGGGGGATTCACCGAGGATGCCACATCCAAAGATAAGGCATTCATTCGTAAGATTTCGACCCGATACACCATTCTGGGTGGGGTCTTATACAAAAAAAGTTTTACCGGCATTCTGCTTAGGTGTATCGACCTAGAGGAGGCTAGGATAGTGATGCATGAGTTCCACGATGGAGAATGTGGAGGTCATGTTAATGCCAACATGATGGCAATGAAAATACTTAGAGGGGTTATTTTTGGTCCACGTTGAAAAAGGATTGTCACGATCATGTTAGGAAGTGTCATCCATGTCAAGTGCATGGGCACGCCATTCATATCCCATCATCTGCATTGCATTCCGTGGTCAGCCCCTGACCATTTACCATGTGCGCGTTTGACATCGTAGGCCCAATATTTCCAAAGGCCTCGAATGGGCATCGATTTATTTTAGCAGCCATGGAGTATTTCTCCAAGTGGGTGGAAGCCATTTTCCTAACCAATGTATTGGGGAAACATGTGGTGGCTTTTATCCGGGGGAATATCTTGGCTCGATTTGGGGTTCCACGAGACCTTGTGTCTGATAATGGTACCCCATTCAAGAACGAGCGGATGGTTAAGTTGTGCAACACGTATGGCATAACTCACCAATTCTCCTCGCCCTACTACCCTCAAGGCAACGGCCAAGCCGAAGCCACAAACAAGACTCTCATTAGTATTATTGAGAAAACCTTAGAGAAGGGTAGGACGTGGCACGAGAAGCTGGATGAAGCCTTATGGGCTTATAGGACTTCCATCCGGACTCCCACGAATGCCACACCATTCGAATTGGTCTATGGCACAAACGCCATTCTTCCCATTCATACCCAACTACATTCATTCCATACATCCATTGCACTCGACCTCCCCCTAGAGACGCTTCAGCATGCTAGGATGGCCGAACTAGATTTGCTAGATGAGAGGCGACTCCTTGCCATGGATCATGCCCGTGCATACCGGCAAAGGATAGCCCAACATTATAGCAAACACATGAGACCTCGCCACTTTGAAGTGGGAGATCTGGTCTTAAAAACCATCCACCATCGTGGCCCACACCCCCTAGGCAAGTGGCGCCCCAACTGGGATGGACCCTATGTGGTACGAGCAACCACTACGAACAATTCGTATTGGTTGATCGATGTAGAAGGTAGGAATTTAGCAGATCCTATCAATATTCAATACTTAAAGAAGTATCATGTGTAGGATCTGGACTAAATTCCAGTTTTCGAAAATTTTAGGGATAGCTGCCTTGAGACATGTGAATAAGGTGCAAAGGCAAGTCGTGTGACCCTAAGTGAAGAGAATTCGCACTTGTGAAAGAGTGGAGTTTTCAAAATCGTGGTTACATTTCAAAATCCTTCTTCTTACAAAGAAAGGCCTAGTTCAACATAGCAAGATACTTGCAAGTGGTACGTGCTATTTCTAAATAGGCTGATCTGGAATGGATCGAGTGTAGGCTTGGGATAAGTCCTCCACTCTTCTCTTCTCCTTCCAAAAGGAAAACAAAGGCCCAAAACAAAAGGGAATTTCCCATTCAAAGTCTCTTTCCAAAAGAAAGAAACCAGAATTTAAAAGAAAAATCGATTCTCTTATAAAAAAGAGGGATTAAAGAAAAAATACTCCCAAAGGGAGACCCTCGATGAAAAAAAAGGGAAAAAGAGGCCAAAAAGCTCAAAAAGAGCAGTTTTCCGCCTTCTATGCCTCAAACCACGGGACGCTTCAGAAGGGACCGTGGTATCTCTTTCCCATCCCTAGCTTATCCCAAGCTAAAGCATGGTTCATTTTGAGGCATCCTAAAGTAAAAATAGGATTTACTTACTTGAATTTCATCTTGTTTGAGAATTCGACGTTTCGAGTAAGGCGTAGGAATTTGAAATATGCCTTGTTTTCTTATAAAACCTCCGCTAGATAAGCGAGTGTTAAGACTCAAACAAGGGCAAGCACGAGGAGCTCGAGATCCTTAGGATCGAGGCTCAAGACAGTTGTCCCTTTTGTAAATAGCTTTTGTAAATAAGTTATGAAAACCGAACATCGAACAGCATAGGATTTGCTCACTTGGAGCAGTAGGCCTTGAAAGTCTCTAGAGTTCGACCACATCTGGTCCCTGGGAGGTCGCCACTTTTGGCACCACACCCATGTCATTTGCATTCCACGCATGGTACTTGCATGAACATGATCCCATTTAGGACCAGATTCCATGTAGAACCCTTTGGCGTGATATCTCCTCCTACCAGAGTTTGTAAATTGAGATTTTTGCTAAAAATGGGGACGATCCCATGTTCTTCGTGGATAGATCGGGGGAGACATTGAAAGGGGTGTTTGTCATCTTTGCCTTTATCCAAATCTATTTGGACAAGGCCAAAGAGGGGCATCCGTAAACACCCCGAAATCCCACGAATTTCTCAAATTCATCTGGTTTTGTAAAAGCAGCCCCAAAGGGCCATTTTTGAGTCTGGAAACCCAGGAGCCTTCCAGACAACCCTCTATATATGTTTTAAACTTCACATTTCAAAAATATATAATATGGCCTTTGAAAACCTTTTAAAACACGTTTTTGAAACCCCGAAGTAGCTTGGCCTAATCCAGACAGGACCAGGAAAGCTAAGAAGAGCCAGGAACCGGAGCACATGTCAAGCCCGGCACAGCAACTCTCGTATCAAATCCATACCCCCAGGATCTCGAACGTCCAAGACCCTGTTATTATCAAAATGTCATTTGAAGTCATCTCCAGAAGGCAGAAACGAAGGCGGACGATCATGTTGGCGAAGACCCAACGCAGACGGAGTGCTAATGCTGTCAGACCCCGCACAAACCGTTCGTTTCGAATACAGCTCGAAGGAGTTAGAGTTCAGTTTGGATTGGATCTGGAGCATATATATCCAGATCCCAATCCAAACCCATGTATGGACTTGGATTTGGATTTGGATTAAAAAATCCAATCCAATATCCATATCCATGGCCCACATCACCTTCTCATAAATGGAGGTGGGGCCCACTTGAAATTCACGTGGGATTATGGGCATGAGAGAGAGTGGGGATGGATAAGATCAAGTGTGTTGTAATTAAGCTTGACTTGTGTGTCAAGTTTGGGGTTAGTTATGTAGGTTAGCCTAATTGAGTGGGTTTTAGCTTGTAATTAGCCAAAACCTAACCTAGGGCTGCACCAACATGATGTGGTTAAGGTCCATGGGCCATGCAAAGGGAGCTCCTTCACCTAAACCTAACCCAAAATACCTAATCCTAGCCTTCCACCCTAATCCGCCCCTAATCTGAGCCTAATCACCTTTCCCACTTCCCTAATCCCGGCCTAATCCCGACCTAATCACCTAACCCACTTCCCTAATCCTTCCCTAAACCTAGGTTAAATTCCCAAAACCTAGCCTAATCCTAGCCTAATCACCTAACCTAGCTCACTAAACCTCACCCTAGAACCCAACCACCTAACCAAACCCTAAACCCCTAAACCACCCCTAGCCCACAATCTACCCAAACCACTAGTATTTAAAATATCTGGCCCTACCCTTTCCAGCCCACCTTATCTTCATACCACCCTACCTAAACCACCTAACCACTACCCCAAACCCAGCCCTAACCGACCTACCCATACCTATATAAACCTCCCCCCTTGGGGGCGGGTTTTCCTATCTAGGAGCCTTCCCCAAGCCCAGCTGGGTCCTCTCCTTCCTCCACTTTCCCACCTCCTCCACTTCCCCACCTGCTCCACCTGCTCCGCCTGCACCACCACCTGCTCTCCATCCCACCACCACTTGCACCGCCACCTATAGCACCACCTCCCGGCCGAACATCACCACCTGCCCAACTCCCTTCCAGCCGAGCGCCACCTTCTCTTCACTCGGTAAGTGCCCTACCTTCCACCTTACTTCCTCTTCACTCCCTCTCCATTCTCAACCAACCAATCCACTCCCATATCCCCACTAACACCAGCCCTTCCACTTGCTGCCACCAACCCCACTCAGCCGAACCCATAGCATCCTACCTACCCGCCACTACCTAACCATCCTAGCTACACCCGGCCACCCTATCCGACTTCCTAAGACCTGCCCATAGCACTCCCTTACACCTACTACACCCACTACCACCTAGCCCCATCACCTAGCTAGCTTCCTTCCCATACTCCACCCCTAGCCATCCTAGCATCCGGCCACCTTCAAGGCGCCTCTCCCGCGCCCCATTTGCAGCCGGCCAGCACCCCTTGTCACTCAACCTCGAGGAGCTCCCTTTTGTAGCCCAAGGCGAAGGCCAAGCCCACGCTCAAGCAAGGCCTCTACGGACCAGCTACTAGTAAGTGCCTAACTCGGTCTTTAGTTGTATACTTGCTTGAGATTCAATTCGATACGGGGTTGTAATAACGGAGCCTAGTCTCCCCCCGCTTGTAATAACGTGGCTTGGCACACCCACACACGTGCACTCTCTTAGTTGTGCACGATTTTGAACACACACGGGCCTAATCAGCCCCTAACACATAAGTATATACATATACTTTCATTTTTGTAGGGTTTTTGCTTAAGTTGGGTGCGTTGTCTTTCAATTCAAGCACTCACACACATTGAGCCTTCGCTCTTATTTGAAAGACCCAAGTAAGGGCTGACCTATACTATTTGGGTTTCATTTCATGTCGTGTGGGTAAGTCTTTCAATTCAAGCACTCTCACACACATTGAGCTTTCGCTCTTATTCCCAAGACCTTAGTTAACGCCATACTGCAATTTATATTTGGGTTTAATTTCATGTCGTGTGTGTAAGTCTTTCAATTCAAGCACTTACCCACATTGAGCCTTCGCTCTTATTTGCAAGACCCGAGTAAGGGCCCATATATCTACTCTATATATTTCTTCGGTTAATTTCGTGTCGTGTGTCCTTCGGCACTTACTTTACAAGTCATTTCCCTTCGGTTATTTCCCTTCGGTTATTTCCCTTCAGTATTGTCTTTACATTCGGGTTTTCCCTTTGGAGTAGCATGAGTTTGCATTGCATCTATGCCATACCACGAGGTAGGACGCATATTGCATCAAAGCAAGCCCCGCTCGAATTCGCCCATGTAGTGGAGTGTTCATAACACACAAACTAGGTGGCCCGAAAAGGGATAAAAGAAAAGACTTAGGCACGTGCAAATCCACGTGATCTAAAACATGCAATCGCATCTAAAAGACCCGAATTAGACACCTCGAACCGCTTCGTAGACTTTCTCTCCCAAAACTCGATTTTTGCAAAGCGTACAGACTGACCCTTGCGCATCGGTGCAAGAAGATCTGCGATGACAAGAGCTCACTTGCTCACAGTCGCCACGATTAGAAGTCAGTGTTAAATATATCTTCGCTAGCTTAAGTAAGCTAGCTGGCACGCCTTGTTTGCATAAATAAGGCCTTAGACGCACGAGAGGATCCGCTCCGAGCCCTAAAAAGGTGAGAGGCGGGGATTTTCCGTGCGTCTACAAAAATCAAACAGGGTGTAACTTCTTTTCTCTTTATTTTGTCCTTTTAGCAGCTGCTGTAGGGCTTTACGGTCCTTGTGTGTGAAGGACTCGTGGTATTGGTTGCCTTCCATCGTGGAAGTCTCTTTGTGTTTGTGAGTTTTTTCAAATTTTTTCTTGGCCTTTGGTTCATTGTTTGACGAACATGAGTCGCCTGCTTCAGCCTCTTGGCTAAGAGCGGCGATCTTTGCCTCGAAATCCCTTCTCAAGTCTTCAATCTGTTGTTTTCTCGAAAAGCTTCTAGATTGAGAACTTGATGCGCAGGAGCCATGGCTAGATACCTCTTGGGAGCCTAGACTCGACATGCTTCAATATGCTTTTCAAAAACAAATCCTAGATATGAAATGAAACAAATAAGGTTTAAAACACTTTCTTTGAAAATTTTTTCATGAGGTTTCCTACATGAACTGACTCTGCACAAGGCCCAAGTCCCACCGGGCGTGCCAATTCCTGTAGACACCAAAAATTTTCACTTACGGGTTCTTAGGCCTGAAGTGAACCTTTTCGTGTGGCTAAGTCGTTTTTTAACAAAAAGGGCGTGCCAACTAGCTTGCTTAAGCTAGCGAAAGAAGTTTTGAAATCTAACTCTATCGGGGTGACTGTGAGCAAGTGAGCTCTTTTCGTCGCAGACCTTCTTGCACCGATGCGCAAGGGTCAGTCTGTACGCTTGGCAAAGTCTTTTAAATTAAACCTCTTTGAAAAATACCCGAAGTGTTTGGGCTTTGTTTGTATGATTACAAGTTTTATTTCACGTGGGATTTGCACGTGCCTATGTCTTTCTTTTTAGGCTTTTTAGGGCCAACTAGGTGTGTGCACAAGTGACCTAAGTTGGGCGAATTTTGCATGGGAGTGTGGGGCTTGCTTTGATGCAATATGTGTCCTAACTCGTAGTATGGCGAATATGCAATGCAAACTCACACAACTCCAAAGGGAAAACCCAAATTGAAAGACAATGCAGAAGGGAAATGACTTAATGTAAATTGCAAAAGGGAAATTGCAAAAGGAAAATATGGCTATATCTTAAGAGCGGAAAGGCTCAATTATGCAAGTGCGTGTCATGTATATATGGAAAGACTACGCACACAACTGAACCTTAAAACCCAAATCTTAAAGACATAGCTGAAGGGAAATACTTATAATATATATGGGCCCGAAGGTCGCCAACGTGTGCGTGGGTGTTGTGTGTATATGGAAAGACAACTCACACGACTTGTAATGTAAACCCAAATATAATTGCAATATAGCATTTACTAAGGTCTTGGGAGTAAGAGTGAAAGCTCAATGTGTGTGAGTGTGGAATTGAAAGACCATGCACACAACTTGAATTAAAACCCAAATGAAATTGCAATATGGCCTTTACTAAGGTCTTGGGAGTAAGAGCGAAAGCTCAATGTGTGTGAGTGTGGAATTGAAAGACCACGCACACAACTTGAATTAAAACAACCAAGCAAAATTGCAATACGGCCCTTACTAGGGTCTTGGGAGTAAGAGCGAAAGCTCAATGTGTGTGAGTGTGGAAATTGAAAGACCACACACACAACTTGAATTAAAACACCCATGCGAAATTGCAATACGGCCCTTACTAGGGTCTTGGGAATAAGAGCGGAAGCTCAATGTGTGTGAGTATGGAAATTGAAAGACAACACCCACGACTTAAATTAAAACCAACGCAGCTTAATATGTATAAGTATAAATATATCTTAGGGGTTGGTTAGGCCTGTGTGTGTGCAAAAATGGTGTGCAGCTAAGAGCGGAACGGCTCAAGTGCATGTGTGTGTTGGTGTGCCAAACCACATTATTACAACTGGGGGGAGACAACGTTCCATTATTACAACCTCGTATCAAATTTAATAAAATGCAAGCAAGTTCATAATAAGGACCGAGTTAGGCACTTACGTGTAGCTGGTCTGTGCTCAACTTGCTTGACTTTGGCCTAGTGAGTCGCCTTGGACAATCGAAGGGGAGCTCCTTGGATGTGTGTGGGCGGCAAGTAGGGTGCTAGCCGGATGGATGTCTTGGTGTTGGCTGGGTGATGGGCGCGGCAAGGAGGGATGTAGGTTGAGCTGTGGCAGGTTAGGATATTGACTAGGTGGTGGCAGGTCAAGGGTGAAGGTTTAGCTAGGGGCTGGGGTGGTTGGTGCTAAGGGAAAGTGGTGAGGTAGGGTGTGAGGTGGCCGGGTGTAAGGGAGAAGGTCGGGTTGTGGTGGCGGGTGATGGAGTGTGCAGTCGGGTAAGAAAGGGGTAGAAGGCCAGATGAGGTTGAGATGGGGTACTAACCGTGGTGCTGGGGGATGAGGTGGTGGCCGGAGGTGGTGGAAGGAGGTGGTAGCCGAATGGAGTGTGCAACCGGGTGATGGAGTGGGTAGGTGGTAGCCGGGTGGAGTGTGCAGCCAGGTGGAGTGTGCAGCCAGTTGGAGTGGCGATGGAGGTGGTACAGCTGGGGGAGAGTGGGAGTGAGATGGTGTGGAAGAGAGGGCAGGAGAGAGAGTCCTCCAACCCGCCCAAAAGAGGGGTTTTTTATAGGCCCAAAAGCTGGGTCGGTGGGGAGTGGTTTAGGCTAGATATTTATGATAAGGTGGGCTTGTGGGGTGGTTTGGGTAGGTCGGTTAGGGTGGGTGGTATTGTGGTTTAGGGTAGGTCGGTTAGGGGGGCTGGGAATTAGTGGTTAAGGGATTAATTAGTTGTATTAAGGTGGGATTAGGTTTAGTCTAGTTAGGGTCTAGGTGGTCTAGTTAGGTGAGGTGAGCTAGGTGAGGTCAGCTAGGTGAGCTTGGGGTGGTTTTGGGTGAGGACGGCTAGGATTGGGTCAGGTTTAGGGGGGAGTGGCTAGGTGAAGTGGGTTAGCTCAGGGCTAGGTTTTAGAAACATCCCCTTGGCATCGATCCATGGACCTAGTTGGAGCCATGTCCATGTTGGTGCAGCCCTAGGTTAGGTGTAGGTGCATACAAGCTCAAACCCTGACTCTTAGGCTAAACCCACATGGTTAACCCACCCTTGACTAAAAGTCAAGCCCACCAACTTTCTCACTCATACTTTATCACCCCATTTCTCTCTCTACCCAAGCTTTTCACGTGAAATATCTGTGGGCCCCACCTCCATTTATGAGAAGGTGATGTGGGCCATGGATGTGGATATTGGGTTTGGATCTTTGGATCCAAATCCAAATCCAGATGCATGTTTGGGTCTAGATTTGGATATATATGGTCCAGATCTGGCCAAAATCTGATTTTCTGATTCCTTCATGGCATTTCGAAACGGACGGTTTGTGTGGGGCCTGACTGCATCAGTACTCCGTCTTGCGTTGGGTCTTCGCCAACATTGTCGTCCGCTCTTCTTCTCACCTTCCGGAGATCATTTTGAACAAATTGTTGATATTAGGGGCTTGGATGTCCGAGAATTTGGGGATGATTCTGATACGAGAGTTGATGTGCCGGGCTTGAAATATGCTCTGGGTCCGGGCTCTCTTTCGCTTCTTCGGTCCTGCTTTCATCAGGGCAAGCTGCTTTTTGGGGTTTCAAAACACCTTTTTAAGGTTTCAAAACTATATGTATATATTTTTTTAAAACATATATGGTTTTAACATATGTACAGGGTTATCTGGAAGGCTTCTGGGTTTCCAGACTCAAAATAGCCCTTTGGGGCTGCTTTTGCAAAACCAGGTAATTTAAGAAAATCATGGGATTTTGGGGTGTTTATAGTATAACCCCTGAGTCCTTGTCAATTCAAGTGGCATCTATATGTGCAAAAACACCCATTGTGTTCTCGAAAGACGAGATAGAAAGACCTTATGAAAACCACAACCAAGCTTTGCATATTGAGGTAGTTTTGAATCACTACCCTCTGGACAAATGCTTAGTTGATGGGGGAGGAGGTCTCCACATCCTTTCGCTCGACGTGGCATATCAAATCGGAGTCACCTTGACCTTCGTAAACTCAAGCCCCATCATTGGATACGATGGGAATGCATCTAGACCGTTGGGAGCCATAGAGTTACCCATGGAAACGGGGGGCATAGCCCACATGGGGGTGTTTCATGTTTGTAAACACCTTGAAATCCCACGAATTCCTCAAAACAACCTGGCTTTGTAAAAGCAGCCCCAAAGGGCCATTTTGAGTTTGGAAACCCAGGAGCCTTTCAGACAACCCTGTACATATGTTTTGAACTTTACATATTTCAAAAATGTATAATATGGCTTTAAAAACCTTTTTAAAACACGTTTTTCAAACCCCGAAGCAGCTTAGCCTAATCCAAACAGGACCAGGAAAGCTAAGGAGAGCCCGAAACCGGAGCACATGTCAAGCCCGGCACAACAACTCTTACATTGAACCCACCCCCAGGATCTCGAACGTCCAAGACCCTATTATCATCAAAACATCATTTGAAGTCATCTCCGGAAGGCGAAAACAGAGGCGGACAATCATGTTGGCGAAGACCCAACACAGACGGAGTACTGATGCTGTCAGACCCCGCACAAACCGTTCGTTTCGAACACAGCCCGAAGGAGTCAGAATTCAGTTTGGGTTGGATCTGGACCATATATATCCAGATCCCAATCCAAACCCATGTGTGGACTTGGATTTGAATTTGGATTCAGAGATCCAATCCAATATCCACATCCATGGCCCACATCACCTTCTCATAAATGGAGGTGGGGCCCACTTGAATTTCACGTGGGATTATGGGCATGAGAGAGAGTGGGGGAGGATAAGATCAAAGTGTGTTGTAATTAAGCTTGACTTGTGTGTCAAGTTTGGGGTTAATCATGTGGGTTAAGCCTAATTAAAGTGGGTTAAAGCTTGTAATTAGCCAAAACCTAACCTAGGGCTGCACTAACATGATGTGATTAAGGTCTATGGGTCATGCAAAGGGAGCTCCTTATTCTAATCCTAACCAAAAACACCTAATCCTAGCCTTTTACCCTAATCCTGTCCTAATCCTAGCCTAATCACCTAACCAAAGAAAGGCCTAGTTCAACATAGCAAGATACTTTCAAGTAGTACGTGCTATTTCTAAATAGGTTGATCTGGAATGGATCGAGTGCGATCTTGGGATAAGTCTTCCCCTCTTCTCTTCTCCTTCCAAAAGGAAAACGCGGCCCAAATAAAGGGAATTTCCCATTCAAAGTCTCTTTCCAAAAGAAAGAAACCAGAATTCAAAAGAAAAATTGATTCTCTTGTGAAAAAGAGGGATTAAAGAAAAAATACTCCCAAAGGGAGACCCTCTATGAAAAAAAGGAAAAAGAGGCCAAAAAGCTCCAAAAGAGCAGTTTTCCGCCTTCTATGCCTTAAACTACGGGACACTTCAGAAGGGACCGTGGTATCTCTTTCCCATCCCTGGCTTATCCCAAGCTAAAGCATGATTCATTTCGAGGAATCCTAAAGTAAAAATAGGATTTACTTACTTGAATTTCATCTTGTTTGAGAATTCGACGTTTCGAGTAAGACGTAGGAATTTGAAATATAGCTTGTTTTCTTACAAAACCTCCACTAGATAAGCGAGTGTTAAGACTCAAACAAGGGCAAACACGAAGAGCTCGAGATCCTTAGGATCGAGACTCAAGACAGTTGTCCCTTTTGTAAATAACTTTTGTAAATAGATTTTGAAAAATCGAACATCGAACAGCATAGGATCTGCTCACTTAGAGCAACAAGCCTTGTAAGTCTCAAGAGTTCGACCAAATCTGGTCTCTAGGAGGTCGCCACCTTTGGCACCACACCCATGTCATGCATCTGCGTTCCACGCATGACACTTGCATAAACATGATCCCATTTAGGACCAGATTCCATAGCATATCCCTTTGGCATGATATCTCCTCCTACCAGGGTTTTAAAACTGAGATTTTTGCTAAAGATTTGGACGATCCCATATTTTCGTGGTTAGATCTAGGGAGACATTGAAAGGGGTGTTTGTCATCTTTGCCCTTATCCAAATCGATTTGGACAAGGCCAAAGAGGGGCATCTGTAAACACCCCGAAATCCCACGAACTTCTCAAAACAACATGGTTTTATAAAATAAAGAGAAAAGGAGTTATGCCCTGTCTGATTTCCTTCCTATGGATTACGAAATAGACAGTAACGATGAAATACCGAACTTCCATCAGTATGATGGCATGGGAGACCCTGGGTCTCACTTGCAACTTTTCTCGCGTCGAGCCCATAAGAAAAAAAAGGACTCGATAAAATGGGTGTATTGGTTCCTATAGACGCGCGAAAATCCCCGCCTCTTTCGGGGCTTGGAGTGGATCTTCTCGTGTGTCTAAGGCCTATGTATACAAATAGGGTGTGCCAGCTAGCTTACTTAAGCTAGCGAAGATATTTTGAACACTGACTTCTAAACGTGGCGACTGTGAGCAAGTAAGCTCTTGTCGTCGCAGACCTTCTTGCACCGATGCGCAAGGGTCAGTCTGTACGCTTTTGCAAAAATCAAGTTTTGGAGAGAAAGTCTACGAAGCGGTTCGAGGTGTCTATTTCGGGTCTTTAAGATGCGATTGCATGTTTTAGATCACGTGGATTTGCACGTGCCTAAGTCTTTTCTTTTATCCCTTTTCGGGCCACCTAGTTTGTGTGTATGAACACTCCACTACATGGGCGAATTCGAGCGGGGCTTGCTTTGATGCAATATGCGTCCTACCTCGTGGTATGGCGTAGATGCAATGCAAACTCACGCTACTCCAAAGGGAAAACCCGAAATGTAAAGACAATGCTGAAGGGGAAATAACCGAAGGGAAATAACCGAAGGGAGATATGTATATATCTTATGTATATGAGCCCTTACTAGGGTCTTGCAAATAAGAGCGAAGGCTCAATGTGGGTGCGTGCTTGAATTGAAAGACTTACACACACGACATGAAATTAAACCCAAATATAAATTGCAGTATGGCCTTGACTAAGGTCTTGGGAGTAAGAGCGAAGGCTCAATGTGCTTGAATTGAAAGACTACCCACACGAAATAAATAAAACCCAAATATAACTGCAATAAGGCCTTTACTAAGGTCTTGGGAGTAAGAGCGAAGGCTCAATGCGTGTGAAAGTGCTTGAATTGAAAGACTTACTCACACGACATGAAATGAAACCCAAATAGTATAGGTCGGCCCTTACTTGGGTCTTTCAAATAAGAGCGAAAGCTCAATGTGTGTGAGAGTGCTTGAATTGAAAGACTTACTCACACGACAAGAAATGAAACCCAAATAGTATAGGTCGGCCCTTACTTGGGTCTTTCAAATAAGAGCGAAAGCTCAATGTGTGTGAGTGCTTGAATTGAAAGACAACGCACCCAACTTAAACAAAACCCTTCGAAAATGAAAGTATATATGTACACTTATATATTAGGGGCTGATTAGGCCCGTGTGTGCTAAAAATCGTGCACGACTAAGAGAGTGCACGTGTGTGGTTGTGCCAAGCCACGTTATTACAAGCGGGGGGAGACTATGCTCCGTTATTACAACCCCGTATCAAATTGAATCTCAAGCAAGTGTACAACTAAAGACCGAGTTTAGACACTTACGAGTAGCTAGTCCGTAGAGGTCTTGCTTGAGCGTGGATTTGGCTTTGGGCTGCAAACAGGAGCTCCGCAAAGGTAGGTGATTAAGGGTGCTGGCCGGCTGCAAGTGGGGCGCGGGATAGGCGCCTCGAAGGTGGCCGGTGGCAAGTAGCTGGCGCCTCCAAGTAGGGGGTTTAAAGTGGCTGAATAAGTGGGTTCTTAGGGTCACTAGGGGAGTTGAGAGTTTAGGGAAACTGGACCTAGAAGGTGAGCTGGTGGGAAGGCCGAATAGGACACCTAGGGGAAGGCCGAATAGGAGATGATGGCTAGGTAGTGGCCGGCAGCTTGGGTTATACTAGGTTCGGCTAGGTTAAAGTGGTGGTGGCAAAAGGGCTAAGATGAAGGTAGGATGGGTGGCTAAGAGTGGAGAGGTGGTAGAGAGGGGCTTTGAGGGAGTTTGGGGTACTTACCGAATGGGGAGAGATGGCGGATGAAGTGGGAAGCAGGCGGGCAGGTGGCTGTTGGCTGGTTCGGTTGGGTGGAGGTGATGGCGTCTGGCTGAGGGATGGTGGTGGTGGATGGAAGAGGGAAGGTGGCGGAGCAGGTGGCGGCTGGTGGAGCAGATGGAGCAGGCGGAGGTGGGGAGTGGTCCCGGCTGGGTGAGAGATGGGAGAAGGAGAGGGCCCGGCTGGGTGAGATGGTGGTTCCCACTTGGAAAACCCGCCCACAAGGAGGGGGGTTTAAATAGGGGATGGGTAGGTCGGTTAGGGCTGGTCTGAGGGTAGTGGTTAGGTGGTTTAGGTAGGGTGGTATGTAGATAAGGTGTCCTGGAAAGGGTTGGGCCAGATATTTTAAAACTAGGGGTTTGGGTAAATCGTGGGCTAAGGGTGGTTTAGGGGTTTAGGGCTAGGTTAGGTGGTTGGGTTTTAGGGTGAGGTTTAGTGAGCTAGGTTAGGTGATTAGGCTAGGTTTAGGCTAGGATTAGGGAAATTAATCTAGGTTTAGGGAAGGATTAGGGAAGTGGGTTAGGTGATTAGGTTGGGATTAGGCCGGGATTAGGGAAGTGGGTTAGGTGATTAGGTTCAGATTAGGGGTGGATTAGGGGTTTAGGCTAGGATTAGGCATTTTGGGTTAGGTTTAGGTGAGGGAGCTCCCTTAGCATGACCCATAGACCTTGATCACCCCATGTTGGTGCAGCCCTAGGTTAGGTTTTAGCTAATTACAAGCTTAAACACACTCAATTAGGCTAACCCACATGATTAAACCCAAACTTGACACACAAGTCAAGCTTAATACAACACTCTTGATATTTTTCACCCCCACTCTCTCTCATGCCCAATATCCCACGTGAATTTCAAGTGGGCCCCACCTCCATTTATGAGAAGGTGATGTGGGCCATGGATATGGATATTGGATTGGATCTCTGGATCCAAATCCAAATCCAAGTCCACATATGGGTTTGGATTGGAATCTGGATATATATGGTCCAGATCCAATCCAAACTGAACTCTGACTCCTTCGAGCTGGGTTCGAAACGGACGATTCGTGCGGGGCCTGACAGCATCAGTACTCCGTCTGCGTTGGGTCTTCGCCAACATAGTCGTCCGCCTCCGTTTCTGCCTTCTGGAGATGACTTCAAATGCTATTTTGATAAGAACAGGGTCTTGGACGTTCGAGATCCTGGGATGTGAATCAGATACAAGAGTTGCTGCGCCGGGCTCGACATGTGCTCCGGTTCCGGGCTCTTCTTGGCTCTCCTGGTCCTGTCTTGATCGGGCCAAGCCACTTCGGGGTTTCAAAACATGTTTTAGAAGGTTTTCAAAAGCCATATTATATGTTTTTGAAATATAAAGTTTAAAACATATATACAGGGTTGTTTGGAAGGCTCTTGGGTTTCCAAACTCAAAATGGCCCTTTGGGGCTGCTTGTATAAAACCAGATGGATTTTGAGAAATTCATGGGATTTCGGGGTGTTTACAGTTCCCTTTATCCCTTAAAGGCACAACTACCAAATGGCTGGCTTCCTACTACTTAAGCCAGTTCGCTACTTTTGAAGAGTTAGCGAACTGCTTCATGCGAAGATTTGCACACAACGTAGAAGACACGCTGACTCTGAACACTTTAAAGGATACGAAGCAAGGCATGATACGAAGACGTGCATATCCGAAGGATGCGTAGTCATGCTCATCTTGGATAACTTTAAAAGTGAGTTAAAGACCCTTCTCTCGCTCCATGAGATCTCAACTTTCCATATGTTGATAAAAAAAGCATCCCTTTTCGAAACAAACTTGAGAAAAGGGACATACGATCACTTATGGAAAGGAAGTGCCATTTCTAAAACCCGCTTGGAAAAGCCCATCACTTATGGGCTACCCACGATGGACAAAGGGGCAAAGCCCCATAAGATTAAGGTTCAGCTGTGTGCGTAGTCTTTCAATATATACACGGCACACACTTGCACAATTGAGCCTTTCCGCTCTTAAGATATAGCCGTATTTCCCTTTTGCAATTTCCCTTTGGCATTTACATTACAAGTCATTTCCCTTTGGCATTTACATTACAAGTCATTTCCCTTCGGTATTGTCTTTAAATTCGAGTTTCCCCTTTGGAGTAGTATGAGTTTGCATTGCATATACGCCATACCACGAGTTAGGACACATATTGCATCAAAGCAAACCCCATACTCCCACTCAAAATCGCCTCATCTTAGTGGAGTGTTCATAACACACACCTAGGTGGCCCCAAAGAGGGATAAAAGAAAGACTTAGGCACGTGCAAATCCACTCAAAACTAGCTGGCACGTTAGACAAGACCCGAATCAAACACCTCAAACCACTTTCATTGGTTTTCTTCACTCAAAACTCGATTTTAAAAGCGTACAGACTGACCCTTGCGCATCGGTGCAAGAAGGTCTGCGACGACAAGAGCTTGCTTGCTCACAGTCGCCACGTTAGAAGTCAGGTTTAGAATATATCTTCGCTAGCTTAAGCAAGCTAGCTGGCATGCCCTGTTTGTTTAAATAGGACTTAGGCACACGAAAAGGTTTGTTCCAGGCCTAAGAACCAGGAGCGGGAATTTTCTGCGTCTACAGTTATTTGGCACGCCCGGTGGGACGTGAGTCTTTGAAAAGTAGAGTTATTCTAGGAACTTGCGAAAAGATTTTCAAAGAGGTGTTGTTTTAACTTTTTTCTTCTTTACTTGTACTTAGGAATTTTGGATAAGGCTTGAAAGCATGTCAAAATCCAACCCAAGTGAAGTGTCGAGCCAAGGCTCATGCGCATCAAGTTCTCACTCTAGGAGGGTTTTGAAAAACAAGATCAAAATAGACGAGATAGAGGACTTGAGAAGGGAATTCGAGGCCAAAATCGATGCTCTCAGCCAAGAGGCTGAAGTAGGCGATTCATGCTCATCAAATGGTGAACAAAAGGCCAAAAGAAAATCTGAAAAACCTCGTAAGCATAAAGAGGCCTCCGTAATGGAAGGCAACCAATACCACGAGTCCTTCACACAAAAGGAGTTACGCCCTGTCTGATTTCCTTCCTATGTATTACGAAACAGACAGTGACGATGAAATACCGAACTTCCATCGGTATGATGGCATGGGAGACCTTGGGTCTCACTTGCAACTTTTCTCGCGTCGAGCCCATAAGAAGAAAAAGGACTCGATGAAATGGGTGTATTGGTTCCCTTTATCCCTTAAAGGCACAACTGCCAAATGGCTGGCTTCCTACGACTTAAGCCTGTTCGCTACTTTTGAAGAGTTAGCGAACTGCTTCATGCAAAGATTTGCACACTGTAGACGCGCGAAAATCCCCGCCTCTTCGCCCCTTTCGTGGCTTGGAGTGGATCTTTATCGTGCGTCTAAGGCCTAGATATACAAACAGGGCGTGCCAGCTAGCTTACTTAAGCTAGCGAAGATATATTAACACTGACTTCTAAACGTGGCGACTGTGAGCAAGTGAGCTCTTGTCGTCGCAGACTTTCTTGCACCGATGCGCAAGGGTCAGTCTGTACGCTTTTGCAAAAATCGAGTTTTGGGGAGAAAGTCTACGAAACGGTTCGAGGTGTCTATTTCGGGTCTTTAAGATGCGATTGCATGTTTTAGATCACGTGGATTTGCACGTGCCTAAGTCTTTTCTTTTATCCCTTTTTGGGTCGCCAAGTTTGTGTGTTATGAACACTCCACTACATGGGCGAATTCGAGCGGGGTTGCTTCGATGCAATATGCGTCCTACCTCGTGGTATGGCGTAGATGCAATGCAAACTCACGCTACTCCAAAGGGAAAACCCGAAATGTAAAGACAATGCTGAAGGGAAATAACAGAAGGGAAATAACCGAAGGGAAATAACCGAAGGGAAATACGTATATATCTTATGTATATGAGCCCTTACTCGGGTCTTGCAAATAAGAGCGAAGGCTCAATGTGGGTGCGTGCTTGAATTGAAAGACTTACACACACGACATGAAATTAAACCCAAATATAAATTGCAGTATGGCCTTGACTAAGGTCTTGGGAGTAAGAGCGAAGGCTCAATGTGTGTGAGAGTGCTTGAATTGAAGTACTACACACACGACATAAATGAAACCCAAATATAACTGCAATAAGGCCTTTACTAAGGTCTTGGGAGTAAGAGCGAAGGCTCAATGTGTGTGAAAGTGCTTGAATTGAAAGACTACTCACACGACAAGAAATGAAACCCAAATAGTATAGGTCGGCCCTTACTTGGGTCTTTCAAATAAGAGCGAAAGCTCAATGTGTGTGAGAGTGTTTAAATTGAAAGACTTACTCACACGACATGAAATGAAACCCAAATAGTATAGGTCGGCCCTTACTTGGGTCTTTCAAATAAGAGCGAAAGCTCAATGTGTGTGAGAGTGTTTAAATTGAAAGACTTACTCACACGACATGAAATGAAACCCAAATAGTATAGGTCGGCCCTTACTTGGGTCTTTCAAATAAGAGCGAAAGCTCAATGTGTGTGAGAGTGTTTAAATTGAAAGACTTACTCACACGACATGAAATGAAACCCAAATAGTATAGGTCGGCCCTTACTTGGGTCTTTCAAATAAGAGCGAAAGCTCAATGTGTGTGAGAGTGTTTAAATTGAAAGACAACACACCCAACTTAAACAAAACCCTTCGGAAATGAAATATATACGTATACTTATATATTAGGGGCTGATTAGGCCCGTGTGTGTTCAAAATCGTGCACGACTAAGAGAGTGCACGTGTGTGGTTGTGCCAAGCCACGTTATTACAAGCGGGGGGAGACTATGCTCCGTTATTACAACCCCGTATCAAATTGAATTTCAAGCAAGTGTATGATTAAAGACCGAGTTTAGAAACTTACAAGTAGCTGGTCCGTAGAGGTCTTGCTTGAGCGTGGCCTTGGCTTTGGGCTGCAAATGGGAGCTCCGCGAAGGTGTGTGACCAAGAGTGCTGGCCGGCTGCAAACGGGGCGCGGGATGGACGCCTCGAAGGGGACCGGTGGCAAGTGGGCGGCGCCTCCAAGTTGGGAGTTTAGAGTGGCTGACTAAGGGGGTCTTAGGGTTACTAGGGAAGTTAGGGACTTAGGGAAACTGGACCTAAAAGGTGAGCTAGTGGGAAGGCCAAAGAGGACGCCTAGGGGGGGGGTTGGCCGAATGGGAAATGGTGGCTAAGTAGTGGCCAGCCACTTGGGTTATCCTAGGTTTGGCTAGGCTTAGGTGGTGGCGGCAAAGAGGCTGAGCTAAGGGGAAGATGGGTGGCTAAGAGTGGAGAGGTGGTAGAGAGTGGTTTTGAGGGAGTTAGGGGGACTTACCGAATGGGAAGGAGTGGCGGCAAAGGTGGCTGTCGGCTGGTGGAAGATGGGAGAAGGAGAGGGCCCGACTGAGTGAGGTGGTGGTGTCCGGCTGGTGGGGCAGTGATGGTGGATGGAAGAGGGAGAGTGGCGGAGCAGGTGGCGGCTGGTGGGGCTGGAGCTGCTGGGAAGACGGGTGAGAGATGGGAGAGGAAGAGGGCCCGGCTGGGTGGTGGAGTGTGGTTCCCACTTGGAAAACCCGCCCACAATGGGGGGGTTTAAATAGGGGATGGGTAGGTCGGTTAGGGCTGGGTTGTGGGTAGTGGTTAGGTGGTTTAGGTAGGGTAGTATGTAGATAAGGTGGGCTGGATGGGATTGGGCCAGATATTTTAAAACTAGGTGTTTGGGAAAATCGTGGGCTAAGGGTGGTTTAGGGCTAGGTTAGGTGGTTGGGTTTTAGGGTGAGGTTTAGTGAGCTAGGTTAGGTGGTTTAGGCTAGGTTTAGGCTAGGATTAGGGAAATTAATCTAGGTTTAGGGAAGGATTAGGGGAGTGGGTTAGGTGATTAGGTCGGGATTAGGCCGGGATTAGGGAAGTGGGTTAGGTGATTAGGTTCAAATTAGGGGTGGATTAGGGGTTTAGGCTAGGTTTAGGCATTTTTGGCTAGGTTTAGGTGATGGAGCTCCCTTAGCATGGCCCATAGACCTTGATCACCCCATGTTGGTGCAGCCCTAGGTTAGGTTTTAGCTAATTACAAGCTTAAACCCACTCAATTAGGCTAAACCACAAGATTAAACCCAAACTTGACACACAAGTCAAGCTTAATACAACACTCTTGATATTTATCACCCCCACTCTCTCTCATGCCCAATATCCCACGTGAATTTCAAGTGGGCCCCACCTCCATTTATGAGAAGGTGATGTGGGCCATGGATATGGATATTGGATTGGATCTCTGGATCCAAATCCAAATCCAAGTCCACATATGGGTTTGGATTGGAATCTGGATATATATGGTCCAGATCCAATCCAAACTGAACTCTGACTCCTTCGAGCTGGGTTCGAGACGGACGATTTGTGCGGGGCCTGACAGCATCAGTACTCCGTCTGCGTTGGGTCTTCGCCAACATGGTCGTCCGCCTCCGTTTCTGCCTTCCGGAGATGACTTCAAATGCTTTTTTGATAAGAACAGGGTCTTGGACGTTCGAGATCCTGGGATGTGAATCAGATGCAAGAGATGCTGTGCCGGGCTTGACAGGTGCTCCGGTTCCGGGCTCTTCTTGGCTCTCCTGGTCCTGTCTTGATCGAGCCAAGCCACTTCGGGGTTTCAAAACATGTTTTAAAAGGGTTTTCAAAAGCTATATCATATGTTTTTGAAAGATAAAGTTTAAAACATATATACAGGGTTTGTTTGGAAGGCTCCTGGGTTTCCAAACTCAAAATGGCCCTTTGGGGCTGCTTGTATAAAACCAGATTTGTTTAAGAAATTCGTGGGATTTCGGGGTGTTTACAGATGCCCCTCTTTGGCCTTGTCCAAATAGATTTGGATAAGGGCAAAGATGACGAACACCCCTTTTAATGTCTCCCTAGATCTAGCCACGAAGAATATGGGATCGTCCCATTTTAGCAAAATCTCAATTTTACAAACTCTGGTAGGAGGAGATATCACGCCAAAGGGTTATACTATGGAATCTGGTCCTAAATGGGATCATGTTCATGCAAGTACCATGCGTGGAATGCAGATGACATGGGTGTGGTGCCAAGAGTGGCGACCTCCCAGAGACCAGATGTGGTCGAACTCTAGAGACTTACAAGGCCTACTGCTCAAAGTGAGCAAAAACCCTATGCTGTTCGATGTTCGGTTTTCAAAACTTATTTACAAAAGCTATTTACAAAAGGGACAACTGTCTTGAGTCTCGATCCTAAGGATCTCGAGCTCTTCGTGCTTGCCCTTGTTTGAGTCTTAACACTCGCTTATCTAGCGGAGGTTTTATAAGAAAACAAGCTTTATTTCAAATTCCTACGCCTTACTCGAAAGGTCGAATTCTCAAACAAGATGAAATTCAAGTAAGTAAATCCTATTTTTACTTTAGGATTCCTCGAAATGAACCATGCTTTAGCTTGGGATAAGCCAGGGATGGGAAAGAGATACCACGGTCCCTTCTGAAGCGTCCCGTGGTTTAAGGCATAGAAGGCGGAAAACTGCTCTTTTTGAGCTTTTTGGCCTCTTTTTCCTTTTTTATAGAGGGTCTCCCTTTGGGAGTATTTTTTCTTTAATCCCTCTTTTTATAAGAGAATCGATTTTTCTTTTTCAAGTCTGGTTTCTTTCTTTTGGAAAGAGACTTTAAATGGGAAATTCCCTTTTGATTTGGGCCTTTGTTTTCCTTTTGGAAGGAGAAAAGAAGAGGGGAGGACTTATCCCAAGCCTACACTCGATCCATTCCAGATCAGCCTATTTAGAAATAGCACGTACTACTTGCAAGTATCTTGCTATGTTGAACTAGGCCTTTCTTTGTAAAACGAAGGATTTTGAAATGCAACCATGATTTTGAAAACTCCACTCTTTCACAAGTGCGAATTCTCTCACTTAGGGTCACACGAGTTCGCCTTTGCACCTTATTCACACGTCTCAGGGCAGCTATCCCTCTAAAATTTTCGAAAACTGGAATTTAATCCAGATCCTACACATGATACTTCTTTAAGTATTGAATATTGATAGGATCTGCTAAATTCCTACCTTCTACATCGATCAACCAATACGAATTGTTCGTAGTGGTTGCTCGCACAACATAGGGTCCATCCCAGTTGGGGCGCCACTTGCCTAGGGGGTGTGGGCCACGATGGTGGATGGTTTTCAAGACCAGATCTCCCACTTCAAAGTGGCGAGGTCTTATGTGTTTGCTATAATGTCGGGCTATCCTTTGCCGGTATGCACGGGCATGACCCATGGCAAGGAGTCGCCTTTCATCTAGCAAATCTAGTTCGGCCATCCTAGCATGCTGAAGCGTCTCTAGGGGGAGGTCGAGTGCAATGGATGTATGGAATGAATGCAGTTGGGTATGAATGGGAAGAATGGCGTTTGTGCCATAGACCAATTCGAATGGTGTGGCATTCGTGGGAGTCCGGATGGAAGTCCTATAAGCCCATAAGGCTTCATCCAGCTTCTCATGCCACCTCCTACCCTTCTCTAAGGTTTTCTCAATGATACCAATGAGAGTCTTGTTTGTGGCTTCGGCTTGGCCGTTGCCTTGCGGGTAGTAGGGCGAGGAGAAGTGGTGAGTTATGCCATACGTGTTGCACAACTTAACCATCTGCTCGTTCTTGAATGGGGTACCATTATCAGACACAAGGTCTCGTGGAACCCCAAATCGAGCCAAGATATTCCTCCGGATGAAAGCCACCACATGTTGCCCCATCACATTCGTTAGGGAAATGGCTTCCACCCACTTGGAGAAATACTCCGTGGCTGCTAAAATAAAACGATGCCCATTCGAGGCCTTTGGAAATATGGGGCCTACAATGTCAAACGCCCACATGGTAAATGGCCAAGGGCTGACCACGGAATGCAATGCAGATGAAGGGATATGAATGGCGTGCCCATGCACTTGACATGGATGACACTTCCTAACATGATCGTGACAATCCCTTTTCAGGGTGGACCAAAAATAACCCCCTCTAAGTATTTTCATTGCCATCATGTTGGCATTAACATGACCTCCACATTCTCCATCGTGGAACTCGTGCATCACTATCCTAGCCTCCTCTAGGTCGATACACCTAAGCAGAATGCCGGTAAAACTCTTTTTGTATAAGACCCCACCCAGAATGGTGTATCGGGTCGAAATCCTACGAATGAATGCCCTATCTTTGGATGTGGCATCCTCGGTGAATCCCCCATTTTCTAAAAATTGTTTTATGTCATAGAACCAGGGCTTTTCAATAGACTCTAGGTTGTTTTGGCAAATATCCAAGTCGTGTGTGGATGGATGGGGCGCATGCCATATTTCCAAAGATCTGGTCCCTGAAATGGGATCGACCTTCAGGGCTGAACCCAAGGAAGAGAGGGCATCGGCGATGCCATTGTCCTCTCTTCCCACGTGTGTGAGCTTACACGACTGGAAGGATTGGACCAATCGAGTGGCCAACTCGTGATATGGAAGTAGTTTTTCATTACGTACTTGCCAAACTTTTAAAACCTGGTTTATGACAAGGAGCGAATCTCCAAAGACCTCGATGCATGATGCCCCTAGAGTTTTCGAAATCCTTAAGCCTTGTATGAGTGCTTCATACTCAGCTACGTTGTTGGAACATTTGAAATCTAAGCGGACTGCTATGGGAATCTCGCCCTTTTCAGGGGAGATTAGGATGATCCCGGCACCAGCCCCTTGTTGGTTTCGTGCCCCGTCGAAGTGCATCTTCCACACTTGGTTTTCAAAAGAATTTGCCAAAATGTGGTTTTGAAAATGGTTTTGCAATATGCCTTCATCAGGCATTTCGACAAGAGTGGGATATGCGTCCTCCAAGGGGAAGTCAGCCACGTAATCTGCTAGGGCTTGCCCCTTAACGGAGATCTGGTGATGGTATTTCAGATCATACTCCATTAGAAGGAGTTGCCATTTGCCCAATCTACCCGTGAGAATGGGTTTTTCGAACAAGTGCTTGATTGGATCAAGCTTGGACACTATCCAGATCTCATGATCTAGGAAGTAGTGTCTGAATTTCTGGCAGGCCCAGACTAGGGCCAAGCACGTCTTCTCCATGGCTTGATAATTTCGTTCATAAGCCAAGAGAGTTTTCGAAATATAGTAGATGGCATACTCCTTATGGGTGTCATCCTCGTATTGAGCCAACAGGGCTCCTAAAGCGTTTACATGCACGGAGATGTATAATAAAAGCGGTTTTCCTTGTTTTGGAGGATTCAAAACGGGGGGATTAACCAAGTATGCCTTTAGTCTCTCGAAGGACTTTTGGCATTCGTCATCCCATAAGAATTTCGTACCCTTCCTCAACAGTTTGTTGAAGGGTTCGCATCTAGTTGCCAGATTCGATATGAATCGGCGCACAGATTGTAATCGACCTTGAAGGCTACGGACTTGGGTGAGATTGGAGGGTGGAGCCATGTCTATGATGGCTCGACACTTAGAGGGGTCGACTTCTATTCCCCTTTGGCTCACCATAAAGCCTAGAAGCTTCCCTGATTCTACCCCGAACACACATTTTTGAGGGTTTAGCTTTACTTTGTAAAGCCTAAGCCTTTCGAAAATCTTTTGTAAACATTCGATATGGGTGCATCGGGTTTTGGATTTTGCCAAGAGATCATCTACATACACTTCTACAAGCTCGTGAATTTGATCATGGAAGATCGTGTTCATGGCTCGTTGGTATGTTGCGCCGGCATTTTTCAAACCAAAGGGCATGACTGTATAGCAGTACGTGCCCCATGGGGTTGTGAAGGCGGTCTTACCCTGATCTCGTGGACTTAGTTTGATTTGATTATAGCCTGAATAGCCATCCATAAATGAAAACATTTCATGATTTGCAGTACTATCGACTATCAAATCTATGTTCGGTAAAGGATAATTATCCTTTGGAGTGGCCTTATTCAGGTTTCTGAAATCGATGCATATTCGAATTTTCCCATTGGTTTTTCGAACTACAACGATATTTGACAACCAATCAGAATACGCAATGGGTTTTATAAATCCGGCTTTTAGCAGATCTTCTAAACCCTCTTTGACTTGCGTGTGTACATTCGGGTGTATTTTCCTAAGCTTCTGCTTTATTGGTTTTACACCTACATCTAAGGGAAGACGATGCTCGACTATGCTGGGATCTATGCCCGGCATGTCTTCATACGTCCATGCAAATACATCTAAATAGGTCCGTAGAAATGCAATGAATGCTAACTTTTCAGTTTCATGCAAGCATTCGCCTATTTTGATGGTTTTGGGATTGGAATCATCCCCTAGGTTCACCTCTACGAAATCTCCTCCTACTGATTGGGAAGGTCTTTCAAAATCGAGAATTCTATGAAATTCTGGGAGCTCAGAAGTGGGATCTTCCTCAAGGGGATCCACTTCTGGGCTTTGATCATTCTCGTGGGCTATAGACCCGAGGGAACTTGATGCGTGGTTTTCAAAATAACCTGGTTTTGTACTTGGATTTTCAAGTGATTTCGAAATTTTTGGTCTGGCTATGCAGACGATGTTTCTTTCAAAATCCCTTTCTTTTGCTAAAGTTAAACCAGGAGCAGCTATGTACAAAATCTTTTTGGTATTTTCCAAATTTTCGATTTTTTTGGGTTTTTGTAAAACAAGAACTTTGGGAACTATACAAAGCACACTTTTTTCGAGTTTTTGCTTTTCCATTGTTTTGGTTTTTCTTGTTTTTCGATTTTTTGGATTTTAAGTTTTCAAATGTTTTTTGGTATTTTTAGAAAAAGGGATCTTCCGTCACACCTACAAAGGGAAAACACTATGGGTTAGACTCGGAATAGGAGATCTAAACCATAGGTCTCTTCTAAGACAGGCTCCGGGGCACCCTTGACCCAGGTGGTCACAGGGGGTGGCTCCGGCGGTATTCGGGGAGTATAGCCGATCCCATATCGGCTTGGGTTGGCCCTAGGAAGGATGGGCTCTAGGAGACCCTGGTTTTGTGCCCCTAGACTTTTGTAGGGCGTGTAGCCCATGTTCAATAACATGTTCCACGACCTTTTGTTTTTTGAAAAGATGGGATATAAGTCGTGGTCCTGGAACATGCTATCGTCCATATTAGGCTCGTAGGGCCTTTTGTCCAGGGGTTTTGGAAATAGGGAACGCTTGGGTTTTCCTAGGAGGATTAGAGTCGGGAGGGGGCCTGCTTTGGGCGGCCCCTTCACACATACAACCTTCCTAGGGTTGTTCAACACGAGCCGAGGTGGCTCAACCATAATTTGCCCCAGGTTAGCCTCATGGGCCTGGGAGCTCGATAAACAAGGGGAGTTTATGATCCCCTGAAGCTGTGGGTGACTCTCACCTAGGATCACTACGACTTGGTCCCTAAAAGGGATTTTGACACACTTGTGGAAGGTGGATGGCACAGCGCACAAACTGTGTATCCAGGGTCTTCCCAGCAACAGGTTATAATGGGGGTGGATGTCCAAGACATGGAACACCCCCGTGTGTTCGATCCCTCCCGTTTCCATTGGGAGCTCGATGGATCCTAAAGGCCTAGACGCATTCCCATCGTATCCAGTGATAACGATGGGGCTTGGGTTTACTGAAGTCAAGGTGACTCCGATTTTGTACGCCACGTGAAGTGGAAGGATGTTGAGCCCTCCTCCACCATCGACTAGGCACCTGTCCAGAGAGTGGTTGTTTAGAACCACCTCGATATGCAGGGCCTGGTTATGGGTTTCGTAGGGTCTATCTACATCATCTTCCGAAAAGGTGATGGGCGATTTTGCTCCTAATAAAGCCACTTGGGCAGACAAGGACTCCGGACTTATGTTCGAATCAACCTTGGCCCTTTCTAGAATTTTCTCTAAGACAAGTCTATGCCTAGGCGAGGTTTTGATAAGCTCTAGGATAGACATGTGAATAGGAATCTTTGAAAGGTGGTTTTCGAAATCATAAGGATTTAGGATGATTTTGTCCTTATCTGCTTTTGGCAGACCACTAGGGATACATGCTTTTGAGGGGCCAGACACACTGACCACCTTTTGAGCACCTTGAAGGTGCGGGGGTTGGTAGATCCTCCCGGATCTAGTGACTTCCCCCACGACCAGCCTAGGGTTCGCGCTAAACTTGGCTCTAAGGATGAGCTGAGGAGAACCTTGGATTTTCAAAACTGGTTTTGCCGGGGTTTCCACTTTTGATGGTCCCCGAATGACGACTTGGGCGGGCCTCTTGTATAGTACAAGGATGGGCGCACAAGCGGGTCGACCAGGTTCGGGCTTTCGCGCTAGTTCCTTGGAAATGGTGAGGGTACATACCTCCTTTCCTTTCCCACTGCCACTGGCGTGTTTGGGAAAGGGTTCCTTGAAGATAGCTTGAGGTGGCTCAGGTTCCGCAGTGACCTGGAGCCGGCCCTCCGCTATCAAGTTCTCAATTTTATTTAGAAGAGAGAAGCACCGTTTGGTATCATGGCCTTTGAGCCGATGATACTTGCAAAATCGGTTCAAATACCCCCCTTTGGACGTGACTCCTTCGGGGATTTCAGGGAGTTCGATCATGCCCTGGGCAAGTAGGAGGTCTAGGACCTCCGACACAGGTTGCCCCAGCGGAGTGTACTCCCGTTTTTCAATTGGTTTTGAAAAATTGCGTTCTCTCTTATTTTCTATTTTTTCAAAATTTTTAGAAGTGCCCGCCATGCCTGGATCCACCCGGACATTGGCGATTTTATGGGGCTTTGCCCCTTTGTCCGTTGTGTGCAGCCCATATGCGATGGGCTTTTCCATACGTGTTTTGGGAATGGCACTTCCTTTCCATAAGTGGTCGTATGTCCCTTTTCGCAAGTTGGTTTCGAAAAGGGAGGCCTTTTTGATCAACTTATGGAAAGTTGAAATCTCATGGAGCGAGAGAAGGGTTTTTAACTCGCTTTTGAAATTATCCAGGATGAGCATCACTGCGCATCCTTCGGATATAGGCTCTCGCACTTGGCCTAAAAGAGACCTCCATCTTATAATGAAGGCATGCACGTCTTCGTTCATGCCTTGCTTTGTGTCCCTTAAGGTATTCAGGGTTGGCGTGACTTCCACGTTGTGTGCAAATCTTTGCATGAAGCAGTTCGCTAACTCTTCAAAAGTAGCGAACTGGCTTAAGTCGTAGGAAGCCAGCCATTTGGCAGCTGTGCCTTTAAGGGATAGAGGGAACCAATACACCCATTTCATCGAGTCCTTTTTCTTCTTATGGGCTCGACGTGAGAAAAGCTGCAAGTGAGACCTAGGGTCTCCCATGCCATCATACCGATGGAAGTTCGGTATTTCATCGTCACTGTCTGTTTCGTAATCCATAGGAAGGAAATCAGACAGGGCGTAGCTTCTTTTCTCTTTATTTTGCCCTTTCAGCAGTTGCTGTAGGGCTTTACGGTCCTTTTGTGTGAAGGACTCGTGGTATTGGTTGCCTTCCATTACGGAGGCCTCTTTTTGCTTGCGAGGTTTTTCAATTTTCTTTTTAGGCCTTTGTTCACCGTTTGATGAACACGAATCGCCTACTTCAGCCTCTTGGCTGAGAGCATTGATTTTGGCCTCAAATTCCCTTCTCAAGTCCTCGATTTCATCTAGTTTTATTTTGTTTTTGAAAATCCTCCTAGAGTGAGAACTTGATGCGCATGAGCCTTGGCTCGACACTTCACTTGGATTGGATTTTGACATGCTTTTCAAGCTTTTTCAAAATTTCCTAAGTAAAAGCAAAGAAAACAAGTTAAAACGACACCTTTATAAAATTTTTCGCAAGACTCCTATAAGTAAACTCGATTTTTGAAAAGGCTCACGTCCCACCGGGCGTGCCAATCTCTGTAGACGCGCGAAAATCCCCGCCTCTTCGCCCCTTTCGTGGCTTGGAGTGGATCTTTATCGTGCGTCTAAGGCCTAGATATACAAACAGGGCGTGCCAGCTAGCTTACTTAAGCTAGCGAAGATATATTAACACTGACTTCTAAACGTGGCGACTGTGAGCAAGTGAGCTCTTGTCGTCGCAGACTTTCTTGCACCGATGCGCAAGGGTCAGTCTGTACGCTTTTGCAAAAATCGAGTTTTGGGGAGAAAGTCTACGAAACGGTTCGAGGTGTCTATTTCGGGTCTTTAAGATGCGATTGCATGTTTTAGATCACGTGGATTTGCACGTGCCTAAGTCTTTTCTTTTATCCCTTTTTGGGTCGCCTAGTTTGTGTGTTATGAACACTCCACTACATGGGCGAATTCGAGCGGGGGTTGCTTCGATGCAATATGCGTCCTACCTCGTGGTATGGCGTAGATGCAATGCAAACTCACGCTACTCCAAAGGGAAAACCCGAAATGTAAAGACAATGCTGAAGGGAAATAACAGAAGGGAAATAACCGAAGGGAAATAACCGAAGGGAAATACGTATATATCTTATGTATATGAGCCCTTACTCGGGTCTTGCAAATAAGAGCGAAGGCTCAATGTGGGTGCGTGCTTGAATTGAAAGACTTACACACACGACATGAAATTAAACCCAAATATAAATTGCAGTATGGCCTTGACTAAGGTCTTGGGAGTAAGAGCGAAGGCTCAATGTGTGTGAGAGTGCTTGAATTGAAGTACTACACACACGACATAAATGAAACCCAAATATAACTGCAATAAGGCCTTTACTAAGGTCTTGGGAGTAAGAGCGAAGGCTCAATGTGTGTGAAAGTGCTTGAATTGAAAGACTACTCACACGACAAGAAATGAAACCCAAATAGTATAGGTCGGCCCTTACTTGGGTCTTTCAAATAAGAGCGAAAGCTCAATGTGTGTGAGAGTGTTTAAATTGAAAGACTTACTCACACGACATGAAATGAAACCCAAATAGTATAGGTCGGCCCTTACTTGGGTCTTTCAAATAAGAGCGAAAGCTCAATGTGTGTGAGAGTGTTTAAATTGAAAGACTTACTCACACGACATGAAATGAAACCCAAATAGTATAGGTCGGCCCTTACTTGGGTCTTTCAAATAAGAGCGAAAGCTCAATGTGTGTGAGAGTGTTTAAATTGAAAGACTTACTCACACGACATGAAATGAAACCCAAATAGTATAGGTCGGCCCTTACTTGGGTCTTTCAAATAAGAGCGAAAGCTCAATGTGTGTGAGAGTGTTTAAATTGAAAGACAACACACCCAACTTAAACAAAACCCTTCGGAAATGAAATATATACGTATACTTATATATTAGGGGCTGATTAGGCCCGTGTGTGTTCAAAATCGTGCACGACTAAGAGAGTGCACGTGTGTGGTTGTGCCAAGCCACGTTATTACAAGCGGGGGGAGACTATGCTCCGTTATTACAACCCCGTATCAAATTGAATTTCAAGCAAGTGTATGATTAAAGACCGAGTTTAGAAACTTACAAGTAGCTGGTCCGTAGAGGTCTTGCTTGAGCGTGGCCTTGGCTTTGGGCTGCAAATGGGAGCTCCGCGAAGGTGTGTGACCAAGAGTGCTGGCCGGCTGCAAACGGGGCGCGGGATGGACGCCTCGAAGGGGACCGGTGGCAAGTGGGCGGCGCCTCCAAGTTGGGAGTTTAGAGTGGCTGACTAAGGGGGTCTTAGGGTTACTAGGGAAGTTAGGGACTTAGGGAAACTGGACCTAAAAGGTGAGCTAGTGGGAAGGCCAAAGAGGACGCCTAGGGGGGGGGTTGGCCGAATGGGAAATGGTGGCTAAGTAGTGGCCAGCCACTTGGGTTATCCTAGGTTTGGCTAGGCTTAGGTGGTGGCGGCAAAGAGGCTGAGCTAAGGGGAAGATGGGTGGCTAAGAGTGGAGAGGTGGTAGAGAGTGGTTTTGAGGGAGTTAGGGGGACTTACCGAATGGGAAGGAGTGGCGGCAAAGGTGGCTGTCGGCTGGTGGAAGATGGGAGAAGGAGAGGGCCCGGCTGAGTGAGGTGGTGGTGTCCGGCTGGTGGGGCAGTGATGGTGGATGGAAGAGGGAGAGTGGCGGAGCAGGTGGCGGCTGGTGGGGCTGGAGCTGCTGGGAAGACGGGTGAGAGATGGGAGAGGAAGAGGGCCCGGCTGGGTGGTGGAGTGTGGTTCCCACTTGGAAAACCCGCCCACAATGGGGGGGGTTTAAATAGGGGATGGGTAGGTCGGTTAGGGCTGGGTTGTGGGTAGTGGTTAGGTGGTTTAGGTAGGGTAGTATGTAGATAAGGTGGGCTGGATGGGATTGGGCCAGATATTTTAAAACTAGGTGTTTGGGAAAATCGTGGGCTAAGGGTGGTTTAGGGCTAGGTTAGGTGGTTGGGTTTTAGGGTGAGGTTTAGTGAGCTAGGTTAGGTGGTTTAGGCTAGGTTTAGGCTAGGATTAGGGAAATTAATCTAGGTTTAGGGAAGGATTAGGGGAGTGGGTTAGGTGATTAGGTCGGGATTAGGCCGGGATTAGGGAAGTGGGTTAGGTGATTAGGTTCAAATTAGGGGTGGATTAGGGGTTTAGGCTAGGTTTAGGCATTTTTGGCTAGGTTTAGGTGATGGAGCTCCCTTAGCATGGCCCATAGACCTTGATCACCCCATGTTGGTGCAGCCCTAGGTTAGGTTTTAGCTAATTACAAGCTTAAACCCACTCAATTAGGCTAAACCACAAGATTAAACCCAAACTTGACACACAAGTCAAGCTTAATACAACACTCTTGATATTTATCACCCCCACTCTCTCTCATGCCCAATATCCCACATGAATTTCAAGTGGGCCCCACCTCCATTTATGAGAAGGTGATGTGGGCCATGGATATGGATATTGGATTGGATCTCTGGATCCAAATCCAAATCCAAGTCCACATATGGGTTTGGATTGGAATCTGGATATATATGGTCCAGATCCAATCCAAACTGAACTCTGACTCCTTCGAGCTGGGTTCGAGACGGACGATTTGTGCGGGGCCTGACAGCATCAGTACTCCGTCTGCGTTGGGTCTTCGCCAACATGGTCGTCCGCCTCCGTTTCTGCCTTCCGGAGATGACTTCAAATGCTTTTTTGATAAGAACAGGGTCTTGGACGTTCGAGATCCTGGGATGTGAATCAGATGCAAGAGATGCTGTGCCGGGCTTGACAGGTGCTCCGGTTCCGGGCTCTTCTTGGCTCTCCTGGTCCTGTCTTGATCGAGCCAAGCCACTTCGGGGTTTCAAAACATGTTTTAAAAGGGTTTTCAAAAGCTATATCATATGTTTTTGAAAGATAAAGTTTAAAACATATATACAGGGTTTGTTTGGAAGGCTCCTGGGTTTCCAAACTCAAAATGGCCCTTTGGGGCTGCTTGTATAAAACCAGATTTGTTTAAGAAATTCGTGGGATTTCGGGGTGTTTACACACACAACGTAGAAGTCACGCCGACTCTGAACACTTTAAGGGATACGAAGCAAGGCATGAACGAAGACGTGCATGCCTTCATTATACGATGGAGGTCCCTTTTGGGCCAAGTGCGAGAACCCATATCCGAAGGATGCGCAGTCATGCTCATCCTGGATAACTTTAAAAGTGAGTTAAAGACCCTTCTCTCGCTCCATGAGATCTCAACTTTCCATAAGTTGATTAAAAAAGCATCCCTTTTCGAAACAAACTTGAGAAAAGGGACATACGATCACTTATGGAAAGGAAGTGTCATTTCTAAAACCCGCTTGGAAAAGCCCATCACTTATGGGCTACCCACGATGGACAAAGGGGCAAAGCCCCATAAGATCGCCAATGTCCGGGTGGATCTAGGCGTGGCAGGCACTTCCAAAAATTTTGAAAAGCTAGAAAATAAAAGGGAGAGAAATTTCCAAAAACCAATTGAAAAACGGGAATACACTCCGCTAGGGCAACCCGTGTCGGAGGTCCTAGACCTCCAACTTGCCCAAGGCATGATTGAACTTCTCGAAATCCCCGAGGGAGTCACTTCCAAAGGGAGGTATTTAAATCGATTTTGCAAGTATCATCGGCTCAAAGGCCATGATACCAAACATTGTTTCTCCCTTTTGAATAAAATCGAGAACTTAATAGCGGAGGGCCGGCTCCAGGTCACTACGAAACCTAAGCCACCTCAAGCTATCTTCAAAGAACCCTTTTCCAAGCACGCCAGTAGCAGTGGAAAAGGAAAGGAGGTATGTACCCTCACCTTTTCAAAGGAACTAGTGCAAAATTCTGAGTCTAGTCGACCCACTTGTAAGCCCACTCTTGTACTGTACAAGAAGCCCGCCCAAGTCGTCATCCGGGGACCACCAAGAGCGGAATCCCCGGCTAAACCAGTTTTAAAACTTCAAGGTGCTCCTCAACTCATACTTAGAGCCAATTTTATTGCGAACCCAAGGCTGGTCATGGGAGAAGTGACTAGATCTGGGAGGATCTATCAACCCCCATACCTACAAAGTGTTAAAAAGGTGGTCAGTGTGCCTTGCCCCTCAAAAGCATGTATTCATGGAGTTCTACCGAAAGCAGACAAGAGAAAAGTTGTCCTAAATTCTTATGATTTCGAAAACCACCTTTCAAAGATTCCTATCCACATGTCTATCCTAGAGCTTATACAAACTTCGCCTAGGCATAGACTCATGCTAGAGAAAATTCTAGAAAGAGCCAAGGTTGATTCGAACATAAGTCCGGAATCCCTGTCTGACCAAGTGGCCTTAATAGGAGCCAAATTGCCCATCACTTTCTCAGAAGATGATGTAGATAGACCCTACGAGTCTCATAACCAGGCCCTGCATATCGAGGTGGTTCTGAATAACCACTCTCTGGACAGGTGCCTAGTTGATGGGGGAGGAGGGCTCAACATCCTTCCACTTCATGTGGCGTACCAAATCAGAGTCACCTTGACTTCAGTAAACCCAAGCCCCATCGTTATCACTAGATACGATGGGAATGCGTCTAGACCGTTAGGATCGATCGAACTCCCAATGGAAACGGGAGGGATCACACACACGGGGGTGTTCCATGTCTTGGACATCCACCCCCATTATAACCTGTTGCTAGGAAGGCCTTGGATATACAGTTTGTGCGCTGTGCCATCCACCTTCCATAGGTGTGTCAAGATCCCTTTCAGGGACCAGGTCGTAGTGATCCTAGGTGAGAGTCACCCACAGCTTCAGGGGATCATAAACTCTCCTTGTTTATCGAGCTCCCAGGCCCATGAGGCTAACCTGGGGCAGATTGTGATTGAGCCGCCAAGGCTCGTGTTAAACAATCCTAGGAAGGTTGTATATGTGAAGGGGCCGCCCAAAGCAGGCCCCCTCCCGATTCTAACCCTTCTAGGAAGACCCAAGCATCCCCTATTTCCAAAACCCCTGGACAAAAAGCCATACGAGCACAATATGGATGACAGCAAGTTCCAGGACCACGATTTATATCATCAATTTTCAAAAAACAAAAAATCATGGAACATGTTGTTGAATATGTGCTATACGCCCTACAAAAGTCTAGGGGCACAAAACGAGGGTCTCCTAGAACCTATCCTTCCTAGGGCCAACCCAAGCCGATACGGGATCGACTATACTCCCAAAATACCGCCAGAGCCACCCCCTGTGACCACCTGGGTGAGGGGTGCCCTGAAGCCTACCCTAGAAGAGACCGACGATTTAGACCTCCTATTCCGAGTCTAACCCGTAGTGTTTTTCCTTTGTAGGTATGATGAAAGATCCCTTTTAGGGACCCGGTCTTTAGAAATATGGCATGTGCCCAACCCATCCACACACGATCTGGATATTTACCAAAATAACCCAGACTCTCTTGAAAAACCTTGGTTTTACGACATAAAACAATTTTTAGAAAATGGGGGATTCACCGAGGATGCTATAAACACCCCAAATCTTCTATATTTCAAAAACTTTCAAAACACCAAAAAGCTCGTTTGAGCCAAAACGACGACCTAAAATATATAATATAGCTTTTGAAAACCTTTTAAAAATACGTTTTTGAAACCCCGAAGCAACTTGGCCCGATCAAGACAGGACCAGGAGAGCTAGGAAGAGCCCGGAACCGGAGCACATGTCGAGCCCGGCACAGCAACTCTTGCATCTGATTCACACCCCAGGATCTCGAACGTCCAAGACCCTGTTCTTATCAAAATGGCATTTGAAGTCATCTCCGGAAGGCAGAAACGGAGACGGACGACTATGTTGGCGAAGACCCAATGCAGACGGAGTACTGATGCTGTCAGGCCCCGCACGAATCGTCCGTTTCGAACCCAGCTCGAAGGAGTCAGAGTTCAGTTTGGATTGGATCTGGACCATATATATCCAGATTCCAATCCAAACCCATATGTGTACTTGGATTTGGATTTGGATCCAGAGATCCAATCCAATATCCATATCCATGGCCCACATCACCTTCTCATAAATGGAGGTGGGGCCCACTTGAAATTCACGTGGGATATTGGGCATGAGAGAGAGTGGGGGTGAAAAATATCAAGAGTGTTGTATTAAGCTTGACTTGTGTGTCAAGTTTGGGTTTAATCATGTGGGTTAGCCTAATCGAGTGGGTTTAAGCTTGTAATTAGCTAAAACCTAACCTAGGGCTGCACCAACATGAGGTGGTCAAGGTCTATGGGCCATGCTAAGGGATCTCCTTCACCTAAACCTAACCCAAAATGCCTAATCCTAGCCTAAACCCCTAATCCATCCCTAATCTGAACCTAATCACCTAACCCACTTCCCTAATCCCATCCTAATCCCAACCTAATCACCTAACCCACTTCCCTAATCCTTCCCTAAACCTAGATTAATTTCCCTAATCCTAGCCTAAACCTAGCCTAATCACCTAACCTAGCTCACTAAACCTCACCCTAAAACCCAACCACCTAACCTAGCCCTAAACCCCTAAACCACCCCTAGCCCACAATCTACCCAAACCCCTAGTTTTCAAAATATTTGGCCCAACCCTTTCCAGCCCACCTTATCTACATACCACCCTACCTAAACCACCTAACCACTACCCCAAGCCCAGCCCTAACCGACCTACCCATCCCCTATTTAAACACCCCCCCTTGGGGGCGGGTTTTCCAAGTGGCAGCCCTCATCTCACCCAGTCGGGACCACCCTTTTCCAGCCTAGCCGGGACCACTCTCCATCAGCCCAGCCG
Organism: Brasenia schreberi; assembly: GCA_036023115.1. Taxonomy (NCBI): domain Eukaryota; kingdom Viridiplantae; phylum Streptophyta; class Magnoliopsida; order Nymphaeales; family Cabombaceae; genus Brasenia; species Brasenia schreberi. The sequence goes on along the minus strand of JAYKKT010000036.1, from coordinate 1,569,557 downwards.
GGACCACTCTCCAACAGCACTACCTGCACCGCCACCTTCCCTCTTCCATCCATCACCACCTCACCCAGCCGGACGCCACCACCTTCACCCAACCGAACCAGCCGAGCTCCCATCCACACCCGGCTTCTCACTTCATCCACCACCTCTCCCCATCCGGTAAGCACTCTCTAACTCTACCCAAAACCCTTCTCTACTACCTCTCCACTCCTAGCCACCCACCCTATCATCATCTCAGCCCTTTTCCACCACCCTTTTCACTTAGCCGAACCTAGCGTAACTGTAGACGCGCGAAAATCCCCGCCTCTTCGTCCTTTTCAGGGCTTGGAGTGGATCTTCTCGTGTGTCTAAGGCCTATGTATACAAATAGGGCGTGCCAGCTAGCTTACTTAAGCTAGCGAAGATATTTTGAACACTGACTTCTAAACGTGGCGACTGTGAGCAAGTAAGCTCTTTTCGTCGCAGACCTTCTTGCACCGATGCGCAAGGGTCAGTCTGTACGCTTTGCAAAAATCGAGTTTTGGAGAGAAAGTCTACGAAGCGGTTCGAGGTGTCTATTTCGGGTCTTTAAGATGCGATTGCATGTTTTAGATCACGTGGATTTGCACGTGCCTAAGTCTTTTCCTTTTATCCCTTTTCGGGCCACCTAGTTTGTGTGTTATGAACACTCCACTACATGGGCGGTTTCGAGCGGGTCTTGCTTCGATGCAATATGCGTCCTACCTCGTGGTATGGCGTAGATGCAATGCAAACTCACGCTACTTCGAAGGGAAAACCCGAAATGTAAAGACAATACTGAAGGGGAAATAACAGAAGGGAAATAACCGAAGGGAAATATGTATATAGATTATGTATATGAGCCCTTACTCGGGTCTTGCAAATAAGAGCGAAGGCTCAATGTGGGTGCGTGCTTGAATTGAAAGACTTACACACACGACATGAAATTAAACCCAAATATAAATTGTAGTATGGCCTTGACTAAGGTCTTGGGAGTAAGAGCGAAGGCTCAATGTGTGTGAAAGTGCTTGAATTGAAAGACTTACTCACACGACATGAAATGAAACCCAAATAGTATAGGTCGGCCCTTACTTGGGTCTTTCAAATAAGAGCGAAAGCTCAATGTGTGTGAGAGTGCTTGAATTGAAAGACTTACTCACACGACATGAAATGAAACCCAAATAGTATAGGTCGGCCCTTACTTGGGTCTTTCAAATAAGAGCGAAAGCTCAATGTGTGTGAGAGTGCTTGAATTGAAAGACTTACTCACACGACATGAAATGAAACCCAAATAGTATAGGTCGGCCCTTACTTGGGTCTTTCCACTAAGAGCGAAAGCTCAATGTGTGTGAGTGCTTGAATTGAAAGACAACGCACCCAGCTTAAACAAAAACCCTTCGAAAATGAAAGTTTATCTATACACTTATGTATTAGGGGCTGATTAGGCCCGTGTGTGTTCAGAATCGTGCACGACTAAGAGAGTGCACGTGTGTGGTTGTGCCAAGTCACGTTATTACAAGCGGGGGGAGACTATGCTCCGTTATTACAACCCCGTATCAAATTTAATCTCAAGCAAGTATACAACTAAGGACCGAGTTTAGGCACTTACGAGTAGCTGGTCCGTAGAGGTCTTGCTTGAGCGTGGGCTTGGCCTTGGGCTGCAAACGGGAGCTCCCCGAAGATAGGTGATCAAAGGTGCTGGCCGGCTGCAAGTGGGGCGCGGGATAGGCGCCTCGAAGGTGGCCGGTGGCAAGTAGATGTCGCCTCAAGGTAGGGGGTTTAAAGGGGCTAAATAAGCGGGTTTTTAGGGTCACTAGGGGAGTTGAGAGATTAGGGAAACTGGACCTAAAAGAGGGTTCGTGGGAAGGCCGAATGGGACACCTAGGGGAAGGCCGAATGGGATATAATGGCTAGGTAGTGGTCGGCAGTTTGGGTTTGGCTAGGTTCGGCTAAGTAAAAAGGGTGGTGGCAAGAGGGCTAAGATGAGGATAGGGTAGGTGGCTAGGAGTGGAGAGATGGAAGAGAAGGGCTTTGATGGAGTTAGGGTACTTACCGAATGGGGAGAGGCGGTGGAAGGCAATGAGAAGCAGGCGGGCAGGTGGGCTCTTGGCTGGTTCGGTTGGGTGAAGGTGGTGGCGCCCGGCTGGGTGAGATGGTGGTGGATGGAAGAGGGAAGGTGGAGGTGCAGGTGGAGCTGATGGAGCAGGTGGAGCAGGCGAAGGTGATGGAGAGTGGTCCCGGCTAGGTGAGGAAATGGGAGAAGGAGAGGGCCCGGCTGGGTGAGGTGAGGGTTCCCACTTGGAAAACCCGCCCCCAAAGGGGAGGGGTTTAAATAGGGAATGGGTAGGTCGGTTAGGGCTGGGCTGAGGGTAGTGGTTAGGTGGTTTAGGTAGGGTGGTATGTAGATAAGGTGGGTTGGAAAGGGTTGGGCCAGATATTTTAAAACTAGGGGTTTGGGTAGATTGTGGGCTAAGGGTGGTTTAGGGGTTTAGGGCTAGGTTAGGTGGTTGGGTTTTAGGGTGAGGTTTAGTGAGCTAGGTTAGGTGATTAGGCTAGGTTTAGGCTAGGATTAGGGAAATTAATCTAGGTTTAGGGAAGGATTAGGGAAGTGGGTTAGGTGATTAGGTTGGGATTAGGCCAGGATTAGGGAAGTGGGTTAGGTGATTAGGCTCAGATTAGGGGTGGATTAGGGGTTTAGGCTAGGATTAGTCATTTTGGGTTAGGTTTAGGTGAGGGAGCTCCCTTAGCATGGCCCATAGACCTTGATCACCCCATGTTGGTGCAGCCCTAGGTTAGGTTTTAGCTAATTACAAGCTTAAACCCACTCAATTAGGCTAACCCACATGATTAAACCCAAACTTGACACACAAGTCAAGCTTAATACAACACTCTTGATATTTTTCATCCCCACTCTCTCTCATGCCCAATATCCCACGTGAATTTCAAGTGGGCCCCACCTCCATTTATGAGAAGGTGATGTGGGCCATGGATATGGATATTGGATTGGATCTCTGGATCCAAATCCAAATCCAAGTCCACATATGGGTTTGGATTGGAATCTGGATATATATGGTCCAGATCCAATCCAAACTGAACTCTGACTCCTTCGAGCTGGGTTCGAAACGGACAATTCATGCAGGGCCTGACAGCATCAGTACTCCGTCTGCGTTGGGTCTTCGCCAACATAGTCGTCCGCCTCCGTTTCTGCCTTCCGGAGATGACTTCAAATGCTATTTTGATAAGAACAGGGTCTTGGACATTCGAGATCCTAGGGGTGTGAATCAGATACAAGAGTTGCTGTGCCGGGCTTGACATGTGCTCCGGGTCCGGGCTCTTCTTGGCTCTCCTGGTCCTGTTTTGATCGGGCCAAGCCACTTCGGGGTTTCAAAACATGTTTTTTAAAAAGGTTTTCAAAAGCCATATCATATGTTTTTGAAATATAAAGTTTAAAACATATATACAGGGGTGTCTGGAAGGCTCCTGGATTTCCAGACTCAAAATGGCCCTTTGGGGCTGCTTGTATAAAACCAGGTTGTTTTTTTGAAGAAATTCGTGGGATTTCGGGGTGTTTACAGATGCCCCTCTTTGGCCTTGTCCAAATAGATTTGGATAAGGGCAAAGAGGACAAACACCCCTTTTAATGTCTCCCTAGATCTAGCCACGAAGAATATGGGATCGTCCCATTTTTAGCAAAATCTCAATTTATAAACTATGGTAGGAGGAGATATCACGCCAAAGGGTTTACTTATGGAATCTGGTCCTAAATGGGATCATGTTCATGCAAGTACCATGCGTGGAATGCAGATGACATGGGTGTGGTGCCAAGAGTGGCGACCTCCCAGAGACCAGATGTGGTCGAACTCTAGAGACTTACAAGGTCTATTGCTCCAAGTGAGCAACTCCTATGCTGTTCGATGTTCGGTTTTCAAAACTTATTTACCAAAGCTATTTACAAGAGGGACAACTGTCTTGAGCCTCGATCCTAAGGATCTCGAGCTCTTCGTGCTTGCCCTTGTTTGAGTCTTAACACTCGCTTATCTAGCGGAGATTTAGCTTACTCGAAACGTCGAATTCTCAAACAAGATGAAATTCAAGTAAGTAAATCCTATTTTTACTTTAGGATTCCTCGAAATGAACCATGCTTTAGCTTGGGATAAGCCAGGGATGGGAAAGAGATACCACGGTCCCTTCTGAAGCGTCTCGTGGTTTAAGGCACAGAGGGCGGAAAACTGCACTTTTTGAGCTTTTTGGCCTCTTTTTCCTTTTTTTTTCATAGAGGGTCTCCCTTTGGGAGTATTTTTTCTTTAATCCCTCTTTTTCATAAGAGAATCGATTTTTCTTGTAAATTCTGGTTTCTTTCTTTTGAAAAGAGACTTTGAATGGGAGATTCCCTTTTGTTTTGGGCTTTTGTTTTCCTTTTGGAAGGAGAAGAGAAAACGGGAGGACTTATCCCAAGCATACACTCGATCCATTCCAGATCAGCCTATTTAGAAATAGCACGTACTACTTGCAAGTATCTTGCTATGTTGAACTAGGCCTTTCTTTGTAAGAAGAAGGATTTTGAAATGTAACCACGATTTTGAAAACTCCACTCTTTCACAAGTGCGAATTCTCTCACTTGGGTTCACACGAGTTTGCCTTTGCACCTTATTCACATGTCTCAGGGCAGCTATCCCTATAGAATTTTCGAAAACTGGAATTTAATCTAGATCCTATACATGATATTTCTTTAAGTATTGAATATTGATAGGATCTGCTAAATTCCTACCTTCTATATCGATCAACCAATACGAATTGTTCGTAGTGGTTGCTCGTACAACATAGGGTCCATCCCAGTTGGGGCGCCACTTGCCTAGGGGGTGTGGGCCACGATGGTGGATGGTTTTCAAGACCAGATCTCCCACTTCAAAGTGGTGAGGTCTCATGTGTTTGCTATAATGTCGGGCTATCCTTTGCTGGTATGCACGAGTGTAGACGCGCGAAAAATCCCCGCCTCTTCGCCCCTTTCGTGGCTTGGAGTGGATCTTATCGTGCGTCTAAGGCCTAGATATACAAACAGGGCGTGCCAGCTAGCTTACTTAAGCTAGCGAAGATATATCAATACTGACTTCTAAACGTGGCGACTGTGAGCAAGTGAGCTCTTGTCGTCGCAGACCTTCTTGCACCGATGCGCAAGGGTCAGTCTGTACGCTTTTACAAAAAATCGAGTTTTAGGGAGAAAGTCTACGAAACGGTTCGAGGTGTCTATTTCGGGTCTTTAAGATGCGATTGCATGTTTTAGATCACGTGGATTTGCACGTGCCTAAGTCTTTTCTTTTATCCCTTTTTGGGTCGCCTAGTTTGTGTGTTATGAACACTCCACTACATGGGCGAATTCGAGCGGGGGTTGCTTTGATGCAATATGCGTCCTACCTCGTGGTATGGCGTAGATGCAATGCAAACTCACGCTACTCCAAAGGGAAAACCCGAAATGTAAAGACAATACGGAAGGGAAATAACAGAAGGGAAATAACCGAACGGAAATAACCGAAGGGAAATAACCGAAGGGAGATATGTATATATCTTATGTATATGAGCCCTTACTCGGGTCCTGCAAATAAGAGCGAAGGCTCAATGTGGGTGCGTGTTTGAATTGAAAGACTTACACACACGACATGAAATTAAACCCAAATATAAATTGCAGTATGGCCTTGACTAAGGTCTTGGGAGTAAGAGCGAAGGCTCAATGTGTGTGAGAGTGCTTGAATTGAAGTACTACACACACGACATAAATGAAACCCAAATATAACTGCAATAAGGCCTTTACTAAGGTCTTGGGAGTTAGAGCGAAGGCTCAATGTGTGTGAAAGTGCTCGAATTGAAAGACTTACTCACACGACAAGAAATGAAACCCAAATAGTATAGGTCGGCCCTTACTTGGGTCTTTCAAATAAGAGCGAAAGCTCAATGTGTGTGAGAGTGTTTAATTTGAAAGACTTACTCACACGACATGAAATGAAACCCAAATAGTATAGGTCGGCCCTTACTTGGGTCTTTCAAATAAGAGCGAAAGCTCAATGTGTGTGAGAGTGTTTAAATTGAAAGACAACACACCCAACTTAAACAAAACCCTTCGGAAATGAAATATATACGTACACTTATATATTAGGGGCTGATTAGGCCCGTGTGTGTTCAAAGTTGTGCACGACTAAGAGAGTGCACACGTGTGTGGTTGTGCCAAGCCACGTTATTACAAGCGGGGGGAGACTATGCTCCGTTATTACAACCCCGTATCAAATTGAATTTCAAGCAAGTGTATGATTAAAGACCGAGTCTAGAAACTTACAAGTAGCTGGTCCGTAGAGGTCTTGCTTGAGCGTGGCCTTGGTTTTGGGCTGCGAATGGGAGCTCCGCGAAGGTGTGTGACCAAGAGTGCTGGCCGGCTGCAAATGGGGCGCGGGATGGACGCCTCGAAAGGGGACCGGTGGCAAGTGGGCGGCGCCTCCAAGTAGGGAGTTTAGAGTGGCTGACTAAGTGGATCTTAGGGTCACTAGGGAAGTTAGGGACTTAGGGAAACTGGACCTAAAAGGTGAGCTAGTGGGAAGGCCAAATAGGGCACCTAGGGGAGTCGGCCGAATGGGAGATAGTGGCTAAGTAGTGGCCAGCCACTTGGGTTATCCTAGGTTCGGCTAGGCTTAGATGGTGGCGGCGAAGAGGTGGAGCTAAGGGGAAGATGGGTGGCTAAGAGTGGAGAGGTGGTAGAGAGTGGTTTTGAGGGAGTTAGGGGGACTTACCGAATGGGAAGGAGTGGCGGCCAAGGTGGCTGTCGGCTGGTGGAAGATGGGAGAAGGAGAGGGCCCGGCTGAGTGAGGTGGCGGCGTCCGGCTGGTGGGGCAATGATGGTGGATGGAAGAGGGAGAGTGGCGGAGCAGGTGGCGGCTGGTGGGGCTGGAGTTGCTGGGAAGACGGGTGAGAGATGGGAGAGGAAGAGGGCCCGGCTGGGAGTGGAAAGTGGTTCCCACTTGGAAAACCCGCCCACAATGGGGGGGGGGGTTAAATAGGGGATGGGTAGGTCGGTTAGGGCTGGGTTGTGGGTAGTGGTTAGGTGGTTTAGGTAGGGTAGTATGTAGATAAGGTGGGCTGGATGGGGTTGGGCCAGATATTTTAAAACTAGGGGTTTGGGAAAATCGTGGGCTAAGGGTGGTTTAGGGCTAGGTTAGGTGGTTGGGTTTTAGGGTGAGGTTTAGTGAGCTAGGTTAGGTGGTTTAGGCTAGGTTTAGGCTAGGATTAGGGAAATTAATCTAGGTTTAGGGGAGGATTAGGGGAGTGGGTTAGGTGATTAGGTCGGGATTAGGCCGGGATTAGGGAAGTGGGTTAGGTGATTAGGTTCAGATTAGGGGTGGATTAGGGGTTTAGGCTAGGTTTAGGCATTTTGGGTTAGGTTTAGGTGATGGAGCTCCCTTAGCATGGCCCATAGACCTTGATCACCCCATGTTGGTGCAGCCCTAGGTTAGGTTTTAGCTAATTACAAGCTTAAACCCACTCAATTAGGCTAAACCACAAGATTAAACCCCAAACTTGACACACAAGTCAAGCTTAATACAACACTCTTGATATTTTTCACCCCCACTCTCTCTCATGCCCAATATCCCACGTGAATTTCAAGTGGGCCCCACCTCCATTTATGAGAAGGTGATGTGGGCCATGGATATGGATATTGGATTGGATCTCTGGATCCAAATCCAAATCCACATATGGGTTTGGATTGGGATCTGGATATATATGGTCCAGATCCAATCCAAACTGAACTCTGACTCCTTCGAGCTGGGTTCGAAACAGACGATTCGTGCGGGGCCTGACAGCATCAGTACTCCGTCTGCGTTGGGTCTTCGCCAACATAGTCGTCCGCCTCCGTTTCTGCCTTCCGGAGATGACTTCAAATGCTATTTTGATAAGAACAGGGTCTTGGACGTTCGAGATCCTGGGGTGTGAATCAGATGCAAGAGTTGCTGCGCCGGGCTCGACAGGTGCTCCGGTTCCGGGCTCTTCTTGGCTCTCCTGGTCCTGTCTTGATCAGGCCAAGCCACTTCGGGGTTTAAAAACATGTTTTAAAAAGGGTTTTCAAAAGCTATATTATATGTTTTTGAAAGATAAAGTTTAAAACATATATACAGGGTTTGTTTGGAAGGCTCCTGGGTTTCCAAACTCAAAAATGGCCCTTTGGGGCTGTTTGTATAAAACCAGATTCGTTTAAGAAATTCGTGGGATTTCGGGGTGTTTACAACGAGCATGATCCATGGCAAGGAGTCGCCTCTCATCTAGCAAATCTAGTTCGGCCATCCTAGCATGTTGAAGCGTCTCTAGGGGGAGGTCGACTGCTATGGATGTATGAAATGAATGCAGTTGAGTATGAATGGAAAGAATGGCGTTTGTGCCATAGACCAATTCGAATGGTGTGGCATTTGTGGGAGTCCGGATGGAAGTCCTATAAGCCCATAAGGCTTCATCCAGCTTCTCGTGCCACGTCCTACCCTTCTCTAAGGTTTTCTCAATAATACTAATGAGAGTCTTGTTTGTGGCTTCGGCTTGGCCATTGCCTTGAGGGTAGTAGGGCGAAGAGAAGTGGTGAGTTATGCCATACGTGTTGCACAACTTAACCATCCGCTCGTTCTTGAATGGGGTACCATTATCAGACACAAGGTCTCGTGGAACCCCAGATCGAGCCAAGATATTCCTCCGGATGAAAGCCACCACATATTGCCCCATTACATTTGTTAGGGAAATGGCTTCCACCCACTTGGAGAAATACTCCGTGGCTGCTAGAATAAAATGATGCCCATTCGAGGCCTTTGGAAATATTGGGCCTACAATGTCAAACGCCCACATGGTAAATGGCCAGGGGTTGACCACGGAATGTAATGCAGATGAAGGGATATGAATGGCGTGCCCATGCACTTGACACGGATGACACTTCCTAACATGATCGTGACAATCCTTTTTCAAGGTGGACCAAAAATAGCCCCCTCTAAGTATTTTCATCGCCATCATGTTGGCATTAACATGACCTCCACATTCTCCATCGTGGAACTCATGCATCACTATCCTAGCCTCCTCTAGGTCGATACACCTAAGCAGAATGCCGGTAAAACTCTTTTTGTATAAGACCCCACCCAGAATGGTGTATCGGGTCGAAATCTTACGAATGAATGCCTTATCTTTGGACGTGGCATCCTCGGGGAATCCCCCATTTTCTAAAAATTGTTTTATGTCATAGAACCAGGGTTTTCCAATAGACTCTGGGTTGTTTTGGCAAATATCCAAGTCGTGTGTGGATGGATGGGGCGCATGCCATATGTCCAAAGATCTGGTCCCTGAAATGGGATCGACCTTCAGGGCTGAGCCCAAGGAGGAGAGGGCATCGGCGATGCCATTGTCCTCTCTTCCCACGTGTGTGAGCTTACACGACTGGAAGGATTGGACCAATCGAGTGGCCAACTCGTGATATGGAAGTAGTTTCTCATTACGTACTTGCCAAATTTTTAAAACCTGGTTTATGACAAGGAGCGAATCTCCAAAAACCTCAATGCACGATGCCCCTAGAGTTTTCGAAATCCTTAAGCCTTGTATGAGTGCTTCATACTCAGCTACGTTGTTGGAACATTCGAAATCTAAGCGGACTGCTATGGGAATCTCGCCCTTTTCAGGGGAGATTAGGATGATCCCGGCACCAGCCCCTCGTTGGTTTCATGCCCCGTCGAAGTGCATCTTCCACACTTGGTTTTCGAAAGAATTTGCCAAAATGTGGTTTTCAACATGGTTTTGCAATATGCCTTCATCAGGCATTTCGACAAGAGTGGGATATGTGTCCTCTAAGGGGAATTCAGCCACGTAATCTGCTAGGGCTTGCCCCTTAATGGAGATCTAGTGATGGTATTTCAGATCATACTCCATTAGAAGGAGTTGCCATTTGCCCAATCTACCCGTGAGAATGGGTTTTTCGAACAAGTGCTTGATTGGATCAAGCTTGGACACTATCCAGATCTCATGATCTAGGAAATAGTGTCTGAACTTTTGGCAGGCCCAGACTAGGGCCAAGCACGTCTTCTCCATGGCTTGATAATTTCGTTCATAAGCCAAGAGAGTTTTTGAAATATAGTAGATGGCATACTCCTTATGGGTGTCATCCTCGTATTGAGCCAACAGGGCTCCTAAAGCATTTACATGCACGGAGATGTATAATAAAAGCGGTTTTCCTTGTTTTGGAGGATTCAAAACGGGGGGATTAACGAAGTATGCCTTCAGTCTCTCAAAGGACTTTTGGCATTCGTCATCCCATAAGAATTTCGTACCCTTCCTCAACAGTTTGTTGAAGGGTTCGCATCTAGTTGCCAGATTCGATATGAATCGGCGCACGGATTGTAATCGACCCTGGAGGCTACGGATTTGGGTGAGATTGGAAGGTGGAGCCATGTCTATGATGGCTCGACACTTAGAGGGGTCGACTTCTATTCCCCTTTGGCTCACCATAAAGCCTAGAAGCTTCCCTGATTCTACCCCGAACACACATTTTTGAGGGTTTAGCTTTACTTTGTAAAGCCTAAGCCTTTCGAAAATCTTTTGTAAACATTCGATATGGGTGCATCGGGTTTTGGATTTTGCCAAGAGATCATCTACATACACTTCTACAAGCTCATGAATTTGATCATGTAAGATCGTGTTCATGGCTCGTTGGTATGTTGCGCCGGCATTTTTCAAACCAAAGGGCATGACTGTATAGCAGTACGTGCCCCATGGGGTTGTGAAGGCGGTCTTACCCTGATCTCGTGGACTTAGTTTGATTTGATTATAGCCTGAATAGCCATCCATGAATGAAAACATTTCATGATTTGCAGTACTATCGACTATCAAATCTATGTTTGGTAAAGGATAATTATCCTTTGGAGTGGCTTTATTCAGGTTTCTGAAATCGATGCATATTCGAATTTTCCCATTGGTTTTTCGAACCACAACGATATTTGACAACCAATCAGAATACGCAATGGGTTTTATAAATCCGGCTTTTAGCAGATCTTCTAAACCCTCTTTGACTTGCGTGTGTACATTCGGGTGTATTTTCCTAAGCTTCTGCTTTATGGGTTTTACACCGGCATCTAAGGGAAGACGATGCTCGACTATGCTGGGATCTATGCCCGGCATGTCTTCATACGTCCATGCAAACACATCTAAATAGGTTTGTAGAAATGCAATGAATGCTAACTTTTCAGTTTCATGCAAGCATGCGCCTATTTTCATGGTTTTGGGATTGGAATCATCCCCTAGGTTCACCTCTACGAAATCTCCTCCTACTGATTGGGAAGGTCTTTCAAAATCGAGAATTCTATGAAATTCTGGGAGCTCAGAAGTGGGATCTTCCTCAAGGGGATCCACTTCTGGGCTTTGATCATTCTCGTGGGCTATAGACCCGAGGGAACTTGATGCGTGGTTTTCAAAATAACCTGGTTTTGTACTTGGATTTTCAAGTGATTTCGAAATTTTTGGTCTGGCTATGCAGACGACGCTTCTTTCGAAATCCTTTTCTTTTGCCAAAGTTTTACCAGGAACAGCTATGTACAAAATCTTTTTGGTATTTTCCAAATTTTCGATTTTTTTTGGCTTTTGTAAAACAAGAACTTTGGGAACTATACAAAGCACTCTTTTTTCGAGTTTTTGTTTTTCCATTGTTTTTGGTTTTTCTTGTTTTTTTTCGATTTTTTTGATTTTAAGTTTTCAAATGTTTTTGGTATTTTTAGAAAAAGGGATCTTCCGTCATACCTACAAAGGGAAAACACTATGGGTTAGGCTCGGAATAGGAGGTCTAAACCATAGGTTTCTTCTAAGACAGGCTCTGGGGCACCCTTGACCCAGGTGGTCACAGGGGGTGGCTCCGGTGGTATTCGGGGGGTATAGCCGATCCCATATCGGCTTGGGTTGGCCCTAGGCAGGATGGGTTCTAGGAGACCCTGGTTTTGTGCCCCTAGACTCTTGTAGGGCGTGTAGCCCATGTTCAATAACATGTTCCACGACCTTTTGTTTTTTGAAAAGATGGGATATAAGTCGTGGTCCGGGAACATGCTATCGTCCATATTAGGCTCGTATGGCCTTTTGTCCAGGGGTTTTGGAAATAGGGAACGTTTGGGTTTTCCTAGGAGGATTAGAGTCGGGAGGGGGCCTGCTTTGGGCGGCCCCTTCACATATACAACCTTCCCAGGGTTGTTCAACACGAGCCGAGGTGGCTCAACCATGATTTGCCCCAGGTTAGCCTCATGGGCCTAGGAGCTTGATTAACAAGGGGAGTTTATGATCCCCTGAAGCTGTGGGTGACTCTCACCTAGGATCACTACGACCTGGTCCCTAAAAGGGATCTTGACACACCTGTGGAAGGTGGATGGCACAGCGCACAAACTGTGTATCCAGGGCCTTCCCAGCAACAGGTTATAATGGGGGTAGATGTCCAAGACATGGAACACCCCCGTGTGTTCGATCCCTCCCGTTTCCATTGGGAGTTCGATGGATCCTAAAGGTCTAGACGCGTTCCCATCGTATCCCGTGATAACGATGGGGCTTGGGTTCACTGAAGTCAAGGTGACTCCGATTTTGTATGCCACATGAAGTGGAAGGATGTTGAGCCCTCCTCCACCATCGACTAGGCACCTGTCCAGAGAGTGGTTGTTTAGAACCACCTCGATATGCAGGGCCTGGTTATGGGTTTCGTAGGGTCTATCTACATCATCTTCTGAAAAGGTGATGGGCGATTTTGCTCCTAATAAAGCTACTTGGGCAGACAAGGATTTCGGACTTATGTTCGAATCAACCTTGGCCCTTTCTAGAATTTTCTCTAAGACAAGTCGATGCCTAGGCGAGGTTTTGATAAGCTCTAGGATAGACATGTGAATAGGAATCTTTGAAAGGTGGTTTTCGAAATCATAAGGATTTAGGATGACTTTGTCCTTATCTGCTTTTGGCAGACCACTAGGGATACATGCTTTTGAGGGGCCAGGCACACTGACCACCTTTTGAGCACCTTGAAGGTGCGGGGGTTGATAGATCCTCCCGGATCTAGTGACTTCCCCCACGACCAGCCTAGGGTTCGCGCTAGACTTGGCTCTAAGGATGAGCTGAGGAGAACCTTGGATTTTCAAAACTGGTTTTACCGGGGTTTCCACTTTTGGTGGTCCCCGAATGACGACTTGGGCGGGTCTCTTGTATAGTACAAGGATGGGCGCACAAGTAGGTCGACCAGGTTCTGGCTTTTGCGCTAGTTCCTTGGAAATGGTGAGGGTACATACCTCCTTTCCTTTCCCACTGCCACTGGCGTGTTTGGGAAAGGGTTCCTTGAAGATAGCTTGAGGTGGCTCAGGTTCCGCAGTGACCTGGAGCCGGCCTTCTGCTATCAAGTTCTCAATTTTATTTAAAAGAGAGAAGCAGCGTTTGGTATCATGGCCTTCGAGCCGATGATACTTGCAAAATCGGTTTAAATACCCCCCTTTGGAAGTGACTCCTTCGGGGATTTCAGGGAGTTCGATCATGCCCTGGGCAAGTAAGAGGTCTAGGACCTCCGACGCAGGTTGCCCGAGCGGAGTATACTCCCGTTTTCAACCGGTTTTTGAAAATTACGTTCTCTCTTATTTTCTATTTTTTCAAAATTTTTAGAAGTGCCCGCCATGCCTGGATCTACCCGGACATTGGCGATTTTATGGGGCTTTGCCCCTTTATCCGTCGTGGGCAGCCCATATGCGATGGGCTTTTCCAAACGGGTTTTTGGAACGGCACTTCCTTTCCATAAGTGATCGTATGTCCCTTTTCACAAGTTGGTTTCGAAAAGGGAGGCCTTTTTTATCAACTTATGGAAAGTTGAAATCTCATGGAGCGAGAGAAGGGTTTTTAATTCGCTTTTGAAATTATCCAGGATGAGCATTACTGCGCATCCTTCGGATATGGGCTCTCGCACTTGGCCCAAAAGCGACCTCCATCTTATAATGAAGGCATGCACGTCTTCGTTCATGCCTTGCTTTGTATCCCTTAAGGTATTCAGGGTTGGCGTGACTTCCACGTTGTGCGCAAATCTTTGCATGAAGCAGTTCGCTAACTCTTCAAAAGTAGCGAACTGGCTTAAGTCGTAGGAAGCCAGCCATTTGGCAGCTGTGCCTTTTAAGGGATAGAGGGAACCAATACACCCATTTCATCGAGTCCTTTTTCTTCTTATGGGCTCGACGTGAGAAAAGCTGCAAGTGAGACCTAGGGTCTCCCATGCCATCATACCGATGGAAGTTCGGTATTTCATCGTCACTGTCTGTTTCGTAATCCATAGGAAGGAAATCAGACAGGGCGTATCTTCTTTTCTCTTTATTCTGCCCTTTCAGCAGCTGCTGTAGGGCTTTACGGTCCTTTTGTGTGAATGACTCGTGGTATTGGTTGCCTTCCATTACGGAGGCCTCTTTTGCTTGCGAGGTTTTTCAGATTTCTTTTTAGGCCTTTGTTCACCGTTCGATGAACATGAATCGCCTACTTCAGCCTCTTGGCTGAGAGCATCGATTTTGGCCTCAAACTCCCTTCTCAAGTCCTCGATTTCATCTAGTTTTATTTTGTTTTTGAAAATCCTCCTAGAGTGAGAACTTGATGCGCATGAGCCTTGGCTCGACACTTCACTTGGATTGGATTTTGACATGCTTTTCAAGCTTTTTCAAAATGTCCTAAGTACAAGCAAAGAAAAACAAGTTAAAACGACACCTTTTTACAAAATTTTCGCAAGACTTCTACAAGTAAACTCGAGTTTTGAAAAGGCTCACGTCCCACCGGGCGTGCCAATCTCTGTAGACGCGCGAAAATCCCCGCCTCTTCGTCCTTTTCAGGGCTTGGAGTGGATCTTCTCGTGTGTCTAAGGCCTATGTATACAAATAGGGTGTGCCAGCTAGCTTACTTAAGCTAGCGAAGATATTTTTAACACTGACTTCTAAACGTGGCGACTGTGAGCAAGTAAGCTCTTGTCGTCGCAGACCTTTTTGCACCGATGCGCAAGGGTCAGTCTGTACGCTTTGCAAAAATCGAGTTTTGGAGAGAAAGTCTACGAAGCGGTTCGAGGTGTCTATTTCGGGTCTTTAAGATGCGATTGCATGTTTTAGATCACGTGGATTTGCACGTGCCTAAGTCTTTTCCTTTTATCCCTTTTCGGGCCACCTAGTTTGTGTGTATGAACACTCCACTACATGGGCGAATTCGAGCGGGGCTTGCTTTGATGCAATATGCGTCCTACCTCGTGGTATGGCGTAGATGCAATGCAAACTCACGCTACTCCAAAGGGAAAACCCGAAATGTAAAGACAATGCTGAAGGGGAAATAACCGAAGGGAAATAACCGAAGGGAGATATGTATATATCTTATGTATATGAGCGGGTCTTGCAAATAAGAGCGAAGGCTCAATGTGTGTGAGAGTGCTTGAATTGAAAGACTTACTCACACGACATGAAATGAAACCCAAATATAAATTGCAGTATGGCCTTGACTAAGGTCTTGGGAGTAAGAGCGAAGGCTCAATGTGTGTTAAAGTGCTTGAATTGAAAGACTTACTCACACGACATGAAATGAAACCCAAATAGTATAGGTCGGCCCTTACTTGGGTCTTTCAAATAAGAGCGAAAGCTCAATGTGTGTGAGAGTGCTTGAATCGAAAGACTTACTCACACGACATGAAATGAAACCCAAATAGTATAGGTCGGCCCTTACTTGGGTCTTTCAAATAAGAGCGAAAGCTCAATGTGTGTGAGAGTGCTTGAATTGAAAGACTTACTCACACGACATGAAATGAAACCCAAATAGTATAGGTCGGCCCTTACTTGGGTCTTTCCACTAAGAGCGAAAGCTCAATGTGTGTGAGTGCTTGAATTGAAAGACAACGCACCCAGCTTAAACAAAAACCCTTCGAAAATGAAAGTATATATATACACTTATGTATTAGGGGCTGATTAGGCCCGTGTGTGTTCAGAATCGTGCACGACTAAGAGAGTGCACGTGTGTGGTTGTGCCAAGTCACGTTATTACAAGCGGGGGGAGACTATGCTCCGTTATTACAACCCCGTATCAAATTTAATCTCAAGCAAGTATACAACTAAGGACCGAGTTTAGGCACTTACGAGTAGCTGGTCCGTAGAGGTCTTGCTTGAGCATGGGCTTGGCCTTGGGCTGCAAACGGGAGCTCCCCGAAGATAGGTGATCAAAGGTGCTGGCCGGCTGCAAGTGGGGCGCGGGATAGGCGCCTCGAAGGTGGCCGGTGGCAAGTAGATGTCGCCTCAAGGTAGGGGGTTTAAAGGGGCTAAATAAGCGGGTTTTTAGGGTCACTAGGGGAGTTGAGAGCTTAGGGAAACTGGACCTAAAAGAGGGTTCGTGGGAAGGCCGAATGGGACACCTAGGGGAAGGCCGAATGGGATATGATGGCTAGGTAGTGGCCGGCAGTTTGGGTTTGGCTAGGTTCGGCTAAGTAAAAAGGGTGGTGGCAAGAGGGCTAAGATGAGGATAGGGTAGGTAGCTAGGAGTGGAGAGATGGAAGAGAAGGGCTTTGATGGAGTTAGGGTACTTACCGAATGGGGAGAGGCGGTGGAAGGCAATGAGAAGCAGGCGGGCAGGTGGGCTCTTGGCTGGTTCGGTTGGGTGAAGGTGGTGGCGTCCGGCTGGGTGAGATGGTGGTGGATGGAAGAGGGAAGGTGGCGGTGCAGGTGGAGCTGATGGAGCAGGTGGAGCAGGCGAAGGTGATGGAGAGTGGTCCCGGCTAGGTGAGGAAATGGGAGAAGGAGAGGGCCCGGCTGGGTGAGGTGAGGGTTCCCACTTGGAAAACCCGCCCCCAAAGGGGAGGGGTTTAAATAGGGAATGGGTAGGTCCGTTAGGGCTGGGCTGAGGGTAGTGGTTAGGTGGTTTAGGTAGGGTGGTATGTAGATAAGGTGGGCTGGAAAGGGTTGGGCCAGATATTTTAAAACTAGGGGTTTGGGTAGATTGTGGGCTAAGGGTGGTTTAGGGGTTTAGGGCTAGGTTAGGTGGTTGGGTTTTAGGGTGAGGTTTAGTGAGCTAGGTTACGTGATTAGGCTAGGTTTAGGCTAGGATTAGGGAAATTAATCTAGGTTTAGGGAAGGATTAGGGAAGTGGGTTAGGTGATTAGGCTCAGATTAGGGGTGGATTAGGGGTTTAGGCTAGGATTAGTCATTTTGGGTTAGGTTTAGGTGAGGGAGCTCCCTTAGCATGGCCCATAGACCTTGATCACCCCATGTTGGTGCAGCCCTAGGTTAGGTTTTAGCTAATTACAAGCTTAAACCCACTCAATTAGGCTAACCCACATGATTAAACCCAAACTTGACACACAAGTCAAGCTTAATACAACACTCTTGATATTTTTCATCCCCACTCTCTCTCATGCCCAATATCCCACGTGAATTTCAAGTGGGCCCCACCTCCATTTATGAGAAGGTGATGTGGGCCATGGATATGGATATTGGATTGGATCTCTGGATCCAAATCCAAATCCAAGTCCACATATGGGTTTGGATTGGAATCTGGATATATATGGTCCAGATCCAATCCAAACTGAACTCTGACTCCTTCGAGCTGTGTTCGAAACGGACGATTCGTGCGGGGCCTGACAGCATCAGTACTCCGTCTGCGTTGGGTCTTCACCAACATAGTCGTCCGCCTCCGTTTCTGCCTTCCGGAGATGACTTCAAATGCTATTTTGATAAGAACAGGGTCTTGGACATTCGAGATCCTGGGGGTGTGAATCAGATACAAGAGTTGTTGTGCCGGGCTCGACATGTGCTTCGGTTCCGAGCTCTTCTTGGCTCTCCTGGTCCTGTCTTGATCGGGCCAAGCCACTTCGGGGTTTCAAAACATGTTTTTTAAAAAGGTTTTCAAAAGCCATATCATATGTTTTTGAAAGATAAGGTTTAAAACATATATACAGGGGGGTTTGGAAGGCTCCTGGATTTCCAGACTCAAAATGGCCCTTTGGGGCTGCTTGTATAAAACCAGGTTGTTTTTTTGAAGAAATTCATGGGATTTCGGGGTGTTTACAATAACCCAAACTACCGGCCACTACCTAACCCTCCTATCCCATTCGGCCTTCCCCTAGGTGTCCCATTCGGCCTTCCCACAAACTCTCCTTTAGGTCCATTTTCCCTAAACACTCAACTCCCCTAGTGACCCTAAAAACTCACTTGTTTAGCCCCTTTAACCCCCCACCTCGAGGCGACATCCACTTGCTATCGGCCACCCTTGAGGCGCCTATCCCGCGCCCCACTTGCAGCCGGCCAGCACCTTTGATCACCTATCTTTGCGGAGCTCCCGTTTGCAGCCCAAGGCGAAGCCCAAGCTCACGCTCAAGCAAGGCCTCTACGGACCAGCTACTTGTAAGTGCCTAAACTCGGTGCTTAGTTGTATACTTGCTTGAGATTCAATTTGATACGGGGTTGTAATAACGGAGCGTAGTCTCCCCCCGCTTGTAATAACGTGGCTTGGCACAACCACACACGTGCACTCTCTTAGTCGTGCACGATTTTGAAAACACACGGGCCTAATCAGCCCCTAATACATAAGTGTGTATATATACTTTCATTTTCGAAGGGTTTTGTTTAAGTTGGGTGCGTTGTCTTTCAATTCAAGCACTCACACACATTGAGCTTTCGCTCTTATTTGAAAGACCCAAGTAAGGGCCGACCTATACTATTTGGGTTTCATTTCATGTCGTGTGAGTAAGTCTTTCAATTCAAGCACTTTCACACACATTGAGCCTTCGCTCTTACTCCCAAGACCTTAGTAAAGGCCTTATTGCAGTTATATTTGGGTTTCATTTATGTCGTGTGGGTAGTCTTTCAATTCAAGCACTCTCACACACATTGAGCCTTCGCTCTTACTCCCAAGACCTTAGTCAAGGCCATACTCCAATTTATATTTGGGTTTAATCTCATGTCGTGTGTGTAAGTCTTTCAATTCCAGCACGCACCCACATTGAGCCTTCGCTCTTATTTGCAAGACCCGAGTAAGGGCTCATATACATACTCTATATACATATTTCCCTTCGGTTATTTCCCTTCGGTTATTTCCCTTCGGTTATTTCCCTTCAGTCATTTCCCTTCAGTATTGCCTTTACATTTCGGGTTTTCCCTTTGGAGTAGCGTGAGTTTGCATTGCATATACGCCATACCACGAGGTAGGACGCATATTGCATCGAAGCAAGCCCCGCTCGAATTCGCCCATGTAGTGGAGTGTTCATAACACACAAACTAGGTGGCCCGAAAAGGGATAAAAGAAAAGACTTAGGCACGTGCAAATCCACGTGATCTAAAACATGCAACCGCATCTTAAAGACCCGAAATAGACACCTCGAACCGCTTCGTAGACTTCTCTCCAAAAACTCGATTTTTGCAAAGCGTACAGACTGACCCTTGCGCATCGGTGCAAGAAGGTCTACGACGACAAGAGCTTACTTGCTCACAGTCGCCACGTTTAGAAGTCAGTGTTAAAAATATCTTCGCTAGCTTAGGTAAGCTAGCTGGCATGCCCTGTTTGCATACATAGGCCTTAGACGCACGAGAGGATCCGCTCCAAGCCCTGAAAAAGGCGAAAAAGGCGGGGATTTTCGCGCGTCTACAGAGATTGGCATGCCCGGTGGGACCTGGGCCTTTCAAAAATCGAGTTTTAAGTTTTAGTCTTGCGAAAATTTTGTAAAAAGGTGTCGTTTTAACTTGTTTTCTTTGCTTGTACTTAGGACATTTTGAAAAAGCTTGAAAAGCATGTCAAAATCCAATCCAAGTGAAGTGTCGAGCCAAGGCTCATGCGCATCAAGTTCTCACTCTAGGAGGATTTTCAAATACAAAATAAAACTAGATGAAATCGAGGACTTGAGAAGTGAGTTTGAGGCCAAAATCGATGCTCTCAGCCAAGAGGCTGAAGTAGGCGATTCATGTTCATCGAACGGTGAACAAAGGCCTAAAAAGAAATCTGAAAAACCTCGCAAGCAAAAAGAGGCAACCAATACCACGAGTCCTTCACACAAAAGGACCGTAAAGCCCTACAGCAGTTGCTGAAAGGGCAGAATAAAGAGAAAAAAAGCTACGCCCGGTCTGATTTCCTTCCTATGGATTACGAAACAGACAGTGACGATGAAATACCGAACTTCCATCGGTATGATGGCATGGGAGACCCTAGGTCTCACTTGCAGCTTTTCTCACGTCGAGCCCATAAGAAGAAAAAGGACTCGATGAAATGGGTGTATTGGTTCCCTCTATCCCTTAAAGGCACAACTGCCAAATGGCTGGCTTCCTACGACTTAAGCCAGTTCGCTACTTTTGAAGAGTTAGCGAACTGCTTCATGCAAAGATTTGCACACAACGTAGAAGTCACGCCAACCCTGAATACCTTAAGGGATACAAAGCAAGGCATGAACGAAGACGTGCATGCCTTCATTATAAGATGGAGGTCGCTTTTGGGCCAAGTGCGAAAGCCCATATCCGAAGGATGCGCAGTAATGCTCATCCTGGATAATTTCAAAAGCGAGTTAAAAACCCTTCTCTCGCTCCATGAGATTTCAACTTTCCATAAGTTGATCAAAAAGGCATCCCTTTTCGAAACGAACTTGCGAAAAGGGACATACGACCACTTATGGAAAGGAAGTGCCATTCCAAAAACCCGTTTGGAAAAGCCCATCGCATATGGGCTGCCCACGACGGACAAAGGGGCAAAGCCCCATAAAATTGCCAATGTCCGGGTGGATCCAGGCATGGCTGGCACTTCTAAAAATTTTGAAAAATTAGAAAATAAGAGAGAACGCAATTTTCAAAAACCGGTTGAAAAACGGGAGTATACTCCGCTGGGGCAACCTGTGTCGGAGGTCCTAGACCTCTTACTTGCCCAGGGCATGATCGAACTCCCTGAAATCCCCGAAGGAGTCACTTCCAAAGGGGGGTATTTAAACCGATTTTGTAAGTATCATCGGCTCAAAGGCCATGATACCAAACGCTGCTTCTCTCTTTTAAATAAAATTGAGAACTTGATAGCAGAAGGCCGGCTCCAGGTCACTGCGGAACCTGAGCCACCTCAAGCTATCTTCAAGGAACCCTTTCCCAAACACGCCAGTGGCAGTGGGAAAGGAAAGGAGGTATGTACCCTCATCATTTCCAAGGAACTAGCGCAAAAGTCAGAACCTGGTCGACCTACTTGTGCGCCCATCCTTGTATTATACAAGAGGCCCGCCCAAGTCGTCATTCGGGGACCACCAAGAGTGGAAACCCCGGTAAAACCAGTTTTGAAAATCCAAGGTTCTCCTCAGCTCATCCTTAGAGCCAAGTTTAGCGCGAACCCTAGGTTGGTCGTGGGGGAAGTCACTAGATCCGGGAGGATCTATCAACCCCCGCACCTTCAAGGTGCTCAAAAGGTGGTCAGTGTGCCTGGCCCCTCAAAAGCATGTATCCCTAGTGGTCTGCCAAAAGCAGATAAGGACAAAGTCATCCTAAATCCTTATGATTTCGAAAACCACCTTTCAAAGATTCCTATTCACATGTCTATCCTAGAGCTTATAAAAACCTCGCCTAGGCATAGACTTGTATTAGAGAAAATTCTAGAAAGGGCCAAGGTTGATTCGAACATAAGTCCGGAATCCTTGTCTGCCCAAGTGGCTTTATTAGGAGCAAAATCGCCCATCACTTTTTTGGAAGATGATGTAGATAGACCCTACGAAACCCATAACCAGTTCCTGCATATCGAGGTGGTTCTAAACAACCACTCTCTGGACAGGTGCCTAGTCGATGGTGGAGGAGGGCTCAACATCCTTCCACTTCATGTGGCGTACAAAATCGGAGTCACCTTGACTTCAGTGAACCCAAGCCCCATCGTTATCACTGGATACGATGGGAATGCGTCTAGACCTTTAGGATCCATCAAACTCCCAATGGAAACGGGAGGGATCGAACACACGGGGGTGTTCCATGTCTTGGACATCCACCCCCATTATAACCTATTGCTGGGAAGGCCCTGGATACACAGTTTGTGCACTGTGCCATCCACCTTCCACAGGTGTGTTAAGATCCCTTTTAGGGACCAGGTCGTAGTGATCCTAGGTGAGAGTCACCCACAGCTTCAGGGGATCATAAACTCCCCTTGTTTATCAAGCTCCCAGGCCCATGAGGCTAACCTGGGGCAAATCATGGTTGAGCCACCTCGGCTCGCGTTGAACAACCCTAGGAAGGTTGTATGTGTGAAGGGGCCACCCAAAGCAGGCCCCCTCCTGACTTTAATCCTCCTAGGAAAACCCAAGCGTTCCCCATTTCCAAAACCCCTGGACAAAAGGCCATACGAGCCTAATATGGACGATAGCATGTTCCAGGACCATGACTTGTATCCCATCTTTTCAAAAAACAAAAGGTCGTGGAACATGTTATTGAACATGGGCTACACGCCCAACAAGAGTCTAGGGGCACAAAACCAGGGTCTCCTAGAGCCCATCCTGCCTAGGGCCAACCCAAGCCGATATGGGATCGGCTATACTCCCCGAATACCGCCGGAGCCACCCCCTGTGACCACCTGGGTCAAGGGTGCCCCGGAGCCTGTCTTAGAAAAAACCTATGGTTTAGACCTCCTACTCCGAGTCTAACCCGTAGTGTTTTCCCTTTGTAGGTATGACGGAAGATCCCTTTTTCTAAAAATACCAAAAACATTTGAAAAACTTAAAATAAAAAAAAAATATCGAAAAACAAGAAAAACCAAAAACAATGGAAAAACAAAAATTCGAAAAAAGAGTGCTTTGTATAGTTCCCAAAGTTCTTGTTTTACAAAAAGCCAAAAAAAATTGAAAATTTGGAAAATACCAAAAAGATTTTGTACATAGCTGCTCCTGGTAGGACTTTGGCAAAAGAAAAGGATTTCGAAAGAAACGTCGTCTGCATAGCCAGACCAAAAATTTCGAAACCACTTAAAAATCCAAGTACAAAACCAGGTCATTTTGAAAACCACGCATCAAGTTCCCTCGGGTCTATAGCCCACGAGAATGATCAAAGCCCAGAAGTGGATCCCCTTGAGGAAGATCCCACTTCTGAGCTCCCAGAATTTCATAGAATTCTCGATTTTGAAAGACCTTCCCAATCAGTAGGAGGAGATTTCATAGAGGTGAACCTAGGGGATGATTCCAAACCCAAAACCATCAAAATAGGCGCATGCTTGCATGAAACTGAAAAGTTAGCATTCATTGCATTTCTACAAACCTATTTAGATGTGTTTGCATGGACGTATGAAGACATGCCGGGCATAGATCCCAGCATAGTCGAGCATCGTCTTCCCTTAGATGCAGGTGTAAAACCCATAAAGCAGAAGCTCAGGAAAATACACCCGAATGTACACACGCAAGTCAAAGAGGGTTTAGAAGATCTGCTAAAAGCCGGATTTATAAAACCCATTGCGTATTCCGATTGGTTGTCAAATATCGTTGTGGTTCGAAAAACCAATGGGAAAATTCGAATATGCATCGATTTCAGAAACCTGAACAAAGCCACTCCAAAGGATAATTATCCTTTACCAAACATAGATTTGATAGTCGATAGTACTGCAAATCATGAAATGTTTTCATTCATGGATGGCTATTCAGGCTATAATCAAATCAAACTAAGTCCACGAGATCAGGGTAAGACCGCCTTCACAACCCCATGGGGCACGTACTGCTATACAGTCATGCCCTTTGGTTTGAAAAATGTCGGCGCAACATACCAACGAGCCATGAACACGATCTTCCATGATCAAATTCATGAGCTTGTAGAAGTGTATGTAGATGATCTCTTGGCGAAATCCAAAACCCGATGCACCCATATCGAATGTTTACAAAAGATTTTCGAAAGGCTTAGGCTTTACAAAGTAAAGCTAAACCCTCAAAAATGTGTGTTCGGGGTAGAATCAGGGAAGCTTCTAGGCTTTATGGTGAGCCAAAGGGGAATAGAAGTCGACCCCTCTAAGTGTCGAGCCATCATAGACATGGCTCCACCCTCCAATCTGACCCAAATCCGTAGCCTCCAGGGTCGATTACAATCCGTGCGCCGATTCATATCGAATCTGGCAACTAGATGCGAACCCTTCAACAAACTGTTGAGGAAGGGTACGAAATTCTTATGGGATGACGAATGCCAAAAGTCCTTTGAGAGACTGAAGGCATACTTGGTTAATCCCCCCGTTTTGAATCCTCCAAAACAAGGAAAACTGCTTTTATTATACATCTCCGTGCATGTAAATGCTTTAGGAGCCCTGTTGGCTCAATACGAGGATGACACCCATAAGGAGTATGCCATCTATTATATTTCGAAAACTCTCTTGGCTTATGAACGAAATTATCAAGCCATGGAGAAGACGTGCTTGGCCCTAGTCTGGGCCTGCCAGAAGTTCAGACACTATTTGCTAGATCATGAGATTTGGATAGTGTCCAAGCTTGATCCAATCAAGCACTTGTTCGAAAAACCCATTCTCACGGGTAGATTGGGCAAATGGCAACTCCTTCTAATGTTGTATCATCTGAAATACCATCACCAGATCGCCAT